>OX369289.1:14504823-14864823 GCA_947284805.1 Coleophora flavipennella | reverse complement strand
ACCTAACCTAACCTAACCTAACCTAACCTAACCTAACCTAACCTAACCTAACCTAACCTAACCTAACCTAACCTAACCTAACCTAACCTAACCTAACCTAACCTAACCTAACCTAACCTAACCTAACCTAACCTAACCTAACCTAACCTAACCTAACCTAACCTAACCTAACCTAACCTAACCTAACCTAACCTAACCTAACCTAACCTAACCTAACCTAACCTAACCTAACCTAACCTAACCTAACCTAACCTAACCTAACCTAACCTAACCTAACCTAACCTAACCTAACCTAACCTAACCTAACCTAACCTAACCTAACCTAACCTAACCTAACCTAACCTAACCTAACCTAACCTAACCTAACCTAACCTAACCTAACCTAACCTAACCTAACCTAACCTAACCTAACCTAACCTAACCTAACCTAACCTAACCTAACCTAACCTAACCTAACCTAACCTAACCTAACCTAACCTAACCTAACCTAACCTAACCTAACCTAACCTAACCTAACCTAACCTAACCTAACCTAACCTAACCTAACCTAACCTAACCTAACCTAACCTAACCTAACCTAACCTAACCTAACCTAACCTAACCTAACCTAACCTAACCTAACCTAACCTAACCTAACCTAACCTAACCTAACCTAACCTAACCTAACCTAACCTAACCTAACCTAACCTAACCTAACCTAACCTAACCTAACCTAACCTAACCTAACCTAACCTAACCTAACCTAACCTAACCTAACCTAACCTAACCTAACCTAACCTAACCTAACCTAACCTAACCTAACCTAACCTAACCTAACCTAACCTAACCTAACCTAACCTAACCTAACCTAACCTAACCTAACCTAACCTAACCTAACCTAACCTAACCTAACCTAACCTAACCTAACCTAACCTAACCTAACCTAACCTAACCTAACCTAACCTAACCTAACCTAACCTAACCTAACCTAACCTAACCTAACCTAACCTAACCTAACCTAACCTAACCTAACCTAACCTAACCTAACCTAACCTAACCTAACCTAACCTAACCTAACCTAACCTAACCTAACCTAACCTAACCTAACCTAACCTAACCTAACCTAACCTAACCTAACCTAACCTAACCTAACCTAACCTAACCTAACCTAACCTAACCTAACCTAACCTAACCTAACCTAACCTAACCTAACCTAACCTAACCTAACCTAACCTAACCTAACCTAACCTAACCTAACCTAACCTAACCTAACCTAACCTAACCGAGTCGCGCGCCACCCCCCGCGCAATACGGACTCTTCCAAGGCTGCTCCGCGCTCGAATTTTCTTTCAAAAATTCGTAAAAATAGGTTTTTTCAAAGTGACACTATTGTGTGATATACCGTTGTGTGCGGAAAAATACGGCCTATCTTGTGACGTAAAGTTTTTCAGCCGGACAATATCGGTTTTGAAAATATTTCGAAAAAAGTGCAAATTTACAAGTTTTCAAAACTTCAAGTGCGTACGCCGTCCGTAAAAGCGCTGTGACCTACATGTTTTTTGGCCTTAAAACATGGGCACCATGAAGATCCACGATCCTGCAAACTTCTGGATTTTTGCCGCCACCAGGTGCTGAGCTATGACCAGAAAAACAAGAACCACGTGGTCACGAGGTCCAGGATCCCGGTGCGTGCGGCTAAATTCTGCTACGGTATTATCTTCGAGTTGTTGGACAAATCATTCTCCAGTTTAGACTTCCAAAGAAAGTTAAGTGGTTTTCAAATTGTTTCATTTTCAAAAATACTGACTTTTTCAAAATTTAATATCTCGGAATTCTGAGCGGTGACACCCAAATTTTAAAACCTAGTTAAATAGTACTTTTGACGAAGAACAAGTGATAAAAAATTTTCGACATCATCGAGATAAAAAATTCCGAGATACAAATTTTCAAATATTTTGGGTAAACACGTGCTCCAAGAAAGAAGACCACGAGAAGTCTCCAACTTCTCCAGAAATTGAAGCTAAATTAGAAATAAGGATTTATAACGAAAAAAGTCCAAAATTATTTCAAGTTTTTGTTTTATTTTTAATTTTGTCAAATTTTTTGTGTTTTTTCTAATTATAAAATTGGGTTTTATGTGTATGTAAATTTAAGTTAAATATTTGTAAAGCCCTTAAAAAGCCCGATCCAACGATACCCAACACGAGTATATTCGACCCACGGGGACCAAAGTTAGAAACTATGTCCGCCATCTTGGCCGCCATTTTGAAAACTTGTTTTTAAGATTTCTTAAAAAGTATTGATCGTAGAAGGACGCGGTTTTCGACATTTACATTATTTGTGACAGCTCTACCTTACGATACAATAAAACTCTATATAGAGTCAATTTTATGACCCCCCTTTTTTAGCAGCCTATTTTGTAGTCCTCACCGTAAAAATATTGTAGCCCTTTTTCCCGTCCTTCTACGACCATTTTTGACCTCACAAACCAAATTTAAATTTTGACGGCGGCCATATTGGACGCCATTTTGAAATTTTAAAACTTTCATAACTTGGAAACCGTGGGTCGTATCGTAACGCGGTTTTCTTTGTTGGTATTTGGACATAAAAGGCTACTCATTCTGTACAGACATACCCCCCCCCCCCCACCACCCAATTGTAGAGTTGTCTCTATATTTTTCTGTTTTTGCTTTTTTCGTATTTTGTTTTGTGTTTTGACGATTTATTGTTTATTCTTAAATTAGACCGGGTCTTATTGGGCCCGCATTATTGACTCTACCTATAATTATTTAATTTTTGGGTCTTAATTCACTCTCTTTATCTCTTGTCTCTATGTTTATTATTGTATTTTGCAATAACTTTGGGTAACTATAGTGCTTTTGTTGACTCGTTAAAAATTGACAGGGTCTTATTGGGCCCCTAATTTAAACAACTCTACCTAATTTTGAATTATTTTACTGTGTTATATATTGTGTTAGTTTTAAGTATCTTGACAGTTATTATTAAATTATTATAGGTGACCAGACAGAGAATCGTGTGTAGAGTCTAGGTAGAGTCAATTTTAAATTATTTTGTTTATATTGTATTTTCTTAATATTGTTATTGTTATTGTTTTAGACGCATACCTCCAATATGTATACTGCCAGGACTCCCCAGAAAGCGACCGGTGCCGACGCTAAAAAATCGCCTGCCAAACTTGGACCTAAGAACAGTGTAAGGCGCAGCATCAACGAGTGGGAGGCTTCGTACTCCGACTCGACTGGTGCCACCAAAAAGACCAGCGCCACCAGGCCTCGCCAAACGCAGTCTCAGGACAGACCGACAGACAAAAGTAGAGCCTCCCCTGATGGTAAGGTAAAGACGTACGAGACCCGTACGGCTGAGGCTAGGGCATGTTTGGTAACCGGGAAGCTAAACTTGAGTGCTTCTCGAAATATCAAAACGGAGATTAAGAACACAATTATCGAGGTCCTAGACCGGCTCTACCAACTGGTAAAGGAGGCAGAGAGGGCCTCCATAATGCCGGAGGTGGAAAAGGTCGGAGGGGCCTCAGGTTTGCGAGGTGAGAAGGAGGGGACGGTGGAGGTGGAGCCGGAAGCAACTGCGACCGACACCACCTTCATGGTCAACTCTGATCCCAAACTGATAATCCGTCTCGAGGAGCACTCAAGGTTGCTTATGGACAATACCAAAATGATGGAGGCACTTAAGGACTCCCTGGAGAGCCAGAGGACGGCGATGGAGCAGGTAAGGAGCTATGCTAGCGTAGCCGCTTCTGAGAAGTCGCTACCTAATACGCTCCACTCCATTGTCGTAACCTCGAAGGACGAGATGGAGACTGGGGAGGAGGTGCTGGACAAGGTCAGGCAGGTGGTTAATGCAAAAGAGGGTTGGGTCAAGGTGGAGCGAGTAAGGAAGGCCAAGGACAGAAAGATTGTGATGGGCTTTCAAACAAAGGAAGATAGGAGAAAAGTCATCGACAGACTTGAAAGAGACGGGACGGCCCTAAGTGTCGAGGAAGTGAGGAACAAAGACCCATTGGTTATCCTCAGGGACGTCTTACAAATCAACACCGACGATGACGTCATAAAAGCCCTGAGGAACCAAAATCGAGGTGTTTTTCACGGCCTCGACGCAGCGGAAGATCGCCTGGAGGTCAAGTACAGGAAGAAGGCCAGGAACCCCCACGCCTGCCACATTGTGGTAAGCGCCTCGCCGACCATCTGGCGAAGGGTTACAGAGGCAGGGTTCGTCCATATTGACCTCCAGCGCATCATCGCCAAGGACCAGTCCCCCTTGGTCCAGTGCACGCGCTGCCTGGGGTACGGGCACGGCAGGCGGTTCTGCAAGGAGCCGGCTGACTTATGCAGCCACTGCTGTGGCCCCCACCTCAGTGCAGAGTGCGCTGACCGACTTACTGGCGACCCACCCTCGTGTCGAAACTGCATCAAGGCTAAGCTAGAGCACACGGATCACAATGCTTTTAGCTCCAGTTGCCCAATACGTTTAAAATGGGACGGGTTAGCCCGGATGTCAGTGGCTTATTGCTAAGGGCATCCTGGGCGACCTCACTACTGACGCTTTTGAATGTCAGCTGGTAGCACCCCCCACTCTTGGAACCTTCAGCGGCTCAATGGCAGCACTGTCGATGGTTACGAAAACAAACTCCCTCCATATCCTAGCGGTAGAAGTCAGAGATATAAATAAATCTCTATCTCGCCAGGACAAAACTGTTGTTTTGAACTGGACAAAGACTCACGCAGGACTGGAGGGTAGCGAGGAGTACAATTTGCTAGCTAAGGTGGCCGCTGGGGGTTCTAGGAGAGGGCTGTATTGTGATCTGTGTGTGGTCGTTCTCTGGACGAGGCATACACATGGTAAACACGTATTTTTAATATATGGTATTTTTAAAATAAATAACATTGTAAAACAAAATAAAAAAATGTGTAAGCAAATATTATGCAATCCCAATATCATGTAGAATATTGAAGATATGCATAAGATATAATATAGATGATAAATATTTAGATTTAAGAAAATATGCTGTCCTAATATTACATTGTAAATTAGAGAAAAGCATAGGATATAATGATAAATACACTCACAGAAATATAAGAATAAGTTTTATTAGAATAAGAATGTGTCCACCATGTACATCTTTACAAATATGTAGAAACAAAAAAGAAGAAAAAACTATTTCAGAATACATTTATTTACCCTGTTTCCTTAAAAATATAAAAGAAAACATATTCAGCCTAGAGAAGTTAGACGGGAGTCCCACCCATAATAGCAATGAAAGGTGATGGATGAAAGAAAGATCAAGTATGCGGAATAAAAGTGCGAGAGGAATAAAAGCGAGAACTGGTATGAAAGAGAAACTTAGCTAAAACAGGCTCCGATTATGTTGGAGGTAGAAGTATAAAAAAAAAAAAAAAAAAAAAAAAAAAAAAAAAAAAAAAAAAAAAAAAAAACTAACCTAACCTAACCTAACCTAACCTAACCTAACCTAACCTAACCTAACCTAACCTAACCTAACCTAACCTAACCTAACCTAACCTAACCTAACCTAACCCAACCCACGCGTCAAACATCGACACGCTCAACACTAGCTCCGCGCAAAAAAAATTCTATAAATAGTATTTGCGGAGCTGCGCGCCTAAAAGTGTGTGTTGTTACTAATATCAGTGTAAAGAATCAGGACAAGTGTTTGTGTGACTGGATTTGCAGTGGTTCCCGAGATAGAGACCTGAACATCTGGACTCAAGCATCACCGGAATATCTTTGAAATACTTAAGGACCAGACGTAAGAGGTTAGATTATTGTATTCATCTTTTAAAATCCTAATTTCCTGTGAAAAAACCATAAAGATCGGTTCAGGGAGTGCAAAGATACAAGCCCCTAAAGTTTTCCATATTGGCCGAGTACAACGTCACCGTTAAAGACAGCCACGCGACGTGTGGCCGCTACGTGGAGGCTACGTGGAGCGCTAGGGCAGGCCTCCGTCACTCCATGTACTTGCGCGCTATAATTACCTACCGCCCGGCACAGCGTTCTCGGGCCGTTTGCGGACCCAATTCAGTGCGGTTTTCACAAACGAAGCGCACGCACGTAGTTCAATTTAAATCGTTTCGTTCGTTTGTACGCGTACCTACGATGCCGTCTGGTGCCTTATGTGCTGTAGATGGGTGCAAATAAAGCAAAAAAAGAGATAAACACCTAACATTTTTCCATTTACCTGTCAATGAAGAAAGGTAAGTGATAAACTATTACTATTTTTTGTCGTTTTAAAATTATTTTTAATACTAGGTATACTAAGCATTAGCTAGTTCTCTTTATTACACTGTGGCATTAGCTTGCCTTTCAAACACAGATTTAAATTTTTTTGATACATAGAAACGTCATACTTATCTTATATACTATTTTAACAACGTTTAAAAAGCTATTTTTATTAAAATAAAATTGTGATAATATGTGAGTCGCAGGCGCGGCGACCTGTCTCAACTTGTCGTGCTGTTAGCGCACACAAACACTTGTGACATAACTATTTAGTAATCTGTGCTTGTGATTCGGTTTTATGCGATTTATAACCGAGAATTTAGAAAGGGTAAGAAATTAATAAAAAATTATATCAAAATAAAACACATGTAACTCTTAAAGATTTTTTTCATTTTACTTACACACTGACCTCTAAAATTATGTGTTATCTAGATGTATTGCACAATCAGCACCTTTTTAAAAAATATATATATTTTACTAGCTGTTGCCCGCGGCTTCGCCCGCGTAGGGGTATGAAAAATAGATAAGAACCTATTCTCAGACCTACCCGATATGCACACAAAATTTCATAAAAATCGGTCGAGCCGTTTCGGAGAAGTATGGTTACTAACACTGTGACACGAGAATTATATATATATATACTAGCTGTCCCGGCGAACTTCGTACCGCCTTACATTACATTACACTGCCCTGCCCTACCCTACACTACCCTACATACACTACACTACCCTACCCTACACTACTCTACACTACCCTACACTACACTACCCTACCCTACCCTATCCTATCTCTCAAGTTGGATCGAACTGCACATGGTGTCCGAATTTTATTATAATCGGTTAAGTGGTTTAGGAGTCCATTGAGGACAAACATTGTGACACGAGATTTATATATATTAAGATATACTAGCTGTCCCGGCGAACTACGTACCGCCTTACATTACACTACACTACCCTACCCTACACTACCCTACCCTACCCTACACTACACTACCCTACCCTACCCTACCCTACACTACCCTACACTACACTACCCTACCCTACCCTACCCTACCCTACATAAGAACCTTCTCCTGACAATAACGAACTCGACAAAAAAAGAATTAGCCAAATCGGTCCAGCCGTTCTCGAGTTATGCGCTTACCAACACATTTTGCGATTCATTTTTATATATTAGATATATAGATAGATAAATGATACAATTTTAAACTACCACCTATAAGTCAAAACATATTCACAGTTCTCAATAACATAGACACAAAAAGTTATGTTAATTTAATTTTATCGAAGAGGCAGCCCTGCGATTGCTGTGGGATCGCGTGGTGTGAAGCAAGCTGACGCGATGGAGTAGGCTATTATAGCCTATGTGCCTAATACCTACTGTATTGGAAATTTACTACTGAGTGAAGTATCTGTTACGTAGTAACTAATTAGTAATCTGTGGCTAGGGCTCCGCCGGACCGACCGCTGCCAGCGCTAGATACAGCACCGCACGCCACTAGACGGCACTGGCCATCATCATCAACGACCTGGTTAGCCTTGAGGGAACTCCTGAACCCCTTACCACAGACCACCCGAGTTTGGACTCCCCAAAACCGGGACCTCCATACCTTTCAACACACCCCATCAGAACCCACCCGAAATCCACCCCCCTCCCCCTCAACCTACCCCTTCACTTTTAATACCACCAATAGCCTTCCATCGAAACCCCGCACTACAGACCACCCGAGTTTGGGTCCCCAGAATCGGGATCTCCTTACCCCTTTGCATACCCCTTCAGAACCCTTCAAAATCCACCCCCTCCCCCTAAAACTACCCCCTTAAGTTTTATACCACCAATAGCCTCCCTACGAAACCTCCCCCCCCCCCGCCCCTCACCCCCCCCTCAGGCAAAATCCCCTCACGCTGTATCTCAGGAACCAGACCAGATAGACTACCCAAGTTTGGGCTCATTGTAATCAGGAAGTCTAAAGCTACAAGTTGGCCCCGGTGGAATTTCCCCTTCCTTAACTTTCCTACCCCTCTGGAACATATCTCCATATCTCGGCCCCTCGACCACCTAGAGACTCGAGTTTGGTACCATTGTGATCGGGACTCTACGAACTACAGCTTGGCCCCAGCGGATTTCCCCCCTCGTGACTTCCTCACCCCGCTTCAGCACACCCTTATATCTCGGGCCCCAGACCACCTAGAGATCCGAGACCGGTGTCGTTGAAATCAGGAGGCCGAACTCTACAGATTGGCTCCTACAGATTGTCTCTCAGTGACATTTGTCACACCCCCCACTCCAATACTACCAATCCGTACGTAGTAACATCACATCACACATCACCATCATCAAGCAGCATAACACCGGACTGCGGCGCGTCGCGTGCTGAACTACAGGACATATTTGAATATATTTTTATTTATTATTTTACTGTTTTAGTATTTAACTAGTTAAGTCTCAAATAACTCTAGTATTAAGACTAGAAAACCAATAACATATAAAAAAAAAAAAAAAAAAAATGTCAGAAAACATTTCAAAAAAGACAGGCGCTAGTAGCCTGAAGGACTCGTCGAAAGCCAAAGCTAAAGCCTCAACCTCAGCCTTGGCCAAGTCAACGTCCTCACTCAAAGACACACGCAGTCTGCGGAACAAAGTTCTGCTGAAAATCGCCTCTGCGATAAAAACACCCAACCAATCAGTCCCACCCAAGTCTCCATCGAGTGGGACCAGTTTAAAAGCAGACGTCCTAGGTGACATTACACAAAAAGTCACAGAATGGTCACAGCAGGACCTACCTCCGCGGCCTGTCGTCTCAGACGATGAGGCCTCCAACATCTCGCTCCTGGAGGCGGACATAGCGTCCGTTACTTCAAGGCAGAGCATCATCTCCACCTCGTCCAGGAGACCAGGAGTAGAGATGGACATGGCCAATAAACTGGCAAACGAGATGTTGCAGCGGGGCAAGGAAGCCCTAGAGGCGGCCGGCAATATGAAAAGGGAGTGTAAGACCACAGCACTCGAGTGCCTCCAAACGCTGTATGAGACTGTCCTCTCCGTGTCAGATTCCAGGTCTAGGCATAAGTATAACCTGGAGAAAGAGCGCACTAGGCACGCTCACGAGCTAGTTCGAGTGGAGCGTGCCCACACTAAGAGCATAGCTCAATTGACATCGACGCTCAACACAGAGCTAGGCGACTCTAGACGGGACATCTCAGGGACCCTGGAAGAAGCCAAGGCGATACGCAGCTGGCTTGGCTATGAGACCCAAGAGCCTCATCGATTGATCGGAGAGCTATCCATCACGATGAGGGCGGTTGAGGCGCAACTAAAAGCCATCAATCTAGGAGGGTCACAAACCCCAAACCTAGATATAGTGACCCGAGACTGCGCTAAAATATCAGCCGATCTAGCCAGCCTGTCCAATCAATCGGACCACCTCCGTAGACAGTTGGACAGACTGGACGGAACACTCTCCAGGGTCCAGGAAATAAGCGAAAAGGTTCTTGAGCAAACAAAATCCTCGGCGTCGGCTGCCGCTTCCACTTCCCCGGACAGTGCCACGGGAAAAGAGCTTTCGGAGATAAAGGAAACCCTACAAACTCTCCAGGCACAAGTCAGCCGCTCGCTGGGGGCTGAGCACACGCCACCCCCCCTTACACCCATACAAACCATCATAAAAGATACTCTACATGATCAGCTCCAACCTTTAAAAGAGCGGCTAGAGGCTGTTTCCTCGGAGCTAAAAACGGTGCGAAAAGCCGTCAACAAGGCACCATCTCCACCCGCACCAAACCTTGCGGATGAACTAAAAAAAGCTACGGAAAAACCATCAAATGCTCCAAGGAAACAAACATACGCCCAGGCAGCCACCAAGCCACCCCCAAAACCCAACCATACATTGATCGTCTCATCCACGGACCCCAAAAACACCGGGGATAACGTGATTGAGAGGATCAGGGACGCCCTAGATGCCAAAAAGACTGGGGCCAAAGTGGACAGGGTGAGAAAGGCTAAAGACCAAAAGGTAGTCCTCAGCTGCTGCTCCCAGGAGGATATGGAGCTGATTAAGACAAGAGTGACCAAAAACAACTCGCTAAGAGTGCAAGTGGCAAAGCCCAACAACCCACTCATCAAAATAAGGGACGTCCTTGCATACCATTCCGATGCCGAAATCGTAGAACACGTTCTGGCGCAAAATAAACATCTGCTCAACGGAATGGATATGAAAGAAATGACCATAAGAGTGCGGTACAGGAAAAGAGCCAGGAACACTCTAGAATGCCATCCCATCCTGGAGGTCTCTCCCGAACTTCACAGACGTTTTCTCGATGCAGAAAAAATCTACATTGGCCTCCAACGACGACCTGTAGAGGACCAATCCCCTCTGGTGCAATGCACTAAATGCTTGGGATTTGGGCATACGAGGGCCATCTGCAAAGAAAAGGAAGACCTCTGCAGCTACTGCGGAGGAACCCACACTTGGGAAAAATGCCGCAGCAGGCTGGACGGTCAACCCCCATCCTGCAGAAACTGCCTGAGGGTTCACGGGGAGGGTACGGACCTCGCACACATCGCTTTTAGCGATGAGTGCAGAGAAAGACGAAAATGGGATGCCATAGCGAAGGCTCGTGTGGCATATTGCTAAGGGCGACTCCGCGGATACAGACTCTACTAACAGCGGTGTACTGAAGATACTCCAGGCCAATCTTCGGCGCTCCAAACTGGCGACAGCGGAACTATTTAGGACCGCCCGGGATATGGGTGTGTCGATTGCCCTAGTCCAAGAACCCTACGTGGGTAGCACGGGCATCCTAAAGCAACACCCAGGCACTCAAGTCATCCAGTGCACACTAAATCGCCAGAACCCGGTGAAGGCTGCCGTTATTGTTTTCGGTGACCGACTGGAGGTAATACACGACCCCCAGCTGGTGACCGAGACCGAGGCGGCGATCTTCCTGGTAGCAGGGGAGCTGAAGCTTGGGGTGGTTTCGGTATACTTTGACGAGAAAGAGGACATAGAGCCATATTTAATTAGAACAAAAAGGGCAATACTAGATCTCAAAACGCAAAACATTATTGTGGGCGGCGATGTCAACGCCTGGAGCCACTGGTGGGGCAGCAGTTCCGACAATGACAGAGGCGGGGCGTATAGTACCTTTCTCAATGAGATGGAACTCGAGATCCTAAATAGTGGATCTACGCCAACGTTCGAGGTGTACAGAGGAGGCAAGCTCTGCACAAGCATAGTGGATGTCACGGCTTGTAGCTTGCCACTACTAGGAAAAGTAGAAAACTGGAGAGTGATGAGAGACATAACAACGTCCGACCATAACACAATAGCCTTTACCCTGCGCTTGACAAAGGCCTTAGAACCCCTTCGGCCCATAACAACGCGCAGGTACAACACCAAAAAGGCCAGCTGGTTGGACTTCTCCACACACTTCCAGGTATCCCTAGTAAACAGGAACATCTCATCTGACACCATAGCGAGCGTTGAAACTCCAGAGGATCTCGAGTCCACTGTAGTATCCTACATGGCAGCCATCCAGGAGTCCTGTGATAAAGCCATCCCAACAGTAGGAACTTGGAAAGGGAAAGGGATACCCCCTTGGTGGTCACAACAACTCGACCTCCAGCTGCATGCTGTTTTAACCAAGAAAAGACGTATCAGGAACGCAGCCCCCTCACGCAGACAGTGCGTCATAGCAGAGTATGTCCGGGCAAAAAAAGACTACGACTCCATGGCGGAAGAGGCACAGACGCGGAGTTGGAAAGAATATTGTTCTACACAGGAGAAGGAGAGCATGTGGGACGGTATCTACAGAGTCATCAGGAAAACTAGGAGACGACAGGACGACACCCTCCTAAGAGGTGCCGACGGAAAAACACTCAGCCCTGAAAAATCAGCTGAGCTCCTAGCTAAGTCCTTTTACCCCGATGACTCTGTTGAAACTGACGATCAGACCCACTTGCAGATAAGGGCAAAGACAGAGGGGAGAAAGCCAGACGACATATCAGAACTGTCTGCAGACGATCCTAAATTCACCTCAGTTGAGCTAGATTTGGTGCTTGCAGCGCTGAATCCAAAAAAGGCTCCTGGGCCCGATGGGCTCACTGCAGACATCTGCATGGCTGCGATCCAAAGCGAAAGGGAGGTATTTATGGCGATAGCCAACAAATGCTTATCGCTGGCATACTTTCCCAAGCAATGGAAATCAGCCCATGTCGTCATCATAAGAAAACCCGGCAAGGATGATTACACCCTCCCCAAATCTTACAGACCCATCGGCCTTCTATCGGTGCTCGGCAAGATCGTCGAGAAGCTGATGGTGGGTCGACTCCAGTGGCATATCTTTCCTACACTAAGCCCCCAACAATATGGATTCATGCCCCAGCGCAGCACGGAGGACGCCCTCTATCATCTCGTGGAGCACGTACGAACTGAAGTACACAACAAGAAGATTGTACTCCTGATCTCCCTAGATATAGAGGGTGCCTTTGACAACGCATGGTGGCCAGCGTTGAAACAACAACTCTTATTAAAGAAATGCCCCAAAAATCTGTACGCGATGGTCTGTGCATATCTCAGCGAGCGCAAAATAACGGTCAATTATGCACGAGCAAAATACGAGAAAGAGACGACCAAGGGTTGCATACAAGGCTCCATAGGCGGACCAACCTTCTGGAATGTCATATTAGACTCATTGCTGCATAAATTGGCTGCGGCTGGAGTATACTGCCAGGCTTTCGCGGACGATGTCGTTCTAATCTTCTCCGGCCACTCGGTCACTACCTTGGAGGAAGCGGTTAACAATACCCTCGACTTGATAGTGTCCTGGGGAGGTCAGAACAAGCTGAACTTTGCACCACATAAAACCAATGCCATGGTGCTCACACGGAAGCTTAAGTATGACCTCCCGGAAATCTACATGTCGGGCAACCGTATAAACCTCGTAGATGAGATAAAACTCCTAGGTCTTATCATAGACCGGAAACTCACCTTTAAAGCACACGTGGCAGCCACTTGCAAAAAGGCTGCGGACATTTACAAACAACTAGCGTGTGCGGCAAAGGTGACTTGGGGCCTAAACGGAGAAATTATACGGACCATCTATGTCGCGGTTATTGAGCCAATAATAATGTACGCCGCAAGTGTATGGTACTCCTCCACAGACCTACAAACCATAGTGAGCAAGCTCAACGGTCTACAGAGGATATTTGCACAAAAGATCTGCAAGGCGTACAGAACGGTCTCATTGCACTCGGCAGTGGTCCTATCAGGCCTACTCCCACTAGACTTAAGAATACAGGAAGTCGCTAACCTATACAAAGCGAAAAAGAACATCTCGCTAGACTACCTTCCAGCTGGAAAGGAGCTTGAACAAGGGTTAAGCTACCTCAGCTTCCCCCATCCGTCAACATTAACATCAGTGACGTTCGAGCTTCTGGAAAACATGGACTCAGAAACCCTAGAATCCCACCAAATCACAGGCCCCCAAATTTACACAGATGGCAGCAAGATAGAGGGGAAAGTGGGTGCTGCCCTAACATGGTGGGATAAGGGTAAAGAGACCGAACATTCCATTTTCAGTCTGGATCCCGCCTGCACTGTATTCCAGTCGGAATTGTATGCTCTCTACAGGGCTGTACTAAGGATTCAAACCAGCAGGGAACCAGTGGTTAACATAATGAGTGACTCAAGATCTTCACTCGACCTGCTGAAAAATCCGAAGTCTACTCATCCCCTGATAAAATCCATCAAGGAGTGCATACAGGTGATCAGAGCGGAGGGTAGAGAGGTACGACTCTTCTGGCTAAGAGCACATGTGGGAATAGCCGGAAACGAAAGAGCTGACGAACTGGCGAAAAAGGCAGCACTAAATCCAGAATCTGTGCCAGACTACGACAAAATCCCCCTCTCCTATGTCAGGAAGAAGATCCGAGAGGAGTCTGTCATGAAATGGCAGGACAGGTACGACTCCTTCAGCACTGGATCGGTGACCCACACGTTCCTCCCGAATATCAACATCGCATATCGGATAGTGAGGACAACCAGGTTCACGCCCGTCCAGGTGCAAGTTTTGACGGGACATGGGGGAATCGCTGAATATTTGCACCGGTTCAAGTTGAAAGACAGCCCCGGATGCGAATGCGACGATACAATCAGCGAGTCGGTCTGGCACGTAATACTGGAGTGCCCCCGTTTCTCGGCAGCCCTGATGGACTTGGAGTGTAAAACCAACTCTACTCTCGTCAAATCGGAGCTGAAAAACATTCTCTCAGATGAGGAAAAAAGACCTATATTCCTTTCATATGCTGAGCGAGTCTTCCGCACAGCTGCACAGAGAAACGCCACACAAACCGCAACTCCATCGCCTCAGGCCACTACCTCAACTCCAACCCTCGCACTTGACGCCACTAGTGGAGGTATCCCCACGGATACTAGGGATACACAAACAACTACTCCACACCACATGGCAGCACTCCAATTTCTGAAATGCGGAGAGCCAGGCGTCCCTGGGTTGAGAACTCGTGGAGTGGCCCTCTTCATGGACAACAATACAGAAAGGCTGGGCATAGCCTTCTGCTTTTTGGGCGCTCGGAAACATGTTCCAATCTCCCCCGGACTAGCGGCACTCGTGAACGGCAGCACCTTTAAAACAACCATGAAGCGCAAAGTTTTTAATGCGCTTTCCGAGATCGAGCTGGCGGGTCTGAGCTGCCGAATAGTGCGCTTTCGCAACAAGCAAATCGCACTGCTCGACAGAGGTACAGACGATGAGTCGCAGTTCGCTCGAGCACGCTCCCTGCTTACCAGAATTGGAGAGGAGAATGGAACACCTAAGAAGATAAGTGTGGATGCTATGGTAGTGTCATTCGAGAAGGGCGAAGTCGCTGATTACTTGGGTTGTCTGCAAGCCTCAGAACACCACGAGGTAATTGTGTACGAGGACCGAGGGGAAAACCTCGATTTCCTCGAAACACCAAGACAGAATCCAACTCAGACGACAAGCCCTAACACAAACTCCATAGCAAATCCGGAAACACTTAGTGGTTCGGAGCGTCTACAACGCAAAGTAGCCGAAGACAGAGAGGGTGCAACGGCGAGGGCAGGGGAGCTGGCAAAGGACGAAAAAAGTCGGTCACAAAGCCGAATAGCGGTTGCACTCGAAGCGTTAGGCACCGCTGCAACATCAATAGCCTCCATGCTGAAAACCAAAACCAGCAACCTCAAGGCCGCGGAAAGAATTGAGGTCGCCGCCGCAGGATTTGCTAAGAAACCCCCTAAAGGAAATAAGCAACCACCAACCATCCGGACTAGGGCAGACATGGGCCAGATCAGTCCGCCGCAACTTAGACCAGCGTCCAGACCAATCGACCACATGGTCAACGCATTCCTCGAGTTCAAGGCAGTCACGAAGGCTAACAGAGAGATCAGTCTCCTGACATGCAAAAACATCATGCAGTCATTCCAACTGGGAGCCGAAGGACTGCTTAAGGTTAGACTCGAGGAAGCAGATGCTGCCATATACAATAACGACACCTCCCAAGTCCTCAGAGGAACAATGACAAGTCGTTATATGGCAGCATACAATACCACCGATGGTTTCGTGGCATTGGACGAGGAGGAGACAGAGCGGACAGGTCACATAAAATTCAAAACCCCCCCTAATGACCCTATAGTGGTAACTGCCAAATGCACCGAGGTTATGCTGGATGATAGGATTCTCGAAATGGCAGACGCTGTTTCGAAATCCAGTAGTGGCAGTGGGTCCTTCGATGCATGGGAGTTACCCTCCATCACATGGGTCAATGGGGTACCCGGATGTGGAAAAACAACATGGGTTGTAAGCCACTTCGATCTCAATAAAGACATCATCGTCACCACCACGACAGAAGCGGCCAAAGACCTTAGGGACAAGCTTGCGGATCGTGTCGGAGCCGACGCCAAGAGGAAAGTGCGCACTATGGCCTCAGTATTAGTAAATGGTCTGAGAGAATCTGAAAAACAGAGGTGTAACCGCCTCATGGTTGACGAGGCTCTCATGAACCATTTTGGAGCCATAGTGATGGCTACACAAATCTGCGGAGCACAGCGAATCCTGCTAATCGGGGACATCAATCAACTCCCTTACATCGATAGGGACAATCTCTTCGCCCTGCGTTACAACCGTCCATTGCTCGTGGCAAACATCAGCCAGGAGCTCCTTTGTACGCACAGGAACCCAATGGATGTAGCGTATGCCCTCAGTGAAATCTACAGTGGCATATACTCATCGAAACCCGTGCAACAGTCCTTGTCCCTGAAGAAGTACACCGGAGCACAGATCCCGAAAACCCAACCCGAAACCCTTTACTTGGTACATACCCAAGCTGAAAAAGCATCCCTCACCAACCAGGGATACGGGTCCGGTACGGGGTCGCGCGTCCTGACAGTGCATGAAGCACAGGGACTGACTTACGGGTCAGTGGTGATTGTGCGTACAACTCCAAAACTGCAGTTGCATGACAGCGTTCCTCACGCAGTAGTGGCTATATCGCGACACACAGTCAGCTGTGTGTACCACACGGATGACAGTGATGACGCGATAAGCAGATTCATCCAACGGGCACTGGTAGCAGGCGCGAAGAAAATAAGGGATTACAACTTGAAAATGGCGATTCGCAGCAGAGACAACACCGTCGTGAGGGCACTGTCGGGCGGGGAGGAGGCGGAAAGGCACTTGAAACCGCAGCCTGGTAGTTCGACGGGTCCTTTGCAATAGGTTAAATATAGTAGGGAATAATTTTAACACTAGGCACCCTAACAGTTTTATTTCTCATTTAAAATTGATTGTTTCTTTAATTCTTTCCAAATTGCATGTGTATACCATATCTATATTAATATTTAAATCATAATTGTTTCTTTGTATCCTTGTTTTATTTTGTGATTTGCATGTATAATATACCTATATTAATAAGAATAATAAAAAAAAAAGAATATATAAAAAAAAGAGATAAAAAAACAAGAAAAAAATAATAAAAAAAAATAAAAATAAATAATAATATATATATATATATAAATATAGCATTGTACTCTGTAGTTCATAAGTCAGACGAAAATAAAAATGTGTAACACCAAAGTAGCAATAATGTTTAATCTAAAAAAGGCACGGACGATTTGTCCGTGGAGTCATAATTGTAAAAGCAGCTCGGAAAGGTTTAGTCAGTAAGAGTCTGACACTACCTGGGCCCTCCATTCCCAGGTGTCCATGAGGATTACCCTCCAGCTGCTTATTTAAAAAAAAAAAAAAAAAAAAAAAAAAACCTAACCTAACCTAACCTAACCTAACCTAACCTAACCCGAGTCGCGCGGCACCCCCCGCAGCGCGCGGATCGTTTTAGAGCAGCTCCACGCACGAAAAATCGTGAAAAATAGCAAAAGTGCTCCGATTTGCCTGAATTTTTAGTGAAACGTGCTAACTAGTGAAAGTGTTCCCTGGATGCAGTGACAGTGAAATTCACCAAGGATCTTCTGAGAAAACCACGAAAAACCACTGTAACCCACGTGCTTTCAAGGTTAGCCCACGTGTTACAACATAAATCAGTGAACGCTGCGAAAAGTAGATGTGTACCCCACCATTTTTGTCTCGCCGTTCGATGTCTACTTGGGGTGCCCACATTTGAAGACCTGTTTTGGATTTTTCCGCCCACGCCTCTTGGAGAAATCGGGATAAAATTGATATCACCACGTGGTCCATTTTTCGAAAATTTGAACACCGGCGCATCACACGATTCAGTAGGGACCTGAAAACCAAAAAAATTTTGATTTTCCAGGACCCCAGGCGTCACAAGGGTAGGCCTGTTCGTAAATTTAGGTTTTACTTTACAATATAAGACTTTGTCCGGACTCGAAATTCGAAATTTAGTATCTAAACAAACCCTTTGGTTCTGGCCAAATACTACCCCTAATTTTGAGACACGTTGGGCCCCCACCCCGGGCTCCGCACCCAGTAGCTTTTGCTTCCTCCCTGTAGCCTATCTTATCCCATTCCTGCTATTTTTTGATTTTTTGACCTGCGGTGAGCCATTCCAGAGATATAGCGTAATATCTACCTGTTGACCCCTCGCTCAAAACGGCAAAAAATAAGATAGTCGGAGATAAGGAAAATTCCAAAAACGCCAAATATCTCGGAAACGGTGCGCCGTAGGTCGAAAATAACGAAATTTTGCCCTCCCCCTCTCAAACCCACCCCTTCATCTACGAACAAACCAAACCCTTCCTCATCGATCCCGAAAGTTTCAACCCTCTACCCTTAAGTACGCATAAAATCCAGTGTAAACAGCACCCTGGACCTACACGCTACGGCGTAGGCTACGCTCCGGCTACGAGTCCGCTACGCGCTTTGTACTACGGTTTGAAACTTTGACCACACATATTCCTGTCCTATCCACCTATATTTCCTTTACGCTCCCTTATACTTATCCCAATTTTGACACTGCCCTTCCCCTCCCCCCCTCACACCCCCCCTTTTCCGTCCGTATTCTCCGCTAGCCGTATCTTCCGAACGGTTGGGCTCACAGCCTTGCGGAAAACGGGGTTGGACTTGGGAGAAAAAAGGGAGTTTGGCCGGGTCTAGTGGTAACCCCCCCCCCCCCCCCCCCAAATATAGAGTCTGGTAGAGTTTCTACCCTAATTGCTTTAATTAAATTGTTATTTTGTTGTTGTATATATTTTGTGTATAGTAGTTAAGACCCTTGTAAATATAAGACACTACGACTCTACGTAGAGTAAATTGTAATATTGAAATTTTTTTTTATTTTTTTTTATCATATATTGTTATATTGCTTTTGCATTATTTCGTTGACCTTTTCTGAATTGACGGTGTCTTATTGGGCCCAAAATATTAACCGACTCTACCAAAAATAATAACTATTTTGTATTGCTTTCTATTGTTTTCTATTGTTGATTATTGCTCTCTACATCGTGTTAGTTTTAAGTACTTTGACTATAGCGACCAAATTATATATTGAACCATAATTCTTTAGATAGTTACTAAGTAGAGACTATAGGTAGAGTCGCCTTTTAAAATCTTTTATTATTTTATTAGTGATTTTTAGTATTTTTAATAACGGACGCATACCTCGACATATCCGAGATGTCTACTACGGTAAGGACTCCGCTGAAAACGACAAGCGCCGACTGCAAAAAGTCACCGATGACTAAATCCGGAAGCAGGGACAATGTTAGGCGTAGCATTGATAAATGGGAGTCCTCCAACCCCGGATCGACAAGGCTGTCGAGTACAACAGGGCAGGCCGCAAAACCGATTGAAAAATGTAGAGCTTCCCCGAGTGGCCAAGTCAAGACATATGACAGTCGCACAGCGGAGGCTAAGGCCTGCCTTGTGACTGCAAAACTTAACTTGAGTGCTTCTCGGAACCTCAAAACCGACATCAAAAACAGCATCACCGAGGCCCTTGACCGGCTATACCACCTGGTGAAGGAAGCAGAGGCTGCCTCCAAAATGCCGGGGGTGGAGGTGGTCGGGGGAGCCTCGGGGATGCAAAGCGAGGGGCAGAGGGTGGCCGGGGTAGAGCCGGAGGCGTCCGCCTCCGACGCTACCTTTATGGTCAACTCTGACCCCAACATCATCGCACGTCTCGAGGAGCACTCAAGACTCTTGCTAGAGAACACCAAAACTATGGAAAAGTTAAAAGAGTCCTTGGAGGACCACAAAATGGCGGTAGAGCAGGTGAGAAGCTACGCGAGTATAGCCGCAACTAAGAGTGGCAACTCTCACCCTGAGCTTAAAACTCTGCATTCAATTGTGGTCACCTCCAAGGACGACACCGAAACCGGGGAGGAGGTACTTGACAAAGTCCGAAAGGCAGTCGACGCCAAGGAAGGATGGATTAAGATAGAGAGAGTCAGGAAGGCTAAGGACAGGAAGATAGTAATGGGGTTCGAAACGAAAGAGGACAGGAACAAGATCATGGACCGGCTAGTGAAGAATAAGGACCCGCTAGTGGTTCTCAGGGACGTCCTTCAGGCCAACACGGACGAAGACGTTATCAAGGCCCTGAGGAACCAGAACCGGGGCATTTTTCATGGGCTGGACGCTGAGGATGATCGGTTGGAGATCAAGTACAGGAAGAGAGCTAGAAACCCTCACACTTGCCACATAGTGGTAAGTGTATCGCCTACCATCTGGCGAAGGGTGACAGAGGTAGGGCTCGTCCGTATCGATCTCCAACGGGTCGTCGCCAAGGACCACTCCCCGCTGGTCCAATGTACGCGCTGCTTGGGGTACGGGCACGGCAGACGGTTCTGTAAAGAGCCGGCTGACCTGTGCAGCCACTGCGGCGGCCCCCACCTTAGTGCCGAGTGTGAGGACAGAATAGCTAGTGAACCGCCGAGCTGTCGGAACTGCGTAAAGGCTAAACTTGAGTGTACTGAACACAATGCCTTTAGCCCAGATTGTCCAACACGCAGGAAATGGGATGAGATAGCTCGGCGGTCAGTAGCATATTGCTAAGGGCGTCCAGGGCGAACAAAACTATTACAGAGTGCTGCAGGCAAACCTCCAGCGTAAGAAACTGGCCACCTTCGAACTGCTTACGGAAGCGAAAAACCGCAAAGTGGCAGTTGCGCTCCTCCAAGAGCCATACGTGGGCGGGGCAAAAGTGATGAGGAGTTACAAAGGAGTGAGGATCTTCCAGAGCACTGGCA
This sequence comes from Coleophora flavipennella, assembly GCA_947284805.1. Lineage (NCBI taxonomy): Eukaryota > Metazoa > Arthropoda > Insecta > Lepidoptera > Coleophoridae > Coleophora > Coleophora flavipennella. The sequence continues at coordinate 14,843,867 of OX369289.1, read as the reverse complement.
CAGGAGAGGGTACTGTAAAGGCGGCAATAGCCGTCTTTGATCCCGACATAAATGTCATTCAGTACCCAAAACTCACCACTAACAACATCGTAGTGGTGGGGATCCAAACCAGTGCCTGGGAGGTCACACTCGTCTCCCTTTACTTTGAGCCGGAACCGGAGCCCATTGACTCGTACTTGGCACACCTAAAAAGGGTGGAGCGCAATATAAATACCAGAAGGTGGCTTGTTGGAGGTGATGCCAATGCGAAAAGCATCTGGTGGGGGAGTCCGTCCTCTGATCGCAGGGGGGAAGATCTGATGGGAGCTCTCGGTGAGTTGGAGCTTCATATTCTGAACAGAGGGGAAATTCCAACCTTCGACACCATCCGGGGAGGGAAACGGTACAGCAGCTTGCTCTTCGGATCTTCTAGACTTGGTGGACAACTGGGCAATCGACGAGGGACTCACGAGTTCGGACCACAACGGCATCGTCTTTGATATCAAACTCCAAAAATCGAAAGGCATAAAAATCTGCAGAACAACCAGAAAGTTCAATACAAGGAAAGCTGACCAAGTTTCGTGAGAAGCTTGTCGACTCCCTGCTCCAGTACAATTTTACGAAAACTGATATAGATAATATAAGAACCGCAGAGGAGATCGACATAGCGACAAACAACTGGACCAAAGCGATTGAAGAGGCTTGTTCTGCAGCTATGCCAATTAAAAAAGCCAAGGAGGAATTGACATTGCCGTGGTGGTCCGAAAAGCTCGCAACTATGAAAAGATCCGTTGCCACCAAGAAACGTAGAATACTTTGTGCCGCCCCAAACCGCAGGTCGAAGGTTGTTGAAGAATACCTAGAGCAGAAAAAAGAATATGAGCTAGAAGCATCCAAAGCTCAAACCGAGAGCTGGAAGGCTTTCTGCTGTAAGCAGGATAGGGAGGGGGTCTGGGAAGGTATCTACAGAGTAATTGGCAGAACGACGCGCAGGGAAGAGGACCTACCACTGGAACGGAATGGAGAGACATTAGACGCAAGGGGCTCCGCGAGACTACTCGCGGAGACGTTCTACCCCGAAGATCTCACATCCAGTGATGGTACCTCGCATTGCGAAACAAGATTGAAAGCGGATAAAGTGAACGCTGGGGAGCAAGATGACTCTTGTGACCCACCGTTCACAATGGCTGAACTGCAATTCGCTAGCGCGTCGTTCAACCCAAAGAAAGCTCCAGGGGCCGACGGCTTTACCGCCGATATATGCTGCCACAGCATAAATGGTGACCCTGAGCTCTTCCTAGCATTCCTCAACAAGTGTTTTCAATGTCACCACTTCCCAAAACCCTGGAAAAAAGCTACTGTAATAGTCCTTAAGAAACCCAATAAAAATAACTACACCAACCCCAAGTCTTATAGGCCCATTGGACTACTGCCTATAATGGGCAAAATTTATGAAAAGATGTTGGTGGCCCGCCTCAAGTTTTACTTATTGCCGAGGATGAGTACTCGCCAGTACGGATTTATGCCGCAGAGGAGCACCGAAGACTCCCTCTATACCCTAATGCAACATACCCGCTACATGCTGGAACAGAAGAAAATAGTAACTTTGGTATCGTTGGATATAGAGGGGGCATTCGATAGCGCCTGGTGGCCGGCCATAAGAGTCCGACTGGCTGAGGAAAAGTGTCCTCGGAACTTGAGGAGGGTCTTCGACAGTTATTTGAATGACAGGGAGGTGACGGTGAAGTACGCTGGAGAGGAGTATAGGAGGAGCACCAACATGGGTTGTGTACAGGGCTCCATCGGTGGCCCAATACTGTGGAACCTTCTACTGGACCCTCTCCTGAAAAGCCTAGATAGCATGGGGGTTTACTGTCAAGCCTTCGCTGACGACATTGTCCTGGCCTTCGATGGTGGCACAGCCTTGGAAGTTGAGAGGCATGCCGGTGCCGCTCTCGCTCATGTTCTGGCGTGGGGTGTCGAGAACAAACTTAAGTTTGCTCCAAATAAAACAACAGCAATAACAATCACAAAAAAGCTTAAATACGACACACCACGCCTGAGCATGGGAGGGATCGACATTAGCATGTCCAAAGAGATGAAACTTCTAGGTCTTACTATCGACAATAAGTTGACATTCAACACCCATGTCGCAAATGTGTGTCGAAAAGCAGTAGGAGTATACAAAAGCCTAGCGAAGGCTGCTAAAGTAAGTTGGGGTCTGCATCCAGAGGTGATCCGGGTAATTTATGTTGCAACTGTTGAACCGATAATATTGTACGCCGCCAGCGCCTGGGCCCCTGCTGCAAAGAAACTGAACACCATAAAACAGCTTGCAACAGTGCAGCGAGGAGTCGCTCAAAAGCTGTGTAGAGCCTACCGCACGGTCTCCCTCAACTCAGTATTGGTACTGGCTGGAATGCTCCCTCTGGACCTCCGAGTCCATGAGGCGGCCTCCTTATACCAAGCCAGGAGAGGTGTTCCTCAGCCGAACCTGGGAGACCGGGAGGTCGAGCGGATGGCTCCGGCTATAGAAGCCCCACATCCTGCAGAGCGCGAAAACCTGGAGCTCGTGTGCCTGGTAAACCAAGATGAAGTGGATAAATATAGTGGAATTGAAGTGCAAATATTTACAGATGGGAGCAAGATTGGGGGCAAGGTTGGCGCCGCATTGTCTGTTTGGTGTGGCGGGACCGAGACAAGAGCCCTCAAACTTGCTCTACCAACATATTGCACGGTTTACCAGGCTGAGCTCCTGGCGATAAACAGAGCAACTAAGGTGATATTGCAGCATGGGGCTTGCTCTTCTTTTGGAATCTTCAGCGACTCCATGGCGGCCCTCTCCACTGTCAAAAACCCTGGCTGCCTCCATCCCCTGGCCGTTGAAGCCAGACATAACATCAAGCTGGCCACTCATCAGGACAAGGTTACTACCTTGTTCTGGGTGAAGGCTCACGCGGGATTGGAGGCAAACGAGAGAGCAGATGCACTGGCTAAGGAGGCCGCTGGAGGTTCCAAGAGGAAACCAGACTACGACTTGTGCCCTGTTTCATTCATCAGGCGATGCATAAGAACAGCAACGCTTGATGAATGGAAGCACAGATATGATGTAGGCGAAACGGCATCAGTAACGAAGATCTTCTTCCCTGATGCTGTGGCGGCGTACACTATAGTGCGAAAATTAGAAATTAATAGTGTTAGCACCCAGGTCATGACAGGGCACGGTGGGTTCTCCGGATACTTGAACCGCTTCAAGTGTAAGGAGAGCCCATCGTGCATCTGTGACCCGGAAACAGAGGAGACGGTGTCGCATATCTTGTTTACTTGCCCCGTACATGCCGGAGAGCGTCTGGATGCAGAAATAGAATTAAATATTAAATTGACACCAGGCAATGTTAACGAAATAATGCAAAGCAAAAATAGAGATAAATTTATAAACTTCTGTAAAAAAGTAGCTGCAAAAGTAATTTTAAGGAATAAATAGGTAAAGTAATAATGCTGTCATAGTATTTTGTAATATATTATAGACTAGCATTAAATTAAGCTGAAAAAACATAGATGTAAAATATAGTATAGACATAAGTTTGTAAATAGATCGCTTAGGTAAGAAAATTGTGTAAAAATAAAATAAAAATTGGATGTGTTAATCTACCCCTAACAAAAACAAACAAAACAAAAAAAATAGATAAAAAGTAGCAAAGTAGCATAGATTAAAATTAGATGGGAGTCCCACCCATAATAGCAATGAAAGGTGATGGATGAAAGAAAGACCAAGTATGCGGAATAAAAGTGCGAGAGGAATAAAAGCGAGAACTGGTATGAAAGATAAAAGTAGTTTAAAACAGGCTCTGATAATGTCAGAGGTAGAAGAATTTAAAAAAAAAAAAAAAAAAAAAAACCTAACCTAACCTAACCTAACCTAACCTAACCTAACCTAACCTAACCTAACCAGTCGCGCGCAACCCCCCGCGCAATACGGTCGCTGCCAACGTTGCTCCGCGCTCCGATTTTTCGTCAAAAATTAGAAAAAATAGGATTTTTCAAAGTGCGGGTGACAAGTGATACATCGTTGGACGCGGAAAATTCAGTGCTACACGACTGTGAAAAAATTTCGTTCGAAAATTTTGTGGAAAAAATTTTATTCCAGAAAAAGTGATTTTTTGTAAAATTTTAAAACTTTGGAGGCGTGCGGCGCCTCATTAGTCGCTGTGACCAGCACATTTTCTGGTGCTAAAATATCGGCGCCGTGACGGACTACTTCGCAGCAAGATTTTGGATTTTTCCGGCCAATGGGGGCGGATCCACAATCAAAAAACCCAAAACCACGTGGCCACGAGGTCTGGGTTCCAGAGGCGTGCGGCTGTTTTTGACCTCGTGGGTACATTCGAGCAGGTAAACAAACAATTTCGTAGTTTAAAGTACAACTCTAAGTGAAGTGGTTTTTGAGTTAAATTTTTTTTAAAAATATTGGATTTTTCAAAAATTAATTCCTTAAAATCAAGATCTGTAACATAGTGTTTTTAATAGCTTAAAAAAATTGTACTTTGGGAGCAGAATATATGGTGAAAAAATTTTGATATAATCAACTAAAAAGTTTTTGAGCTAGAAATTTTTGAAAATTTGGAGCTGCCACGAGGTAGAAGAAGGGAACCGGCTAGAACCACAGGACTACTTTTAAAAATTCGGACAGAACTAATTTTAAGGATTTTCAGTTAAAAAAGAAAAATTTTTGTTTTTGATTTGCTATTTTATTGTGTTTTTGTCTAATTTTAAGAGTTTTTTGTATATAACAAATCAGTTTTTACTTGTATTTTTATAATTTTGTGTTCGTCTGGTAGCTCTTGTTGAGCCCTTTCAAACGAGCCCAAGATCGGCTCGATACGACCACGGACTACGATTTGGCGGCAACTTTAAATTTCGGTCCGCCATCTTGGCCGCCATCTTGGTTTTTTGAATCGACTGTAATTTTGTTATTTTTGATCGTAGAGGGACGCGGTTTTCTTTAACCATAATAGAATCAATAACTCTACCATATTATAGAGCAAAAACTCTATGTAGAGCACCAAAACTTTTTACCCTTTTTTAGTGCTTATAGTGGTTACCCTCAGCGAGCTCATATAGCTGATCTTTTTCCCGTCCTTCTACGATTAAAACTGACCTTTCCAGAGCCATATTAAATCGCGGTGGCCATTTTGGCGGCCATATTGGAAAAGTTTAAAGTCCTGTATCTCTGGAACCAATAAGCCGATTCCAACGCGATTTTCTGTAGACTGTGGGGCTTGGCAAGAGCTATCTGTTTAATAGTAGAGACAGACTCTATGTAGAGTTTGACTCTATCTGACCATATTTTAACTTCTTTATTTTAGTTTTTGTTGATTTTGACGCCTAGTAGGATAGCCTATTCTATATTGTTGCATAACTGACCATTTATAATTGACGGGATCTTATTGGGCCCCATATTTTTAACCTTTTTGTTTTCTTTTATATTGTTTTAGCGTTAAGTATTTGACCATTGTTCCCTTTATGATTCCATTTTCATAGTGTTAGTTTTAAATATTTGACAATCGCAAAATTTTTATAGTGACTAGGTAGAGTCAATTCCTTTATTTTTATTTTATTTTTTAATTGTTATATTTTGACGCTTACCTCTAACATGTTCTCGATAAGGACTCCCCCGAAAGCGTCTGGTGCCGACCGCCAACCCTCGCCGCCAAAATCCGGGTCGAAAAATAACGTTAGAAAAAGCATAACTGAATGGGAAACCTCTAACCTTGACTCGACCTCTAAGGCACAGAACTTGACAAAGCTTGTCAGCTCAAAAGACAAAATGACTGACAAATGTAGAGCCTCCATGGACAGTCAAGTAAAGACATATGCAAGCCGCACCGCTGAAGCGAAGGCCTGCCTAGTGACCGCAAAAATAAACTTGAGTGCTTCACGGAACCTCAAAACTGACATAAAGAACAGCATTACCGAGGCTTTGGACCGTCTCTACCAGCTGGTAAAGGAGGCCGAGGCAGCTTCCAAGACTCCGGGGGTGGGGGCGGTCGTAGAGACCTCGGAACCACAAAAGGACAAGGAGGGGACGGTGGGGGTGGAGCCGGAGGCGAATGTCTCCGACGCCACCTTTATGGTAACCTCTGATCCCAACCTAATAACACGCATTGAGGAGCACTCAAGATTATTAATGGACCATACAAAAATAATGGAAGAATTAACGGAGTCCCTGAAAAACCAGAAGGCGACCCTGGAGCTAGCTAGGAGTTACGCAAGCGTAACTGCTATGGATAGTGAAAAGTCTCCACAAAAATCAAAAACTCTACACTCCATCGTGGTCGCCTCCAGGGTCGACACGGAGACGGGTGAGGAAGTATTGGACAAGGTCAGGAAGGTAATCGACGCCAAAGAGGGCTGGGTAAAGGTTGAGAGGGTGAGAAAGGCGAAGGACAGAAAGATAGTAATGGGATTTCAAACTAAAGAGGAGAGGAAGAAGGTCATTGACAAACTGGGAAGGGAGGGAACGGCCCTCAGCGTGGAGGAAGTGAAGAACAAGGACCCGTTGGTAATCCTCAGAGACGTCCTACAAATAAACACTGACGATGACGTCTTAAAGGCTCTGAGGAACCAAAACCGTGCTGTTTTTCACGACCTCGACGCTGAGGAAAATCGCTTGGAGGTCAAGTATAGAAAGAGAGCAAGGAACCCCCACACCTGCCACATAGTGGTAAGCGTCTCGCCGACAATCTGGCGAAGGGTGACGGGGGTGGGGCTCGTCCATATAGACCTCCAACGCATCGTAGCCAAAGACCACTCCCCATTGGTCCAGTGCACGCGCTGCCTGGGGTATGGGCACGGCAGGCGGTTTTGTAAGGAACCGGCTGACTTGTGTAGCCACTGCGGCGGCCCTCACCTCAGTGCAGAGTGTGAGGACAGACTCTCCGGTGCTCCACCCGAGTGCCGGAACTGTGTAAAGGCAAAACTTCAACACACGGACCACAACGCCTTTAGCCTAAGTTGCCCAATACGCATAAAGTGGGATGGGCTAGCTAGAAGTTCTGTAGCTTACTGCTAAAGGCGTCCCAGTTGACTTCACCCACTATAGAGCGATGCAATCCAACCTCCAACGAAAAAAGCTTGCTACATATGAATTGCTTACTGAGGCTAAAAAGCGCAAAATCGCGATAGCGCTGCTGCAAGAGCCGTATGTGGGCCGAGGGAGTGAAATGAGGAGTCATAAAGGAGTGAGGATCTTCCAGAGCACTGGCATGGGAGGGGGTACTGTAAAGGCAGCTATAGCTGTCTTCGATCCAGACATAAACGTCATACAGTACCCGAAACTTACCACCAACAACATCGTGGTGGTGGGGATCCAAACCAGTGCCTGGGAGGTAACACTCATCTCGCTCTACTTCGAGCCGGACCCTGAGCCCCTTGGCCCATATTTGGCTCACTTAAAAAAGATAGAGCGCACCATAAGACCAAAAAAGCTGATCGTTGGAGGGGATGTTAACTCAAAGAACTTGTGGTGGGGAAGTCCGTCTAATGACCTAAGGGGAGATGATGTGCTGGGAGCTCTCGGAGAGCTTGAGCTGCACATCCTAAATAAGGGGGATACACCGACCTTCGACACCATACGGGGAGGCAAGCGCTACTGTAGTCACGTCGACATAACGGCTTGTTCGGCAGACATGCTGGACCTGGTAGCAAACTGGGAAATAGATGAGGGGCTTACGAGTTCGGACCATAACGGCATCGTCTTCGAAATTAAGCTACAAAAGTCCAAAGGCATAAAAATTTCAAGGACAACAAGGAAGTACAATACAAGAAAGGCAGACTGGTCCAAGTTTCGCGAGAAACTGGACGAGGCCATGACTGTATATAACTTCACAACATCAGAAATAGAGGGATTGGATACAGTAGAGCAGTTGGATAACATGGCAGTAAATTTAACGAAATCTATACAGGACGCCTGTATCCAGTCAATGCCAATTAAAAACCCTAAAGAAGACTTGAAGACCTTGCCGTGGTGGTCCGACAAACTCGAAACTATGAAAAAAGAAGTTGCTACCAGGAAACGCAGGATAAGGTGCGCCGCTCCGATCCGTAGGTCGAAGGTCGTTGAGGAATACCTCAAACAAAAGGAAGTTTATGAACAGGAGGCAGCTAAAGCTCAAACCGAGAGCTGGAAGGAGTTCTGCTGTAAACAAGATAGGGAAGGGGTCTGGGAAGGGATTTATAGGGTGATAGGAAGGACTACGCGCAGAGAAGAGGAGCTGCCACTGGAGAAAAATGGAGAGGTATTGGACGCGAAGGGTTCCGTCAAGTTACTTGCGGAAACTTTCTACCCGGATGACCTCACAACCAGTGACAGCTCCTCACACAGCCAGACCAGATCAAAAGCCGAGAGGGTGAATGCTGGTTCACAAGATGATCTGTGTGATCCGCCTTTTACCATGGCAGAACTGGAGCATGCTAGCGAGTCCTTCAACCCTAAAAAGGCCCCTGGTGAGGACGGTCTCACAGCGGACATATGTTCTCAAGCTATTAGTGGAAATCCTGAACTGTTTCTGTCCTTCCTCAATAAATGCCTGAAGCACCACTACTTCCCAAAGTTATGGAAAGAAGCCGTCGTAGTCATTCTGAGGAAGCCCGGGAAAGATAACTATACGACTCCCAAAGCTTACAGACCAATCGGACTGCTGCCTGTGTTGGGTAAGCTGTACGAGAAAATGTTGGTGGCTCGCCTTAAGCACTATGTACTGCCGAGGATTAGTGCCAGCCAGTACGGCTTTATGCCACAGAGAAGCACTGAAGACTCCCTCTATGACCTGATGCAGCTTATCCAAAAGAAGCTGGAACAAAAGAGAATTATAACTTTGGTATCACTGGACATAGAGGGAGCCTTCGATAGTGCCTGGTGGCCGGCTATAAAAATCCGACTGGCAGAGGAAGGGTGCCCTGAAAACTTGAGAAAAGTATTCAATAGTTACCTGAGCGATAGGCGTGTCAAAGTAAGGTACGGGAATGAAGAGTACACAAAAACCACAAGTAAAGGCTGCGTCCAAGGCTCTATCGGCGGCCCAATACTGTGGAACATCCTGTTGGACCCCTTACTAAAAAGACTAGATATAGAGGGCTGTCACTGCCAGGCATTCGCGGATGACATCGTTTTGGTCTTCGATGGTGGTACAGCAGAGGAGGTGGAAGGTCATGCCAATGCTGCTCTGGCGCGTGTTCTGGAGTGGGGTGCCGAGAATAAGCTTAAGTTTGCTGCACATAAAACCTCAGCAATGGTTATTACCAGAAAGCTGAAACACGGCACACCACGTCTGAGCATGGGGGGGATCAGCATTGGCATGTCTAAGGAAATCAAGCTTCTGGGTCTCACCATCGATGACAAATTAACGTTTAACACCCATGTCGCGAATGCCTGCAAGAAAGCAATAGGTGTCTATAAGAGACTGGCGATGGCTGCCAAAGTAAGCTGGGGACTACACCCGGAGGTGATCAGAGTGATCTACGTAGCGACTATGGAGCCGATAATACTGTACGCTGCCAGTGCCTGGGCCCCAGCCGCGAAAAAACTAACTACGATTAAACAGCTCTCGACAGTGCAACGCGGAGTTGCCCAAAAGCTGTGCAAAGCCTACCGCACGGTCTCCCTCAACTCGGTACTCGTACTGGCCGGAATGCTACCTCTCGACCTCCGAGTCCTTGAGGCGGCTTCACTATACCGAGCCAGGAGGGGCTTACCTCACCCGAGCTTGGGAGACCGGGAGATCGAGCGGATGGCACTTGCAATAGAAGCCCCACACCCTGCAGAACGCGAAAACCTGGAGCTCGTACGCCTGGTGAACCAAGACGAAGTGGATAAGTATAGTGGACTAGATGTCCAAATATTCACCGATGGGAGCAAGATTGGGGGCAGGGTCGGCGCCGCACTATCTATATGGTGTGGCGGGGTTGAGACAAAGACCCTTAAGCTTGCTCTACCAACTTACTGCACAGTTTACCAGGCGGAGCTCCTAGCGATCAATAGGGCGACAAGGGTGACTCTAAAACACGGATCATCTTCTTTTGGAATCTTTAGTGACTCCATGGCGGCCCTTTTAACCGTCAAGAACCCCGGCTGCCTCCATCCTCTGGCCGTTGAAGCCAGAGCCAACATCAAATCGGCATCTCACCAAGGCAAAGCTGTCACTTTGTTTTGGGTGAAGGCTCACGCAGGACTGGAGGCAAACGAGAGAGCTGACGCACTGGCCAAGGAGGCCGCTGAAGGTTCCAAGAGAAGACCTGATTATGATCTGTGTCCCGTATCATTCGTCAGGCGAAGCATACGAACGGCAACGCTTGACGAGTGGAACGGGAGATATAAGGCAGGTGAAACGGCTGCTGTGACGAAGATATTTTTCCCCGACGCGGTGGCAGCGTATGGCATAGTGCGGAAACTGCAAATAAATAGTGTCAGTACACAAGTAATGACGGGACACGGTGGGTTCTCCGGATACTTGAACCGTTTCAGGTGTAAGGAGAGCCCATCGTGCATTTGCGACCCGGAAATAGATGAGACAGTATCTCACATACTATTTGTATGTCCAGTGCACACTACAGAGCGCTTAAAAATAGAAAATGAAATAGATACCGAACTAAAACCAGAGAATGTGAAGGATATAATGAGAGGCAAACACAGGGACAAATTTATACAGTATTGTATTAAAATAGCCGAAATAGTATTAAAAAGAAACAAAACAAGATAAAGAAACTATGCTGTCATAGTATAATGTAACTATATTATATATTAGCATAGAAAATAAGTTGTCAAATCATAGATATAATAAGTAGCTTATGGATAACCTGTAATTTGATAGGAAATTTGAGATTGTGAAAAATAAAGTAACTGGTTGTATTGACTTATTACCCAGAAACATAAAAACAGACAAAGGATAAAAGTAACCTAGACACAAAAAAGGATAAAAAGTAGTAATGTAGGCAAAATGAGATGGGAGTCCCACCCACAAAAGTAATGAAAGGTGAAGGATAAAAGAAAGACAAAGTATGAAGCATGAAAGTGCGAGAAGCATAAAAGAGAGAACTGGAATGGAAGAGTAGATTAGCTAAATAAAGTCTCCGATAAAGTTGGAGGTAGTAGAAAAAAAAAAAAAATAATAATAATAAAAAAAAAAAAACCTAACCTAACCTAACCTAACCTAACCCAGTTGCGCGCAAAGACCCGTTGGTGATTCTCAGGGACGTTCTTCAGGTCAACACGGATGAAGATGTTATCAAGGCCCTGAGAAACCAGAACCGGGATGTTTTTCGTGACCTCAACGCTGGGGACGACCGCCTGGAGATCAAATACAGGAGAAGAGCCAGGAACCCTCACACTTGCCACATAGTGTTAAGTGTATCGCCCATCATCTGGCGAAGGGTGACAGAGGCAGGACTCCTCCACATTGATCTCCAGCGGATCGTCGCTAAAGACCATTCCCCGCTGGTACAGTGCACGCGCTGCCTGGGCTACGGGCACGGCAGGCGGTTCTGTAAGGAACCGTCTGACCTGTGCAGCCACTGCGGAGGCCCCCATCTTAGAGCCGAGTGCGGAGAGAGAATTGCCAATGAACCGCCGAGCTGTCGGAATTGCGTCAAGGCTAAGCTGGAGTGCACCGAGCACAACGCTTTTAGCCCAAATTGCCCAACACGCAATAGATGGGACGAGATAGCTCGGCGGTCAGTGGCATACTGCTAAGGGCGTCCAGGGCGCGCAAACCCATTATAGTGTGCTGCAAGCAAACCTCCAGCGTAAAAAACTGGCCACCTAGGAACTGCTCACTGAAGCTAAAAACCGTAAAGTGGCAGTAGCGCTCCTCCAAGAGCCATACGTGGGCGGGGCAAAGGTAATGAGGAGCCGAAAAGGAGTGAGGATCTTCCAGAGCACTGGCACAGGAGAGGGTACTGCAAAGGCGGCAATAGCCGTCTTTGATCCTGACATAAATGTCATTCAGTACCCAAAACTCACCACTAATAATATCGTAGTGGTGGGGATCCAAACCAGTGCCTGGGAGATCACACTCGTCTCTTATTACTTTGAGCCAGAACCGGAGCCCATCGACTCTTACCTGGCACACCTAAAAAAGGTGGAGCGCAAAATTAATAACAGAAGGTGGATCGTTGGAGGCGATGCTAATGCTAAGAGCATATGGTGGGGGAGTCCGTCCTGTGACCGCAGGGGGGAGGAACTGCTGGGAGCTCTCGGTGAGTTGGGGCTGCATATCCTGAATAGAGGGGAAATTCCGACCTTCGACACCATCCGGGGAGGGAAGCGGTACTGCAGTTATGTCGATGTAACAGCCTGTTCGACTGACCTGCTCGATCTGGTGGACAACTGGGCAATTGACGAAGGACTCACGAGTTCGGACCACAACGGCATCATCTTTAACATAAGACTCCAAAAATCAAAAGGAATAAAAATCTGCAGAACAACCAGAAAGTTTAACACCCGAAAAGCTGATTGGTCTAAGTTTCGAGAGAGGCTCGTCGACTCCATGCTCCAAAACAATTTCACGAGAACTGAAATAGAAAAAATCTGCACTGCAGAGGAGATCGACGGAGCTACTGACAACTTGACCAAGGCAATCGAGGAGGCTTGTTCTGCAGCCATTCCAACTAAAAAAGTCAAGGAGGAACTGAAGCTGCCGTGCTGGTCCGAAAAGCTCGCAATTATGAAAAAATCCGTTGCCACCAGAAAACGCAGAATACGCTGTGCCGCTCCAAACCGTAGATCGAAGGTCGTCGAAGAATACTTGAAAGAGAAAGAGGAATACGAACTGGAAGCAGCCAAAGCTCAAACCGAGAGCTGGAAGGCTTTTTGTTGTAAGCAGGATAGGGAGGGGGTCTGGGAGGGAATATATAGGGTAATTGGTAGAACGACTCGCAGAGAAGAGGACTTGCCACTGGACAAGAACGGGATAGTACTGGACGCAAAGGGCTCCGTGAAATTATTAGCGGAAACGTTCTACCCTGAAGACCTCTTGTCCAGTGACGGTACCTCGCATCTTCAAACCAGGAAGAAAGCGGAACAGGTGAACGATGGGAAGCAAGATGACTCTTGTGACCCACCCTTCACAATGGCTGAATTGAGGTTTACAAGCGAGTCGTTCAACCCAAAGAAGGCTCCTGGGGCTGACGGTTTCACGGCCGACATATGCTGCCATGCCATAAATAGTGACCCTGAACTTTTCTTGTACTTCCTGAACAAATGCCTCGAATGCCGCCACTTCCCTGCGCCCTGGAAGAAAGCTGTCGTAGTGGTGCTAAGAAAACCGGGCAAAGAAGATTACACTAACCCCAAATCCTACAGACCTATTGGTCTACTCCCAGTATTGGGGAAAATATATGAAAAAATGCTGGTGGCCCGCCTCAAGTTTTACTTGCTGCCAAGGATGAGTACTCGCCAGCACGGATTCATGCCACAGAGGAGCACCGAGGACTCCCTCTATACCCTGATGCAACACATCCGAAATAAGCTGGATCAAAAGAAAATTATAACTTTGGTATCGCTGGATATAGAGGGGGCCTTCGATAGCGCCTGGTGGCCGGCTATAAGAGTTCGACTGGCTGAGGAAAAGTGTCCTTGGAACTTGAGGAAGGTTTTCGATAGCTACTTGAGGGACAGGGAGGTGACGGTGAGGTATTCCGGGGAGGAGTTTCAGAGGTGCACTAACAAGGGTTGCGTTCAAGGTTCCATCGGTGGCCCAATACTGTGGAACCTTCTTCTAGATCCTCTCCTAAAAAGCCTAGACTCCATGGGGATTTATTGTCAAGCCTTCGCGGACGACGTTGTCCTGGCCTTCGACGGTGGCACAGCACGTGAGGTGGAGGGACATGCCAATGCCGCTCTCGCGCGTGTTCTGGCGTGGGGTGTCGAGAACAAACTAAAGTTTGCTCCGCATAAAACCACAGCTATAATAATAACAAAAAAGCTTAAATATGACACGCCGCGCCTGAGCATGGGGGTAGTTGACATTGGCATGTCAAACGAAATGAAGTTATTGGGCCTCACCATCGACAATAAGCTTACTTTCAATACACATGTATCCAACGTGTGCAAAAAAGCAGTAGGCGTATATAAAAGACTGGCGAAGGCTGCAAAAGTGAGCTGGGGGCTACACCCGGATGTGATAAGGGTGATCTACGTGGCGACTATGGAGCCCATAATATTGTACGCCGCCAGCGCCTGGGCCCCTGCTGTAAACAAGATAACAACAATAAAACAGCTCGCGGCAGTCCAACGCGGAGTTGCCCAAAAATTGTGCAAAGCCTACCGCACGGTCTCCCTTAACTCAGTACTGGTACTGGCTGGAATGCTCCCTCTTGACCTCAGAATTCGTGAGGCTTCTTCTCTATACCAAGCTAAGAGGGGCGTTCCTCAGCCGGGCCTGGGAGACAGGGAGGTCGAGCGGATGGCTTCAGCGATAGAAGCCCCACACCCTGCAGAGCGCGAAAACTTGGAGCTAGTGTGCCTGGTAAACCAGGACGAAGTGAATGAATATAGTGGGCTTAACGTACAAATATTCACCGATGGGAGCAAGATTGGGGGCAGGGTCGGCGCCGCGCTGTCCGTATGGTGTGATGGGACTGAAACAAAGGCCCTCAAGCTTGCTCTACCCACATACTGCACGGTTTACCAGGCGGAGCTCCTAGCAATAAACAGGGCAACTAAGTTGATAATGCAGCACGGGACCAGCTCTTCTTTTGGAATCTTCAGCGACTCCATGGCGGCCCTCTTGACCGTCAAGAACCCCTACTGCCTCCATCCCCTAGCCGTTGAATCCCGAGAAAATATCAAACTAGCGTCTCGCCAGGGCAAAGTTGTAACTTTGTTCTGGGTGAAGGCACATGCGGGATTGGAGGCAAATGAGAGAGCTGACACACTGGCCAAGGAGGCCGCTGGAGGTTCCAAGAAAAGACCAGATTATGACCAGTGTCCGGTTTCATTCATCAGGCGCAGCATAAGAATGGCAACGCTTGATGAGTGGAACCACAGATACGATATAGGCGAAACAGCATCTGTAACAAAAATCTTCTTCCCCAATGCTGTGGCGGCGTACAGTATAGTGCGAAAACTAGAAATAAGTAGCGTCAGTACACAGGTGATGACCGGGCACGGTGGGTTCTCCGGGTACCTGAATCGCTTCAGGTGCAAAGAGAGCCCATCGTGCATATGCGATCCGGAAAAGGAGGAGACTGTGCCGCACATCCTGTTTGATTGCCCCGTGCATGCCAAAGAGCGCCTTGACGTAGAACTTGAACTTAACATTAAATTGACACCATCTAATGTATATGAAATCATGCAAGGCAAGCAGAGGGAAAAATTTATTAACTATTGTAAAAAAGTTGCCAATAAAGTAATATTTAGGAATAAAACCAGATAAAGAAATTATGTTATCACTAGCTGATTCCCGCGGCTTCACCCGCGTGGACCACATTTCTATGACTTTTCGAGGGTGCGCAGTGCGCGAGCCGCAAGCGGCTCGCGAGCGTGGTAAAAAGTAGCCTATGTCTTAACCCAGGTCCTAATCTGTGTACCTACCAAATTTCAGCCAAATCCGTTCAGTAGTTTTTGCGGGAAAGCGTAACAGACAGACAGAGTTACTTTCACATTTATAATATTAGTAGGGATAATATTATGTAAATATATTATAGAATAGCATAAGAATAAGTTGTTATAAAAATATAGATGTAAACATTAGTTTTTAAATAGATAGTTAATGTAAGAGATTTGATGTGTAAAAATAAAATAAAGAGTTGTGTTAATGTATCCCCAATAAATAAAAAACAAAAACAAAACAAAAATGGATAAAAAGTAGCAAGGATAAAAAGTAGCAAAGATAGGATTAGATGGGAGTCCCACCCATAAAAGCAGTAAAAGATGATGGATGTGAGAAAGATCAAGTATGAAGAATGAAAGTGCGAGAGGAATAAAAGCGTGAACTTGAATGAAAGAGAAACCCAGCTAGACAAAGACTCCGATTACGTTGGAGGTGTAAGAGAAAAAAAAAAAAAAAAAAAAACCCAGTTGCGCGCCACCCCCCGCGCTATACGCACACTGTTAAGGCTGCTCCGCGCAAAAAATTTTCTTTGAAAATTGATAAAAAATGGATTTTTCGAAGTGATAGTGACGTACGATATATCGTTACATGCGGACAGTGACAAGGCATCTTTTGGTGCTAAAAGTTTTTTCGACAGTTTTCCAGAAAAATTTTTATTCATGAAAAAGTGCATTTTTACAAAATTTCGAAACTTTCACCTCGTGCGGCGCCTGATTTGGAGTGGTGACCTACTGGTTTTTTGGAGGCAAAACATCGGCGCAACAGAGGACTACATTGCTGCCAACTTTTGGATTTTTCTCTGTAACGAGGGCGGAAATATTACCAAAAAGGTCAAAACCACGTGGCCACGAGGTCTGGGATGCAGAACGTTGCGGCCCAACTCAAAAATGCAGTTTTATAAACATTGGTGAGCACAGTGCAAAATAGTTTAAATTTTTGAAAAAAGTAAATTTTTGACAAAGTTATTAATATTTTGAAAAACTCTGAAACTTTGAAAATTTATATCTCTGAAAAGCGATCGTGGACCTACCGTTTTTATTTAAGTTTTTGATGACCCTTAAGTGATCCTATCAACATAAAAAATTTGAACATTTTCGGCTTTTTAGTTTTTAAAATATGAATTTTTTCTCTTAAGGGATGAACACGTGCCACCCCTATTTTTACCCCACGGACAAAAATTTTTATGTGTAAAAATAAGTGTGTGTATATAAACCAACTGTAAATTTTCTCTTTATTTTTATATTAACATTTAAGACTTTTATTTTACTTTTTGTGTATATTTTGTGTATTTTTAGTAGTTTTTTGTGAATATTAAATTGGGGGTTTATTATTTTTATATTTTTATTAGTTATTAAGACAGAGCTCTGCGAGCCCGATCCAACGAGCCCAAACACGCCAATATTCGGCCATATACAGCCTAACTTATGTTTTGAGCGGCCATCTTGTCCGCCATTTTGAAATTTTTAAAATTGTTATATCTCCGTAAGGACTGGTCCGATTGGAACGGGGTTTTGGGCATTGATGAAGGCTCCATTGACTCTATCGTAAATTGCAGTTGTAGCTCTACATAGAGTCCCAAAAACCTGATCTAAGTTAATGACTGGAAGTGAAGGGCTACGCTATGCCCATGTCCCCAATCCAAACCGCATCTTTCTAGGATCAAATTTGACATCAGGGTAGCTATTTTAATTATTGTCGGCCATTTTGTCCGCCATATTTGATTTCTTTAAAGCCCTGTATCTCCCGAACCCGTTGACCAATTTCGACGAAATTTTCTGTATACTTTGTGGCTTTGTTGGATCTATTTGTTTTTATGTAGAGACGGACTCTATGTAGAGCCTAAGGTAGAGTTTACTAAAATAAACTTAGATTTAAATCAATAATTGACAAGGGTCATATACTGGTAATTTTCAGCACCTATTGAGGATACACGCTCTACTGAGAGCCAATAATCTTTTATTTTTAAACTATCTAAGTTTGTTTTATTTTGTTTTACTGTAATTCTATTATTTAAGTTTGTTTTAAATTGACCTATTAAATTGACTGTTGCCTTATTGGGCCCTATTAAACCTATTTTTGACTCTTTAAATTGACTGTGGTCTTATTGGGCCCCACATTAACAGCTCTACCTAGATTTACCTAATTGACTTATTTTATTCTGTACGACGCATACCTCCAATATGTCGACCGTTAGGACACCCCTAAAAACCTCGGACCCTGATAGTAAGAAATCACCTGCAAAACCGACGACCCAAACTCAGAACGTCAGGCGCAGCATCAACCAGTGGGAGGCATCTGGTACTGACACGATGCCAGCCGCGTCAAACGAGACAAGGCCGACCGTCTCTACCAGACCTAACCCACGTAGGCCAATGTCGCAAGACACAAAAAATACAGACAAATATAGAGCTTCCCCAGACAAACACACTACTTACGACAACCGTACAGCGGAGGCGAAGGCCTGCCTAATCAGAGGTAAACTGAACTTAAATGCGTCTCGGAATATAAAAACTGATATAAAACAAAATATTGCTGAAGTGCTGGACCGACTTTATCAACTTGTCAAAGAAGCGGAAAAGGCCTCAGGGACGACAGGGGCAAAGGAAGACCAGCAGACCTCAAAGGAAAAAGAAATGTCGGAAAAAACAAGGCCAGAGGCGTCTATCGCTGCCGACGCTACCTTTATGGTCGGTACGGAACCAAGCTTCATGTTGCGTATCGAGGAGTATTCGAAGTTAATAACCGAAAACAATATAAAGATGGAGGAATTAAAGGATAAGCTCGAGCAACACAAAGACTTTGTAGTAACCAAGACGTATGCAAACGTAACGGCAGGCCACACCACCCAACCCTCCCCCAGGAAAAGCGTCCTACACTCTGTAGTTATAACGTCCAGAGACGAAACCGATACAGGAGAGCAAGTTCTTGCCAAGGTAAGGGAGGCAGTTGACGCTAAGGAGGGGTGGGTGCAAGTGGAGAGGGTCAGGAAGGCCAAAGACCGGAAAATCATTATGAGCTGCAGGTCAAAGGAGGAACGGCAGAAAGTGAAAAACCGCATAGAGGAGGCAGGGAACCACCTGGTTGTCGAAGTAATGAAAAATAAAGACCCGCTCTTGGTGCTTAGGGACGTTCTTGTGGTTAACACCGATGGGGACGTTCTAAAGGCACTAAGAAATCAAAACCAGAGTGTTTTCGACGGCATCGACGAGGCAGACAATAGGCTTGAAGTAAAATATAGACGCAGAGCCCGGAACCCTCATGTCTGCCACATCGTTCTCTCTGCCTCTCCTGCCATTTGGAAGCGGGCGCTGGAGGCAGAAATGGTACACATCGACCTGCAGCGGGTCCGAGTCTTGGATCAGTCCCCACTGGTGCAGTGCTCCCGTTGCCTGGGCTATGGGCATACGAAGAAGTTCTGCAAGGAGACGGTCGACTCGTGTAGTCATTGCGGTGGTCCGCACCTGAGAACCGAGTGTGCAGACTGGATCGCAGGAGAGAGACCCGCTTGCAGAAACTGCATCAAAGCCGAATTGGAGACGGGACGCACTGAACACAATGCCTTCAGCGGGGACTGCCCAGTTAGGAGGAGGTGGGACAGGTTAGCCAGAGCCTCGGTGGCATATTGCTAAAGGCGCCCATGACCTACAACTCCCCCAAGCTAAAAATTACTACACAATGCTCCAGGCAAACTTACAACGAAAGAAACTAGCCACAATAGAACTTATGCTAGAAGCTGCAAAGCGCAAGACAGCCGTAGCCCTGATACAAGAACCCTATGTGGGTGCTTCAAAAAGCGTGAACGCATACAAGGGGGTAAAAATCTTCCAGAACACCAAACCAGGAGACGGATTTGTGAAGGCGGCGATAGCGGTTTTTGACCCAAATCTAAACGTGGTGCAATACCCAGATCTCACGAATAATAATGTTGTGGTAATAAAAGTCGAAACCAGCGCCTGGAGCATGGTCTTAGTTTCAGTCTACTTCGAGCCAAACGATCCACTGGAGCCCTACTTGGAGCACATTAAAAGAATACACCTAAAGATGAGGTCCAGGAGGCTTGTAGTCGGTGGCGATGTAAACGCTAAAAACATATGGTGGGGTGGATTAGAAACGGACAGTCGAGGAGAACAGGTGATGGGTATGCTCGATGAACTAAATTTCCAGGTACTCAACAGTGGACAAATACCAACGTTTGACGTAATCCGAGGTGATAGACACTTAACTAGCTTCGTTGATATAACTACATGCACGGTGGATGTCCTTGACCTGGTGGATGATTGGCGGGTTGTCGAAGACCTAACAGGATCTGATCACAATGCCATCGAATTCAAACTGTACTTGAAGAAGTCTGCGGGGTATATTATCAACCGAACTACAAGAATATTTAACACTAAAAAGGCAAATTGGGACCAATTTCATGAGAAATTGGACCAATTTAAACAAGAACTTAGTGTATCGGCCCAAAATATCAAACTAATAGACAGTACAGAAAAATTGGATGAGATGGTAAAAACAAGTACCGAACTGATAGTCAAGGCATGTACCCAATCGATTCAAAAGAAAAAACATGTAGAGAAACTTACACTGCCATGGTGGACACCAAAGTTGGAATCGATGAAGAGAGAAGTCACCACCAGGAAGAGGAGGATCCGGTGTGCAGCGCTTGTTCGGAAAGCGAAGGTTGTCCATGAGTACCTGGAAAAGAAAGCTGAATATGAGCTTGCTGCAGCAAAGGCACAAACTGACAGTTGGAGAGATTTTTGTGAGAAACAAAATACTGAGGGAGTCTGGGAAGGCATTTATAGGGTTATCAGCAGGACTAAAAAGAGGGAGGAAGATGTGCCAATGGAAAGGGAGGGTAAGGTATTAGACGCCAAAGGATCAGCTGATCTACTTGCAAAGACCTTCTATCCAGAGGATAGTACGTTAGAAGACCAGGAAGAACACAAAAAAGTTAGGGAATTGGCTGATAATGTAAACAAAGAAGATGGCAACCAACCAGACCCTCCCTTCACAATTGACGAGCTGAATAGAGCGGCAATATCTTTCAACCCGAAAAAAGCCCCAGGTTCCGATGGTCTAACAGCCGACATATGTGCTCAAGTCATAAAAAACGATCAGGAATGGTTTTTGGCGCTCCTGAATAAGTGCTTGGAACTTGGTCACTTCCCCCGTATATGGAAGGAGGCCACCGTTGTGGTACTCCGTAAGCCAAACAAGGAGAGTTACGCCACGCCCAAGTCTTACAGGCCGATTGGTCTTTTGCCTGTACTGGGCAAAATATTTGAAAAAATGCTTGTGGCCCGACTCAGGTTTTGCATTCTACCGCGAATGAGCACTCGCCAGTATGGCTTCACGCCACAAAGGAGCACCGAGGACTCCCTCTATACCTTAATGCAGCACATCCACACTAAACTCGATGAAAAGAAACTTATTACTTTAGTGTCATTGGATATAGAGGGAGCATTCGACAGTGCCTGGTGGCCGGCCATAAAGGTGAGGCTCGCGGAAGAGGAGTGCCCGCTGAACCTGAGGAGGGTCATGAGTAGCTACATGCGTGATAGAATGGTGGCGGTTAGGTATCTGGGAACTGAGTGCAAAAGAAATACGGAGAAAGGCTGCGTGCAAGGGTCTATAGGAGGCCCTATACTATGGAACCTCCTGCTGGATCCCCTATTAAAAGGCCTGGAGCACAGAGGGGAATACGTCCAAGCTTTTGCTGATGACGTGGTCCTCGTCTTTGACGGCTCTACAGCGCAAGAGATCCAGGAACGAGCCAATGCCACTCTCGACTATGTTCAGAGGTGGGGTGTCGTAAATAAACTTAAATTTGCACCTCACAAAACATGTGCTATGCTCATCACTCGCAAACTAAAATACGACACCCCGCATTTGACCATGGGAGGGATAGGCATTGTCATGGCAAAAGAAATAAAACTGTTAGGGCTGACTATAGACCACAAACTCACGTTCAATAAACACGTTGCTAACGTGTGCTCCAAAGCCACATCAGTATACAGACAACTCGCCAGAGCGGCCAAAGTCAGCTGGGGCCTACACCCAGAGGTGATTAGGTGCATATATACAGCTGCCGTGGAACCCATTATACTGTACGCATCGAGTGCCTGGGTACCAGCCTCAAACAAAATCGGTGTTCGTAAAAAACTAGAAACCACACAACGCAGCTTCGCTCAGAAACTATGCCGTGCCTATCGCACGGTCTCTCTAAACTCAGCACTATTACTGGCAGGGATACTCCCACTTGACCTCCGACTACGTGAGGCGGCCTCACTGTACGAGGCAAGGAAGGGGGTGCCCCTGCCAGAATTAGGGGACAGAGAGATCGAGCAAATGACGCCAGCAGTTAATGCACCTCATCCCGTAGAAAAGAGGAATCTGCAAATGGGACGCCTGGTAGACGAAGACCAGTATAGGAATTATTGCCATTATGAAGTGCGCATCTTCACAGATGGTAGTAAAATAGAGGGCAAAGTCGGGGCTGCCCTTTCCATCTGGACTGGCGAAACTGAAACTAAAACTATCAAGCTAGCCCTGCCATCTTATGGGACTGTCTACCAGGCTGAACTCCTCGCACTGAGCGAAGCTGCAAAAGAGGTACTCCGTCGAGGAGAGCACGAATATGCAATCTTCAGTGACTCCATGGCGGCTCTACAAACAGTTGTAAACCCCGCCACCAGTCATCCTCTGGCAGTGGAAACACGAGACGCCATACGTCGCGCAAGTTCCCAGAACAAGAGCGTCTCCCTTGTTTGGATTAAGGCACATGCGGGATTAGAAGGCAATGAGAGAGCCGACTCTCTAGCAAAAGAGGCTGCTCTGGGCTTGAAAAGGAAGCCAGACTACGATAAATGCCCCGTATCATATGCAAGGCGAATGATCCGTATGGAGACGCTCCGTGAATGGGGTCGTAGGTATAAAACGGGAACAACGGCATCGATCACAAAGCTATTTTTCCCAGAGGTGATAGATGCGTACAGAACAGTGCGGGAGATGACGATGACTAAGGACTTGACACAGGCACTCACGGGGCACGGTGGGTTTTCCGAGTACCTGACTCGGTTCGGGTGCAAGGAGAACAAATCGTGCATCTGCGACCCTGCCCAAAACGAGACAGTCCCCCACCTGTTGATAAATTGCCCTATTTTTGTCAAAGAACGTTTTGAAATTGAGCAGAAGACTAATACTGAAATAAAATTAGAAAATCTACCAGAGCTGATTAGAAATAAAAAATATAGACCGTTATTTATTGAATTTGTTGTAAAAATAGTTAGAGTAGCTTGTAAAAGGAATAAGTCAGATAAATAAATTATGATTATATAATATATTGAGATATATTAGGATAGTCATAGAAAAAATTTAAGATAAGTAAATAGTCTATAAAGAATGTTAAATAGAAAATAAATGTATATAGTGCTCTTTACATAGTATAATGTATATTTAAGAAATGTGTAACTATAAAATGTGTAATATTAAAAAGAAAATAAAAATAAAAAGTATACCCTGTACACTCCCCCCTTAGTAAGAAGTAAGTAAGAAGTAAAGTAAAATTGGTATTAACCAAACAGAAATTACCACTAAAAGTGTAGACAGTATAGATGGGAATCCCACCCATAAAAGCATGAAAGAGAAGTAAGTCAGAAAGAAACGGTATGAAGAATGAAAGTGCGAGAGGCATAAGTGTGTGAACTTGAATGGAAGAGAAAAATAGAAATTAGAAAAAACAGTCTCCGATACTGTTGGAGGTAGAAGTATTAAAAAAAAAAAAAAAAAAAAACCTAACCTAACCTAACCTAACCTATTTTTTTTTTACCCGGGGAAATGCTTTACGCACCGTCTCTACGCGCGCCGCGGGGACGACGCGCGGAGGTGTGTGGGACTCCCCGACTCATAACGTGTCGGTATACCCACTAAAACCACCGGGGTGTCCGCTCCCTCTGTCATTGGAAGGGATCGCGGGGATGCGCGTTAGCACTTGCTACCGCAATCCCTGCCAACAGTCTGCTCGCTCTATGAGCGATGCTCATCCCATCGTGGCCGGCATACCGTGGACACTTGGTATGCCGGCAGCGTCCTGAGGACTTTTGGACAACGGGTTATCCCCGACCCCGTCATCCTGTCACTCCCAATCTATGGCGGTAGGCGGTCGTAGGCAAGCCGTCTTCGGCCCACCCTTCTGCGCCTGATTGGTTGAGAGAGGGGATTATCCTCTCTCAGCCGTTCCGCCTCTTCCCGTCTGGTCATGACGGCACCGCAAAATGCAGAAACCGCGGCGAAGGATCGCTCTCCGCTGACCATTGATTCCGCTACCGCCAGAAGCGACAGGTCGGTGCCTATCGCTGACACCAGCTCGGCCCGCTCGACCGCTCCGTCTGGGCAGTCTTCCAGCGCATGCTGTGCAGTGTCGTCAGTGCAGCCGCATTGGTGACATTCCCTTGTAGGCTCTCTCTTCACCCGAAACAGGTAACCCCCGAAGCATCCATGCCCGGAGAGCACCTGAGTCAGGTGAAAAGAGAGTGCACCATGCCGTCTCTCGACCCAATCGTTGACAATGGGTCGAAAAGCCGCAACGGTCCTGTGCCCATATCTTGGTACTTCCAGCTGTCGAGACCAAGCTTCGAGAAGCCGTTTTCGGGAGATTTCTCTCAACCGTCTCGTCTCCTCCGGTATCAGTGGTTGACCCCGGGCTCTTAGCCTCCGCGCACCTCCTATATGTGGTAGCCATCATTTCGGCGTCTAATTCCCAAGGTGGGGTTGCCGCCAACACGCACGCCGCCTCAACGGAGATGGTGCAGTAACCTCTTATGGCCCTCGTCGCCATGACTCTCTGCGGCCTACGCAGGAGAGTCCTGTTGTGGGGTGAGAGGGCATCTGCCCAGATGGGAGCACCGTATAGCGCCATCGACCGCACCACTCCAGTGAAGAGGCGGCGGCAGCCCAGTCCCGGACCTCCCAAGTTGGGCAGGAGGGAGCCAAGCGCTCTGGCAGTCCCTATCAGCTTGGGGGCGAGTCGGCGAAAGTGCTCCTCAAAGTTCCAGCGACCGTCGAGCACCAGACACAAGTATTTCATGGATCGCTGCACCTCGATCCGGACCCCTCCCACCACTATGTGAGCCCCCGGTGGAGGGGACATTCGTGGAACGTGGAAATAGAGGGCCTCGGTTTTAATCAAGGCGACTTCGCAGCCTAGTCGCCGAATCCGGTCGACGACTTGCGCCACCCCCGCAGTGGCCAGGACTGCCGCGTCCCTAAACGACTCTGCACGGGACGTCACCAACGTGTCGTCGGCGTAACACGTCAGTTCAACGCCACGCAAGTTAGAGCCTCGAAGCACCCAATCGTACCCGATGTTCCACAGGAGTGGCCCAAGCACCGACCCCTGCGGAACACCACACGACATCCTGTGGCAATCCCATCCACCACGGATTGGGTACGTGATGACCCTCTCGCTAAGGTAGGCTTCCACACACCGGCGCAAATACTGAGGCACGTTGTGGTACTTCAAAGCCTCCCCGATACAGCTCCAGGGCAACGTGTTAAAGGCATTGGTGATGTCGAGCGACACCGCCAGCATAACCTCGCCTCTGGACACCGCCTCGTCCGAGAGGGCCCGCACGCGCGCTATTGCGTCAATCGTCGACCGCGCCCTCCGAAAGCCGAACTGAACGTCGCTCAGGTTCGGCCCGGTCTCTTCCAGATGCCGGGTGAGGCGAGCAGCTACGACTCTTTCAAATAGCTTGCTCACCTCGTCGAGCAGGACAATTGGCCGGTACGAAGCCGGCGACTCTGATGGCCTGCCCTGTTTCCTTAGCAGGACGAGTTTCCCCGCCTTCCATGCCTTAGGAAAACGGCCCTGAGCGAGGCACCCAGAGAAGATCCCCCTGACTCTGGTAGCGAAGGCAGCCTCCTCGCCTTTAAGGGACAGCACCCAGGCACGACCAGGTATGCCGTCGAGTCCCGGGGCAGTATTCTTGGCTTGGAGCCTCAGTACTGCGTACTCCAGCTCTCCTTCCGAGACCTCCGGTACAGCCGCGTCCGCGGCCTCATCCACCTGTGCCACAAATGGCGGAACGTGCTCCGTTCTATTAGGGAATAGGACGGAGACCACCTCTCGAAGGAACTGGGGCTCGAGGCTCTCCGTCAACGGCGGAGCCCAAGGGCGTAACTTGTTTCTTACCATCCGGTAAGGGCGACCCCATGGATCTCTGTCGAGGGTGAGGAGCATCTCTTCCCACGCGCACGACTTTGCCCGCGCTATTGCGACCCTAAGCTCTTTGGAACACTCTCTGTAGATCCCATAGAGTCGATCCTCCTCCGCCACATCTCGGCGCCTCCTCCTTCTATATCTGGAGTACCGGCGTCTGGCTCTCACGCACGCCCTCCGGAGCTGAGCGAGCTCCTCCGACCACCAGTACACCTGGCGTCGGGGCGGCCGAGGACCGACCCTAGGCATAGCCGCGTCGCACACACGGGTCATGGCTGCCCTAAGCCATTCCGCCTCGGATTCCACGTCGACAGGACCCTCCGGTGCCATTGCCCACGTCTCGATTAGGGAAGCTTCGATGAGCAGGTCCCTATCCAGTCCCATCAGTGACCACCGTGGACCCTCCGCCCGTCGGTGCCGACTCGAGTCGGAGTTTGGCCGTGCCACTGCAGACCCCGAAATAACGAAGCGGATGTAACGGTGGTCCGACAGCGCTTCCTCGCCCTCCAAGACCCTCCAGTCCCGGGCACGGTGTCCAAGGCCCGGTGTGGCGAATGTTACATCCACAATAGACCCGCCGTGTCTACGCACGCACGTCTGGACGGTCCCGTGATTGAGGAGCGAGAGGCCACGAGCGGTCGCCCACTCATCAAGAGCCTCCCCCCGTGCATCCGTCTCCGGAGATCCCCACGCCGCCGACTTGGCGTTGAAGTCCCCAGCGATCAGTACCTGGGACGGGTGGTAGCGCCCAATAAAACCCTCCAGCTGCAGCAGGAACAGCTCAAATTCCGCAAGAGAGCGGTGGGGCGAGAAATATACACCGATAACCGCAAACCCACCTACGATAGCCGCTACGCATCCCTGTCCCTTCGAAACACGTTCGAAGGGAAGGGAGCCAGCCGCCGCACCCGAGACCACGGCCACCGTCCCGCTCCTGTCTCCTACCCAATTGTCCCTTGCGGGGATAGAGTAGGGCTCCGCCACAACAGCCAGATGTATCGACCACTGCGCCATGCTCTGGATCAGCAGATCCTGAGCTCTGGCACAGTGGTTAATGTTCGCCTGCAAAATTTGCATGGCCATCTAGTTAAGAATCGATGGCCATGCTCTCTCCCACATCCTGTGAGCTCACAGGTGGAGCGGTCTTTTGCGGGACTTTCTTACCCGGCTTGGCCGTTTTACTCCCTGTTTTTCCTTTCCTGATGGCCAAACATTGCTTTCGAGCCATTCGGTGGTTGGGATCCTTGCCGGCGGCCGCACAGACCACGCAGTGCACGGGTGCGGTGCACCCAGCAGCTTTGTGGTCGGGCTGACCACAGCGGTAGCAAAGTGCTCCGCGGTCTGTCTCCGCTGTGCACTGTGTCCTCACATGCCCCGTCTCCAGGCATCGGAAGCACTGAGAGGGGGTGGGCTCGAGCACTCTGACGCGCGTCGAACACCATCCAACCAGAAGACGGCTTTGCCCCTCCGTGAGCCTTTTAGCCGCCGGGATAGGGCATCTCATCCAGAGAGTCCGTGTTCCCCGAGGACCAGCACGGAGCTCGCCACACTTGATGGTGTCCACTGGGCATCCGCTTACGGAAGCCACTTTCTGCACCACCTCCTCAGCAGACACGGAGTCATCCAGCTCGGAAACGCTGATTTCTACCGTCTTTGTCGGTCTAGTCACGCGAACCCCCTCCTCCGGCAGCAGCTCCTTGAGCTTAGTGGCAAGCTCGTCGGCCTTGCCGCCGCTTGTTGCCCCGGATAGCTGCAGGATGCGAGCCCCTGTTGCAGCTTTCTTTATGCGCACACCGTTCGTAATGCCGAGGCTCTCGAGATTGAGCTTCCTCCTGGCCTCAGCAATCACTTGGGCGTACGTTACACCCCTTTCTACCGCCTCCGGCTGTAGCGTGATAACAACCGCAGATGACCGAGGAGCGACGAGTTTCGGTGCACCTGGCGCCGCTTTGGCTGCCCTCTGTGTGGCCTTGGGTTGGTTGCCCGTAGCAGCATTTTTGGGTCCTCCTTTTCTCCCGACTGTAGTCCAGCCAGTACCGGAGCCAGAGGTTCCCGGCGTAGGCGTTGTTCGGGCCTGCTGAGAGGTTGGAACGTCTTTGCCTTTCCTTCCCCTCTTCGGCTTCCTCTTCCTCCCGCCTTGCGGAGCCGACACTGGTACCGGAGCAGGGAGAGCTGAAGCCGAAGATTGGGCTTCCGTACTTGGTGGAGTACGCACCAGCGGCGGAAACTCCTCCCGGGGGGGCGGAGGAACCGTAGGTACCCTCCCTCTCTCGGCAGCCAGTGGCAGAGGAGCCGTAGGCGCCCTTCTCTCAGCAGCCAGTGGCGGAGGAGCCACAGACACCCTCCTCCTCTCAGCAGCCAGTGGCGGGCGAAGACGTATCTCCGGCAAAAGCCGCTCCTCGATCCCTGCCAGTTTTGCATCCATCATCGCTCCGGCTTGGATGGCAAAGGAGCGTGCCAACTCATCGAAGTCCGGAGCCGGCTTGGGATCTGCCCGCTTCAATGAGGAAGAAGAGGAAAGCTTGAGCAGCTCCCTCTCCAGCCTCTCTATCTTGGAGGCGGCTTCCTTTTGGGCCCTCTCAAGATTGGCAATGACTGCCTTAAGTCGGCGGTTTTCCTCCTGTATGGCCAACGCCTCATCGCCGACTGAGCGGCTGCTGATGGCCTCCACTGCCTCCCGAACTGCAGCAGTGCTCTCCTTGATGGCACGAATACTCGTGCCCTTCAAGTTGGAGGACTTCTTGACGACTCTTTCGATGGCGTCAAGACTCTCCGCGGCTAGCTGCCTCATAGATTCGGAAGACGTGGCTTCCGTGTTACTGCCCGACACATTGGAGTTTTCGGCGCGGCGTGCCAAGCGGGCTGACTTACTTCGTTCAGCCAGTGCTGCGATCTCCTCCTCCGCCTCTAATCTGAGGGCTCTTTCCTTCTCGGCGTTAAGCGCGGCTTTGGCCCTTGCCAAGCCAACGTATTCGCCGGTGGTCGGAGGGCGGCCTCTTCCTCTTTTAGATTTGTGAGCGGCGCCTTTGACATTTC
Organism: Coleophora flavipennella; assembly: GCA_947284805.1. Taxonomy (NCBI): domain Eukaryota; kingdom Metazoa; phylum Arthropoda; class Insecta; order Lepidoptera; family Coleophoridae; genus Coleophora; species Coleophora flavipennella. Next base: position 14,815,022 of record OX369289.1, on the reverse strand, counting down.
TTTCTTCATCGTCGGCGGGATCATCGTTCCGTCCACGCTTCCGAAGATATTTATTCTTGGCGTCACTGGTCACAACCTCCACTGACGCCACACTCATTGATGAGCCAAACATGTCTGACTCAGAACTCCCAGACGCTCTTGGAGCGCCATCTTCGCGAACGTTGTCAGCGCTCAGCGATCTCCTTTGGCAATTACGGGTATAGCCTTGACCCACATCATCATCCACATCAAAAATTAAAGACTCCATTTTGGTTCCCACGAGTAGGGTCGATATAAAAGCACTCCCCGGGTGACGCCCATTCCGGTTTAAACAAAAGTAGAGTGGGGTACATACTGTGGAGGTCCCCAGGTATCCACAGGTTTTAACGAGGATTCTCTCGGGTTTTATAGGGTTTTCCTTCCCGCGGGCCGGCCAATTAAGGCAAGCCCTCCGGCGAGCGAGCACACGACATCTCCCACTGGGGCCACCAGCAGGGTCGTTGAAGTGGGTCGCAGGTTACGGAACGCGAGAGGGTGGCGAAACCCCCTCCTCCGACGGCGGCACAAGTGCCAGTCAGACGTGTTGTGGTTAAGCAGCACGCTGACCCGTCCCCGGTCTGTTTGGCTTCACCCATGGTGCTGGATTGCACCTGGGCTACTGAGCCCCCTCGCCACGTCAAGGCACAGACCATGAGGAGGAACCTAACCTAACCTTTTTTTTTTTTTTTTTTTTTTTTTCCCGGGGAAATGCTTTACGCACCGTCTCTACGCGCGCCGCGGGGACGACGCGCGGAGGTGTGTGGGACTCCCCGACTCATGACGTGTCGGTATAACCACTAAAACCACCGGGGTGTCCGCTCCCTCTGTCATTGGAAGGGATCGCGGGGATGCGCGTTAGCACTTGCTACCGCAATCCCTGCCAACAGTCTGCTCGCTCTATGAGCGATGCTCATCCCATCGTGGCCGGCATACCGTGGAAACTTGGTATGCCGGCAGCGTCCTGAGGACTTTTGGACAACGGGTTATCCCCGACCCCGTCATCCTGTCTCTCCCAATCTATGGCGGCAGGCGGTCGTAGGCAAGCCGTCTTCGGCCCACCCTTCTGCGCCTGATTGGTTGAGAGAGGGGATTATCCTCTCTCAGCCGTTCCGCCTCTTCCCGTCTGGTCATGACGGCACCGCAAAATGCAGAAACCGCGGCGAAGGATCGCTCTCCGCTGACCATCGATTCCGCTACCGCCAGCAGCGAGAGGTCAGTGCCTATCGCTGACACCAGCTCGGCCCGCTCGACCGCTCCGTCTGGGCAGTCTTCCAATGCATGCTGTGCAGTGTCATCGGCGCAGCCGCATTGGTGACATTCCCTTGTGGGCTCTCTTCCCACCCAAAACAGGTAACTCCCGAAGCATCCATGCCCGGAGAACACCTGCGTCAGGTGGAAAGAGAGTGCACCATGCCGTCTCTCGACCCAATCGTTGAGAATGGGTCGAAAAGCCGCAACGGTCCTGTGCCCATATCTTGGTTCCTCCAGCTGACGAGACCAAGCTTCGAGAAGCCGTTTTCGGGAGATTTCTCTGAGCCGTCTCGTCTCCTCCGGTATCAGTGGTTGGCCCCGGCTCTTAGCCTCCGCGCACCTCCTATATATGGTAGCCATCATTTTGGCGTCTAATTCCCAAGGCGGGGTTGCCGCCAACACGCACGCCGCCTCAACGGAGATGGTGCAATAACCTCTTATGGCCCTCGTCGCCATGACTCTCTGCGGCCTCCGCAGGAGAGTCTTGTTGTGTGGTGAGAGGGCATCTGCCCAGATGGGAGCACCGTATAGAGCCATCGACCTTACTACCCCTGTGAAGAGGCGGCGGCAGCCCAGTCCCGGACCTCCCAAGTTGGGCAGGAGGGAGCCAAGCGCTCTGGCAGTCCCTATCAGCTTGGGGGCGAGTCGGCGAAAATGCTCCTCAAAGTTCCAGCGACCGTCAAGCAGCAGACCCAAGTATTTCATGGATCGCTGCACGTCGATCCGGACCCCTCCCACCACTATGTGAGCCCCCGGTGGAGGGGACATTCGTGGACCGTGGAAATAGAGGGCCTCGGTTTTATTCAAGGCGACCTCGCAGCCTAGTCGCCGAATCCGGTCGACGACTTGCGCCACCCCCGCAGTGGCCAGGACTGCCGCGTCCCTGAACGACTCTGCACGGGACGTCACCAACGTGTCGTCGGCGTAACACGTCAGTTCCACGCCACGCAAGTTAGAGCCTCGCAGCACCCAATCGTACCCGATGTTCCATAGGAGTGGTCCAAGCACCGACCCCTGCGGAACACCACACGACATCCTGTGGCAATCCCATCCACCACGGATTGGGTACGTGATGACCCTCTCGCTAAGGTAGGCTTCCACACACCGGCGCAAATACCGAGGCACGTTGTGGTATTTCAAAGCCTCCCCAATACAGCTCCAGGGCAACGTGTTAAAGGCATTGGTGATGTCGAGCGACACCGCCATCATAACCTCGTCTCTGGACGTCGCCTCGTCCGAGAGGGCCCGCACGCGCGCTATTGCGTCAATCGTCGACCGCGCCCTCCGAAAGCCAAACTGAATGTCGCTCAGGTTCGGCCCGGTCTCTTCCAGATGCCGGGTGAGGCGAGCAGCCACGACTCTTTCAAATAGCTTGCTCACCTCGTCGAGCAGGACAATTGGCCGGTACGAAGCCGGCGACTCCGATGGCCTGCCCTGTTTCCTTAGCAGGACGAGTTTCCCCGCCTTCCACGCCTTAGGAAAACGGCCCTGAGCGAGGCACCCAGAGAAGATCCCCCTGACTCTGGTAGCGAAGGCAGCCTCCTCGCCTTTAAGGGACAGCACCCAGGCACGACCAGGTACGCCGTCGAGTCCCGGGGCAGTATTCTTGGCTTGGAGCCTCAGTACTGCGTACTCCAGCTCTCCTTCCGAGACCTCCGGTACAACCGCGTCCGTGGCGTCATCCACCTGTGCCACGAATGGCGGAACGTGCTCCGTTCTATTAGGGAATAGGACGGAGACCACCTCTCGAACGAACTGGGGCTCGAGGCTCTCCGTCAACGGCGGAGTCCAAGGGCGTAACTTGTTCCTTACCATCCGGTAAGGACGACCCCATGGATCTCTGTCGAGGGTGAGGAGCATCTCTTCCCACGCACACAACTTTGCCCGCGCTATTGCGACCCTAAGTTCTTTGGAGCACTCTCTGTAGAACCCATAGAGTCGATCCTCCTCCGCCACATCTCGGCGCCTCCTCCTTCTATATCTGGAGTACCGGCGTCTGGCTCTCACGCACGCCCTCCGGAGCTGAGCGAGCTCCTCCGACCACCAGTACACCTGGCGTCGGGGCGGCCGAGGACCGACCCTAGGCATAGCCGCGTCGCACACACGGGTCATGGCTGCCCTAAGCCACTCCGCCTCTGATTCCACGTCCACAGGACCTTCCGGTGCCACCGCCCACGTCTCGATTAGGGAAGCTTCGATGAGCAGGTCCTTATCCAGTCGCATCAGTGACCACCGCGGACCCTCCGCCCGTCGGTGCCGACTCGAGTCGGAGTTTGGCCGTGCCACTGCAGACCCCGAAATATCGAAACGGATGTAACGGTGGTCCGACAACGCTTCCTCACCCTCCAAGACCCTCCAGTCCCGGGCACGGTGAGCAAGGCCCGGTGTGGCGAATGTTACATCCACAATAGACCCGCCGTGTCTACGCACGCACGTTTGGACGGTCCCGTGATTGAGGAGCGAGAGGCCACGAGCGGTCGCCCACTCATCGAGAGCCTCCCCCCGTGCTTCCGTCTCCGGAGATCCCCAAGCCGCCGACTTGGCGTTGAAGTCCCCAGCGATCAGAACCTGGGAGGGGTGGTAGCGCCCAATAAAACCCTCCAGCTGCAGCAGGAACAGCTCAAATTCCGCAAGAGAGCGGTGGGGCGAGAAATACACAGCGATAACCGCAAAATCGCCCACGACAGCCGCCACGCATCCTTGTCCCTTCGAAACACGTTCGAAGGGAAGGGAACCAGCCGCCGCACCCGAGATTACGGCCACCGTCCCGCTCCTGTCTCCTACCCAATTGTCCTTTGTGGGGACAGAGTAGGGCTCCGCCACAACAGCTAGATGTATCGACCACTGCGCCATGCTCTGGATCAGCAGATCCTGAGCTCTGGCACAGTGGTTAATGTTCGCCTGCAAAACTTTCATGGCCATCTAATTAAGAATCGATGGCCATGCTCTCCCCTACAGCCTGTGAGTTCACAGGTGGAGCGGTCTTTGGCGGGACTTTTTTACCCGGCGTGGCCGTTTTACTCCCCTTTTTTCCATTCCGGATGGCCAAACATTGCTTTCGAGCCATTCGATGGTTGGGATCCTTGCCGGCGGCCGCACAGACCACGCAGTGAACGGGTGCGGTGCACCCAGCAGCTTTGTGGTCGGGCTGACCACAGCGGTAGCAAAGTGCTCCGCGGTCTGTCTCCGATGTGCACTGTGTCCTCACATGCCCCGTCTCCAGGCATCGGAAGCACTGAGAGGGGGTGGGCTCGAGCACTCTGACGCGCGTCGAACACCATCCAACCAGAAGACGGCTTTGCCCCTCCGTGAGCTTTTTAGCCGCCGTGACAGGGCATCTCATCCAGAGTGTCCGCGTTCCTCGAGGACCAGAACGGAGCTCGCCACACTTGATGGTGTCCACTGGGCATCCACCTACGGAAGCCACTTTCTGCACCACCTCCTCAGCAGATACGGAGTCATCCAGCTCGGACACGCTGATTTCTACCGTCTTTGTCGGTCTAGTCACGCGAACCCCCTCCTCCGGCAGCAGCTCCTTGAGCTTAGTGGCAAGCTCGTCGGCCTTGCCGCCGCTTGTTGCCCCGGATAGCTGCAGGATGCGAGCCCCTGTTGCAGCTTTCTTTATGCGCACACCGTTCGTAATGCCGATGCTCTCGAGGTTGAGCTTCCTCCTGGCCTCAGCAATCACTTGGGCGTACGTTACACCCCTTTCTACCGCCTCTGGCTCTAGCGTGATCACAACCGCAGATGACCGAGGAGCGACGAGTTTTGGTGCACCTGGCACCGCTTTGGCTGCCCTCTGTGTGGCCTTGGGTTGGTTGCCCGTAGCCGCATTTTTAGGTCCTCCTTTTCTCCCGACTGTAGTCCAGCCAGTACCGGAGCCAGAGGTTCCCGGGGTAGGCGATGTTCGGGCCTGCTGAGAGGTCGGAGCCTCTTTGCCTTTCCTTCCCCTCTTCGGCTTCCTCTTCCTCCCGCCTTGCGGCGCCGACACTGGTACCGGAGCAGGAAGAGCCGAAGCCGGAGATTGGGCTTCCGTACTTGGTGGAGTACGCACCAGCGGCGGAAACTCCTCCCGGGGGGGGCGGAGGAACCGTAGGCACCCTCTTTCTTTCGGCAGCCAGTGGCAGAGGAGCCGTAGGCGCCCTTCTCTCAGCAGCCAGTGGCGGAGGAGCCACAGACGCCCTCCTCCTCTCAGCAGCCAGTTGCGGGCGAAGACGTATCTCCGGCAAAAGCCGCTCCTCGATCCCAGCCAGTTTTGCATCCATCATCGCTCCGGCTTGGATGGCAAAGGAGCGTGCCAACTCATCGAAGTCCGGAGCCGGCTTGGGATCTGCCCGCTTCAATGAGGAAGAAGAGGAAAGCTTGAGCAGCTCCCTCTCCAGCCTCTCGATCTTGGAGGTGGCTTCCTTTTGGGCCCTCTCAAGATTGGCAATGACTGCCTTAAGGCGGCGGTTTTCCTCCTGTATGGCCAGCGCCTCATCGCCGACTGAGCGGCTGCTGATGGCCTCCACTGCCTCCCGAACTGCAGCCGTGCTCTCCTTGATGGCACGAATACTCGTGCCCTTCAAGTTGGAGGATTTCTTGACGACTCTTTCGATGGCGTCAAGACTCTCCGCGGCTAGCTGCCTCATAGATTCGGAAGACGCGGCTTCCGTGTTACTGCCCGACACATTGGAGTTTTCGGCACGGCGTGCCAAGCGGGCTGACTTACTACGTTCAGCCAGTGCTGCGATCTCCTCCTCCGCCTCTAATCTGAGGGCTCTCTCCTTCTCGGTGTTAAGCGCGGCTTTGGCCCTTGCCAAGCCAACGTACTCGCCGGTGGTCGGAGGGCGGCCTCTTCCTCTTTTAGATTTGTGAGCGGCGCCTTTGACATTTCTATCTTCATTGTCGGCGGGATCATCGTTCCGTCCACGCTTCCGAAGATATTTATTCTTGGCGTCACTGGTCACAACCTCCACTGACGCCACACTCATTGATGAGCCAAATATGTCTGACTCAGAACTCCCAGACGCTCTTGGAGCGCCATCTTCGCGAACGTTGTCAGCGCTCAGCGATCTCCTTTGGCAATTACGGGTATAGCCTTGACCCACATCATCATCCACATCAAAAATAAAAGACTCCATTTTGGTTCCCACGAGTAGGGTCGATATAAAAGCACTCCCCGGGTGACGCCCATTCCGGTTTAAACAAAAGTAGAGTGGGGTACATACTGTGGAGGTCCCCAGGTATCCACAGGTTTTAACGAGGATTCTCTCGGGTTTTATAGGGTTTTCCTTCCCGCGGGCCGGCCAATTAAGGCAAGCCCTCCGGCGAGCGAGCACACGACATCTCCCACTGGGGCCGCCAGCAGGGTCGTTGAAGTGGGTCGCAGGTTACGGAACGCGAGAGGGTGGCGAAACCCCCTCCTCCGACGGCGGCACAAGTGCCTGTCAGACGTGTTGTGGTTAAGCAGCACGCTGACCCGTCCCCGGTCTGTTTGGCTTCACCCATGGTGCTGGATTGCACCTGGGCTACTGAGCCCCCTCGCCACGTCAAGGCACAGACCATGAGGAGGAACCTAACCTAACCTAACCTAACCTAACCTAACCTAACCTTTTTTTTTTTTTCTTTTTCCTTTCGTGGAGGAAACTCATTTACGAGTTCAACCAACCACTCGGGGAAGAGCGACTGGGATATGTGGGACTCGCCCGCCTTCTGCGGGAATACCCACTAAAACCCCCACGGTTTACATTCAACCGCCTTAATAGGGGGCGCCATGGGAAGTGCGTTAGCATCCATCCACAACACCCCGGCGGCTGGCTCAGCAAATGCCGTGCCCCCTCACGTAATGGGGCGACCAGTAAACTTGGTCGCTCCACACATGTGCACCGTGCAATGCGAAGTGGGGTTCCCCGACCCCACCCCGCTGGTGTCACTTAGGTTGGAGGAAGGAGGTGGGCATACCTCCTCCTTCTACCACCCGGACGTCTTCTTCGAAGACGGTCAGCAGAAGCTGCGTCTTCTCTTTCCCGCTCTGCGGTCTCCTTCTGCGAGATTACGTCCTCACAGAAGGACACCATAGCCCCCCAGGCCGTCTCACCACTGACCATAGCTTGAACTACGCTTGGCAGGGACAAGTCATTTCCCACAATGGCCACAAGCAAGCGACGCCGCTGATCCCACGCCGAGCATACCTCAAGGGTATGCTGCGCCGTGTCCTCAGCAGCGCCACACTCGTGACATTGGGGCGTCGGCTCTCTGATAGCCACTCGGTGCAGGTACCCACCGAAGCATCCGTGCCCCGTTAGCACCTGCACCAAGCGGAATGTTAAGGCGCCGTGTCTCCTCTCAGTCCACTCTGGAAGGACCGGCCTGACCGCCTCTATGGTGCGAACTCCATACACAGGAGTCGCGAGGCCATCGGCCCATTCCCGAAGCAAAGCTCTTCTTCCCACTTGCCTGACGTGGGCAACCTCTTCCGGAGCGATGGGATCGCCCCTGGCCCTCCTTGTCGCTACGAACTGGTAGACGGCGGTGAGGATCCTCGCCTCTAGCTCCCAAGGAGGAGTACCAGCTAAAAGGCACGCTGCTGCCCAGGAAATCGTCCGGTATCCACGGATCGCTCTGATCGCCATAACCCGCTGCGGTCTACGCAGCTGGGCTTTGTTCTCTGACGTCAGAGCGTCCACCCAGATCGGTGCCCCGTACAGTGCCATACTCCGCACTACGCCGGCGAAGAGCCGACGGCAGCCTACTTCTGGTCCGCCCACATTTGGCAGCAGGCGACTCAGGGCCCCTGCCGTGCCAATCAGTTTTGGGGCTAGCTGGCTGAAGTGCGCAGCAAAGCCCCAGCGCCCGTCGAGGTGAAGCCCCAAATATTTCATCTGGGGTTTCACGGCGATCTGAACTCCCTCCACGACAATGTGGGCTCCTGGAGGAGGCCCCTTCCGAGGCCCATGAAACAAGAGGGCTTCCGTCTTATGGAGAGCCACTTTGAGCCCGAGGGCCCGAATGCGGTCGATCACCATTACGGTGCTTTCCTCGGCCATTGTGGCCGCCTCCTGGAAGGAGTCCCCAAGGGACACGACTAGGGTGTCATCCGCATAGCATATCAGGCGCGTCCCCGACGGGAGCGCACCACGGAGTACCCAGTCATATCCCACGTTCCAGAGCAGGGGGCCAAGAACGGAACCCTGGGGGACTCCACACCTCATTGGGTGACGGAGAACTTCTCCATCCCTCCCCGCGAACATTACCTCACGATCGCGGAGGTAGTCCTCCAACAGCCGCCGCATATACAGGGGCACTCCATAGAACCGGAGTGCCTCCCTTATTGTTTCGAGTGGTAGGCTGTTGAAGGCGTTTGCGATGTCCAGCGAGACGGCCATCGCCACCTTGCCTCCATCAACCGCTGCCATTGTCCAGGTTTTTAACGTGGAGATGGCATCGATCGTGGAGCGACGGGCTCGAAAGCCAAATTGGGCCTCGGACAGATTCGGCCCCGTCTCCACCATGTGCTGGACGATCCGACGAGAAATTATCCTTTCGAACAACTTCCCCGTCTCGTCCAGCAACACGATCGGCCGGTAAGCGGAGGGAGAGTCGGCAGGCCTCCCCTCCTTCCTCAGCAAGACCAATCGGCCGTCTTTCCAGATTTTCGGGAACTGGCCAGCTACAAGACAGCGACTGAAGAGCTCCCTAATATCCTCCCCCATTTGTTTTAGGGCAACCGCCAGGACCTTTCCCGGAACCCCGTCAGGGCCCGGCGCAGTCCTCTTCGCCTTGAGGCGCAACGCCACTGCAACCATCTCCCCGTCGGTGATGGGAGGGACCTCAGGTTCATCCTCTTCAATACTAGTGCCAGATGGGGGTGGCATGGGGGGAGGGGTGTGCTCGGGACTTTCGGGAAATAGTTCCCCGATTATTTGGTCCAGAAGCTGGGGCTCGAGGGTCTCCGTTAGAGGAGCCGACTGGGCCCGGAGCTTATTCCGTGAACCTAACCTAACCTAACCTAACCTAACCTAACCTAACCTTTTTTTTTTTTTTTTTTACGTGGGGAAATCCTCATGGATACCCGTCCGCTGGAGGAGGCCGACGGGTTATGCCGGACTCTTACCGGCTAAAACCCCACGGCACTCCCGCTTCGCCCGAATGGCAGAGGACTGGGAAACCGGCAGAGCCTTTACTTCCAGTCCCCCACCGGCGACCGCCCACCTTTCGGCAGGCCCAGGCAGGACCGCGGAGGGCAGGGAGAGAGGCGCATCGTAATACCAACACTCCTCTCCCTCCACGGTCCTGCCTCCAACACCTCAACCCCGCTCGGCTGCGGAGGATAGGGAGAGCGGCGCATCGCAATACCGACACTCCTCCTCCCCCGCAGTCCCACCTTTTCCGTGAGCTGAGGGCAAAACCCTCCTCTCACGGCCCGCAATGTTTTTTAACGAGGTTGTCTCCTCGCCCGCAATATTTTTTATAGAGGTTGTCTCCTCGCAGCCCGGCCATTTAAGGCAAGGCCCCCGCCCCCGAAGGATTACGGTATACTTCCACGCTACGCCAGCACTCTAAAAGTAGAGCGAGGCGTGCGCCCGTATGCGTGTCTGTGACTTAACCCAGAACACGCATACCTCCCGCTTGTCGGGTATTCGCCGCGAGTCAATTATATCCCACAAGGAGATATAATTGACAAGCGCCCAGGATGCACCGGCCAAAAGATGCTGCTGTTCCCTCCAGACGTATCCAAAGGGACAAGCAGCAGTTTGGCACACGAGGAGGAACCCGACTTGCATCCCAACCTAACCTAACCTTTTTTTTTTTTTTTTTTTTTTTTTTTACGTGGGGAAATCCTCATTTATACCCGTCCGCTGGAGGAGGCCGACGGGTTATGCCGGACTCTGACCGGCTAAAACCCCACGGCACTCCCGCTTCGCCCGAGTGGCAGAGGACTGGGAAACCGGCAGAGCCTTTACTTCCAGTCCCCCACCGGCGACCGCCCACCTTTCGGCAGGCCCAGGCAGAACCGCGGAGGGCAGGGAGAGAGGCGCATCGTAATACCAACACTCCTCTCCCTCCACGGTCCTGCCTCCAACTCCTCAACCCCGCTCGGCTGCGGAGGATAGGGAGAGCGGCGCATCGCAATACCGACACTCCTCCTCCCCCGCAGTCCCACCTTTTCCGTGAGCTGAGGGCAAAACCCTCCTCTCACGGCCCGCAATGTTTTTTAACGAGGTTGTCTCCTCGCCCGCAATATTTTTTATAGAGGTTGTCTCCTCGCAGCCCGGCCATTTAAGGCAAGGCCCCCGCCCCCGAAGGATTACGGTATACTTCCACGCTACGCCAGCACTCTAAAAGTAGAGCGAGGCGTGCGCCCGTATGCGTGTCTGTGACTTAACCCAGAACACGCATACCTCCCGCTTGTCGGGTATTCGCCGCGAGTCAATTATATCCCACAAGGAGATATAATTGACAAGCGCCCAGGATGCACCGGCCAAAAGATGCTGCTGTTCCCTCCAGACGTATCCAAAGGGACAAGCAGCAGTTTGGCACACGAGGAGGAACCCGACTTGCATCCCAACCTAACCTAACCTTTTTTTTTTTTTTTTTTTTTCGTGGGGAGATCCTCATGGATACCCGTCCGCTGGGGGAGGCCGACGGGTTATGCCGGACTCTTACCGGCTAAAACCCCACGGCACTCCCGCATCGCCCGAGTGGCAGAGGACTGGGAAACCGGCAGAGCCTTTACGTCCAGTCCTCCACCGGCGACTGCCCACCTTTACAGCAGGCCCTTCACGCCCCTCCGCACAGGGAGGGGCCCGGGAATGACCGTGAGTGCTCGGCCATTCCCGTCGACGAGGGTGGTGATGATTAGTGCAATGCGGACGATAGCGCCCCCACGCCTATCGCCCGCTAATCACCACCGGCATGGTGAAGACGGTTGTGTAAGCGTCTTCTTCTGCCCCTTCTCCGCCTGCGGAGCGGCGCCGCGAGAGGGTCGTCCTCCCGTGCGCGCTCCGCCGCCTCCTTCTGTGATATAACGTGTTCGCAGAAGGAGGCAACTGCCGCCCATGTCCCCTCGCCCTCCAACATGGCTTTGACCACGCTGGGGAGCGAGAGGTCCCGCCCGACCGCCGCAACTAAGTCGCGACGTGGCTCGGACCACGACGGGCACACTTCAAGTGTGTGCTGCGCCGTGTCCACCGCCGCACCGCATTCGTGGCACGATTGGGTTCCCTCCCTTCCAATGCGGTACAGGTACGATCCAAAGCAGCCATGCCCGGACAACACCTGCACCAGACGGAACGAGAGGAAACCGTGCCTGCGCTCGAGCCAGTCCTGCAAGACTGGCCCAAGCGCATCCAGCGTTCGGCGGCCGAATGTCGCGGTGGCAAGGTCCTCCGCCCAGTGCTGGACTATTGCAGCCCTCGCCTCCCGCCGAACGGCCTCCCGCTCTTCCAAAGCTGGGCGCTCCCCGAGCACCCTCTGCCTTGCTGTCCACTCGTACACTCTGGCGAGCACCCACGCCTCGAGTTCCCAGGGAGGTGTGCCAGCCAGAGCGCACGCCGCCGAAAAACTTACAGAACGGTAGGCCCTAGCTACCCGCTGTGCAATGGCCTTTTGGGGCCATCGAATGGCAGCGGCGTTCTCCCTCCTGAGGAGAGTGTCCGCCCAGATGGGGGCACCGTAAAGGGCCATACTCCTAAGGATGCCGGCGTACAGTCGCCGGCATCGCGCGCTGGGCCCCCCGAGGTTCGGGAGGAGCCACGAGAGGGCGTCCGCGGCCTTCAACAGACGCGAGGACAGTCCGCTAAAGTGCGGAGCGAAGCGCCACCTGCTGTCAAGAACCTAACCTAACCTAACCTAACCTAACTTGCACTAAAGCAGAACTGGAAGACACCGAGCATAACTCCTTCAGCCATGACTGTCCGGTGAGGAAGAAGTGGGATAGACTGGCCAGAGAGTCAGTCGCATACTGCTAAGGGTGAGCAGGGCGGCAAACCATACCTTGTTATACAGGCCAACCTGCAGAGAATGAAGCTAGAGCTTTGGTGGCTCTCATTCAGGAACCATACGTGGGTGGGGCTAAGGTAATGAGGGGATGTCACGGGGTGCGAATCTTCCAAGACACAGGTATCGGTGTTGTTAAGGCGGCCATTGCCATCTTTGACCCCGCAATCGATGTAATACAACACCCGGAACTTACCACGGACAACATCGTTGTGGTTGAGATCAAAACAAGTGCCTGGAGGCTCGCCCTCGTGTCATTTTACTTTGAGCCTGACCAACCCATAGGTCCTTACATCGACCACCTGCAGAGAATAGAGAGATCACTGACTTCTAAAGGCCTGATAATGGGTGGGGATGCAAACGCAAAGAGCCTGTGGTGGGGCAGTGTGCAGACTGACCACAGAGGAGATGATATGGCCAGCACTATACACGAAATGGGCCTTCATGTACTTAATCACGGCAATACCCCGACCTTCGACACCATACGTGGCGGCAAGAGGTACTCTAGTCGAGTGGACTTAACGGCTTGCTCGACAGATATGCTCGACTTAATAGAGGACTGGGAAGTCGTAGAAAGCCTCACCAGCTCGGATCACAACGGTATTAAGTTCAAAATAAAAGTGCAGAGATCTAAGGGAGTTCATATTAAGAGAACCACGAGACTCTATAACACCAGGAGAGCTAACTGGAGCCTCTTTAATAAAAAGCTTGATGAATGTAAGGAAAATTGTAACCTAAATAAACAGCATAAACAGTATAGATCAAGTAGAGAAAGTGGTTCATGAATTTACAAAGGTAATTACGGAAGCTTGCGAACACGCTATCCCGAGAAAGAAAAAGAACGAAACTCTCACTATACCGTGGTGGTCCGAGGAGCTTGCAGCGATGAAGAAGGAAGTAGCGACTAAACGTCGCAGGATCCGATGCGCTGCACCCGTCCGTAGAGCTGTTGTGGTCGGGGATTACTTGCTCCATAAAGAGAAGTATGAAGCGGAAGTAATGAGGGCCCAAACGGAAAGCTGGAAGGAGTTTTGCAAAAAACAGGATCGAGAGACTGTCTGGGACAGTATATATAGGGTGCTATCGAGAACCACAAGAAGAGAGGAGGACACTTTGCTAGAGAAGGATGGGAAGGCCTTGGACGCGAAAAGCTCGGCAAATTTGCTTGCAGAAACGTTTTACCCGAACGACTCCAAAGATACGGACACGCCTTATCACCAGGGGATTAGACAAAAAGCCGATAAAGTAAACGAGGGAGACCATCTTGACCGATGCGATCCACCGTTTACAATAACTGAGCTTAAAAATGTCAACAGCTTCAACCCAAAAAAGGCTCCGGGAATCGACGGGTTTACCGCAGATATTTGTTTTCACGCCGTGGAAAATGACCCCTACCTATTTCTGGGACTCTTAAACAAATGCTTGGAACATCGGTGTTTTCCCAGACAATGGAAGGAGGCCGTAGTGGTGATACTCAAGAAACCGGGAAAAGAAAAATATACGGTTCCCAAGTCTTATAGACCGATCGGCCTCCTTCCGATCCTAGGGAAAATTTATGAGAAAATGTTGGTAGGCCGTCTAAAATATCATCTGCTCCCAAGGATGAGCACGCGCCAGTATGGCTTCATGCCCCAGAAAAGCACCGAAGACTCCCTCTATACCTTGATGCAGTATATCCGTAATAAACTAAGCCAAAAGAAAATAATAACGCTAGTTTCCTTGGATATAGAGGGAGCCTTCGACAGCGCCTGGTGGCCGGCCATCAGGCTAAGACTGGCTGAAGAAAAATGACCCATAAACATTAGATGCGTCCTCGATAACTACCTCACCGACAGAAGAGTCTCAGTAAGGTATGGAGGGGAAGAAGCCTACACTGAAACAACCAAGGGCTGTATCCAAGGATCCATAGCCGGACCAATCCTTTGGAACCTCCTTCTCGATCCTCTTCTCAAAAGTCTGGAAAGCAGAGGCGACTATTGTCAGGCTTTCGCAGACGATGTGGTTCTCCTATTTGACGGAGATACGGCTCAGGAGGTACAAGCTCGGGCAAATGCTACTCTCAAACATGTTCAGGAGTGGGGTGACAAGAACAAACTTAAATTCGCCGCCCATAAAACCAACGCAATGGTTTTAACAAGAAAGTTAAAATATGACACGCCACTTCTGAACATGGGAGGGACTAGCATTTGCATGACAAAAGAGATCAAGTTGCTCGGGTTGACAATTGACGCAAAACTAACATTTAAAACTCACGTCGCTAATTTGTGCAGGAGGGCGATAGCAATCCAGAGACAGCTAACTAAAGCTGCTAAGGTTAGTTGGGGCCTCAACCCCGAAGTCATTCGGTCCATCTACGTTGCAGCGGCCGAACCGGTAATTTTGTATGCTGCGAGCGCCTGGGTGCCGGCTGTCTCCAAATTAGGGGTCATTAAACATCTGAACGCTGTGCAGAGAGGCTTTGCACAGAAAATGTGTAGAGCCTACAAAACTGTATCCCTTAATGCAGCACTGGTCCTGACCGGGATGCTCCCCCTCGATTTGCGGATTCGCGAAGCGGCCGCACTGTACGAGGCGCGAAGGGGGGTGCCCCGACCAGGACTAGCAGACAGAGAGGTCGAGCGCCCGGCGCGCGCACTAGATTCCCCACATCCCGCAGAACATATCGGCCTGGAGTTTACGGACCTGGTAGATCAAGATAAACTGAACTCACATAGTGAGCACGAAATTTGTATCTATACCGACGGGAGTAAGATTGAGGGACGGGTCGGAGCAGCGCTATCCATATGGAGTGGCGCATCCGAGACTCGGGCCCTCAAGCTTACACTGCCGTCTTACTGTACCGTATACCAGGCCGAGCTCCTGGCCATATGCAAAGCGACCCGGGAAATATTAAAAAGCGCAGCAACCAGCTTTGGAGTCTACAGCGACTCAATGGCAGCGCTTCAAACGGTAACTAACATAAAATCCCTCCATCCCCTGGCTGTGGAAGCTCGAGAAAATCTAAAAAAGAGTAAAATCCAAGGAAAGAATGTACATCTCTACTGGATCAAAGCCCACGCCGGAATGGAGGGAAATGAACGCGCAGACCTGTTAGCCAAGGAGGCCGCTGTGGGCTCCAAACGAAAATTTGACTATGACCTGTGCCCGGCTTCATACGTCAGGCGGGACATCCGTATGGCCTCGCTGGACGAGTGGAGCCTCAGATACAGGGATAGCGAGACTGCGGGAATAACCAAGATCTTCTTCCCCAATGTGGTTGCTGCGTATTCGATTGTCCGAAAACTCGAAATCACGGCCGTTGCAACACAGGTTATGACTGGGCACGGTGGGTTCTCAGAATACCTGAACCGATTCAGGTGTAAAGAGAGCCCATCGTGCATATGTGAACCCGAAGCCAAGGAGACCGTTCCCCACTTATTATTGGAATGCCCTATATTTTGTAAAGAGAGATTTGAACTCGAACAAAAACTAGATGTTAAGTTAACCTTAAGTAATATATCTGAAATAATGTCCAGTAAACAGAGACAAATATTCTTAGAATACTGTATAAATGTTGCTCAGAAAACAATAAAAAAGAATAAGTAGATTAAGTTATGTTGATAAAATATAATTGTATATTTTCCTCAGCATAAACAAACAATAAAGATATAAATTGTAAAGAAAAGAATAGTAACTAAGATATAATATAAGAAATTACAAATGTGTTAAAACAAAATAGAAATAAGGTTAATAATATTATAGTATATATAAAAACAACATAAGAAAAGAAAATTGTAAAAAGATATAAAACCGAAACGTGAAATTATCCCACCCGTGAGAGACCACTAATAGTTCAAATAGAATAGTCGGGCATCCCACCCGTTAAAAGAAAGAAAGAGAAGTAAGAAAGAAAGATATAGTATGAAGCATGAAAGTACGAGAGGAATAAATGATGGAACTAGAATGAAAGCGAAGATTAGAAAAAACAGACTCCGACCACGTTGGAGGTGTAAGTATTAAAAAAAAAAAAAAAAAAACCTAACCTAACCTAACCTAACGAAGCCCTATCCGGTATAGCCCTGAAGGTCATTAGGACACGCAAACCCCCCCACCACGTTAAGGTGGCAGCACAACGGGGGAGAACCTAACCTAACCTAACCTAACCTAGAAAACACCTACCTAAATATCTAACCTTAAGAGGAAAAATTCATACCTCCTGAACTAATAAAAATGGTTAAACATAATATGAGGATAATTCTAATAATAATTTTATATGCAGAACTACGTAAATGCTTTAACGCTCACGTACCTTTTAAAAAGTCTTACCGTAATTCTGATCGTTACGTTTATCCTTCATGGTTCACTTCGGAAATTGTAAAAAATATTAAACAGAAATATTTCCACCTTAAAAAGTATAAATCTAGCGGCAGTGAGTATAACAGAGACCTTTATAAATATTACAGATGGCATGTAAAGAAATAGATTGATTCTGCTTATCAACAGCATATTAATGGAGTTCAGGCAAGTATTATTGGTGAACCTGCTAAGTTTTGGAGGTATGTGAAGGATAAACGAAAGGAGAGGCGACGCTGTGATGGTTTCACACACTACGGTCTGGAGGTAACAGGACAAGACGCTTCCGATGCTTTTGCCAGCTACTTCAGTTCTGTGTTTCGATCCCAGCTGCCGCAGCTAAACGCGGCGGCGGCTGCTAGTCTGGCGCGAGGGGTATCCGATGCAAAGCGTGTTGCGCTTGATCGAGTGGACGAGGCTGACCTCGTAGCTGCAGTAAAGAGACTTAAAACACGCTCTTCTGTGGGACCTGATGGTGTTCCAAGTTTTCTGCTTAAGGATTGTCTGTCTGTGATGAAGTTGCCACTCTTGCACTTATTCAATCTTTCGCTGAAAACCTCTGTTTTCCCTGACGTTTCGTAGACGTCTAGAGTCACTCCTATACCCAAGGGTGGCACTAGTACGGATGTTTCAAATTATAGACCAATAGCGGTGCTGTCGGTGTTTGGCCAGGTATTCGAGTCGATATTGAATCGTCGTATTCGTCATCAAGTAGGCATTTGGTTAGATAATAGTCAGCATGGTTTTCGTCAAGGCCGGTCTACTGACACTAACCTCGTTAATTTTGTCGATTATTTGGCTGCTGAAATAGATGCACATCGCCAGGTCGACACGACATACTTTGATTTCAAAAAGGCATTCGACCTGGTTGACAACGATATATTGCTTGGGAAAATGGCGCTCTTTGGTTTCTCTCCAAGACTCTTGGAATTTTTCTCAAGTTACCTCAGCCATCGTTCACAGTTTGTCAGGGTGGCTGGTTGTGAGTCCGATCGTTATCATACCTTATCAGGGGTGAGCCAGGGAAGTACTTTGGGTCCTACCTTGTTTTTGATAATGATTAACGACCTGCTGATGGTCGTCTGCTCTGCTAGGTGCTTATTGTTCGCAGATGATCCAAAGCTCTGCATGGCCGTTGATAGTGCCGCTGACGCTCAGGCCTAACAGAGTGATATTAATGCTGTGGCTAACTGGAGTGATGAAAAATCACTTACCTTTTAAAGCCTCCAAGTGTAAAGTGATAACTTTTACGCGTCGTCGCCACCCCTTGCAAGCTACTTATTATTTGCGTTACGTCTCACTGGAGAGGGTGGAAAGTATTCGCGACTTGGGGCTAGAACTTGATATTAGTCTGGATCTTCATTTACATGTGAGGACCATTTGTAGCGCTGCCAACAAAACCCTCGGTTTTATCATGCGAACTGCATTCCAGTTCAATGACGTAAGAGTTGCTAGAGTTTTGTACAATGCCTACGTTCGTAGCAAGCTTGAGTTTGGCGCTATCATCTGGGATCCCTATGAGAGCTGTTATTCCCTCATGATGGAGAAGATCCAGCGAAATTTTGCACGATGGCTGTACAAGAGGGTTTACGGATATTACCCATTTTTGTACCCATCACTATTTCTATCAGGGATAGTCAGCTTGGATACGCTTATGCTAAGACGATAACTTCTACTAGTGGTACACTATTATTCCATTTTCCACAATAAAGTTGATAACCAGTTGGTTATAGAACAGTTTGGATTAACCGTGCCATCAGGAGGAACACGTAGCAGAGATGGCACAGTCGCACCGCGCCGCCGACACCGCCTCTTCGTGCGCCACAACACGCACAAGTGTCGAGCCGACAATGCGCCTACAGCCCGCGCGATCTCTCTTCTTTGCGCAATTGCTGCTGAGCACTATGATTCAGACATATTTGCTGACCCTATGGGAAATTTTGTGACCAAAGTTAGTATGTTCCTAAATTTCAATGTTAATTATAAAATGTAAGGTACCTATTTTTGTTGTCTTAGTGTAGTTAAGTAATATATTATGACTTGCTGGTGTTTGGACATCCGTCTGTTTACAGCATGTACTCTTTGAAATAAATAATGAATAAATAAATTCGAATACCCCGTGACATAATAAGGAGTCTAAACTTTTATTTTGACGTCACTACCCTGGACACCCGTAAATACCTATAAATATAATTGGTTTCTCAGAAACGGCTCTAACGATTTTGCTCTAAAAATTGGTGGGGAATTTTGGGGGCAAAAAATCGATCTAGATAGATCTCATCTCTAGGAATACGCGTTTTTTTGAGATATACGCAATGCATATTTTGTCGCACAATATGTATGATATTTTATTTTGTTTTGTCTTTATTTTATTTCAAAGCTGAGCGCTAAACGAGTCTAGCCCGCCAACCAATACATACCTGGGTTCAAACCTCACAAAGGTGTGTTTTTTGTTTTTTAAAATTATTTTTTTATGTCATGGGTTTCATAATTATCATTATCATATCAGCCGAAATGCGCCCACTGCTGGACAAAGTTCTCCCCCAAGGATTGCCACGACGACCGATCCTGCGCTGTCCGCATCCAGAGGCTTCTCGCAACCTTCACCAGGGCGTCGGTCCACCGTGTGGGAGACCTGCCTACGCTACCGCTACCAGTGCCATGGATTATTTCTACTCATTTATTCAGAAAGTCCGTTTTCACACACAAAAAGTTAAGTTCACATGCCTAGGAGACTCCGAACATCGCTCGGTCGCCCAGGTACCTACTGATACAAATCCATAAAGTATCGTTGGAGTATTACTCGTATGGTGCGCAGGATAGGTCTCTGAATATTATTTCATCATACTCAAGCAACAGAAAACAATATGTAGAAATAATATCGTTACAGCAAAATATCGAGGAAAAAGTTTCATCAAAATTTCTCGTAGAGCGTTCCACAGGGTTCCATTATGGGACCAAATTTACTCAGCACATTTATTTTATTTATTTTGTTGTTGGAAAATTCACAGACAAATAATTTCCTTAAATAACATAAAATAGGTAAAACAATGCTAATTACGAATTTCCACCGATAGATATTTAAAGTACTTAACAGAGATTAACTTATACGTGAACATTAAAATAAAAATAAAATATATAATAATAATAATGATATAGACGAAATAGACCGTTATCAACAAGAGAATAACAACACTGACAATTATTTGTACAGGAGAGAGAATGTCAGGATGCAAAAAAAAAGATATTATTAAAAATAGAGATATACCTACATACATTTTAGTTATAGCTATCGAAAAATAGGCTAGCAAGTGTTCGGCGAATCGATGTGGCGCTGGTGCAGAAAAGGTCAATATCAGGATCAAGCTTGTTAAATGCTTTAAAAGTACGAATCATGAAGGAGTTTTCTCGGTAATTAGTTCTAACTGGAGGGACATCAATAAGGGGTCGACGTCTTAAAGTCAGTAGATCTGTGCGCAGTTTGATTGAGGATAGTATGTCGGGGCAATCTATCGATCCATTAGCAGTCTGGCTTAAGAAACAGATGTCATTTATATTACGTCGGGTATCCAGTGGTAGAAAATGGTAGCGATGACATCTTTCGTTATAGTCGTGCAATCTTTGTCGAGTCTTATAGTCGAGAAAACGAAGAAATTTCTTTTGGACTCTTTCAATACGAGATATATATACGTCATACCGTGGATTCCACACTTGAGAAGCATACTCAAGGTGGCTACGCACATAAGCACAGTAAAGTATCTTAATAGCCTTAATATTCTGAAAATGAGCGGAGGATCTCATAATAAAACCAAGGGCTTTAGTAGCCTTGGATACAACATGATCGACCTGTTTATCGAATAATAAGCCCGAGTCAAAGATTACACCTAAGTCACGAATGGAGTCTACTTTTGTAATCTTTTGGTGGTTTACAGTATAGCCAACATTAATTATTTTCTTTTTGCGAGAGAATGACATATAGAAACATTTGGTTATATTTAAATCTAGTTTGTTTAATTTACAATAATCCAAAAATCTATCCAAGTCATCCTGAAGGGCATAAGAATCGGTTACTTTAAATACTGTTTTTAAAATCTTCATATCATCCGCAAATAGGAAGATTTTCGAGTTTAGAAAACATTTATTTACATCATTGATAAAAATTACAAACAAGAGTGGCCCAAGTAAAGAGCCCTGCGGCACTCCTGACGATATCGGAGCCCATGTTGAAGTGTAACCCTGAAGGACTACAGCTTGTGTACGGTTTTCAATATAGGAGGTAAACCATCTGTACAAATCACCATGGATGCCTGCATTAGATAACTTCGCTAAAAGTATGTTATGATCAATACGATCGAAACATTTGCTGTAGTCGGTGTAAACTATATCGAGTTGCGCTCCATCGTCCATGCTCTTGGTGATAAGATCGGCTGCAAGTAATAGATTGGATGTTGTTGAGCGTTTTTTTAAGAATCCATGCTGATCATCACTAAAGAAACTTTTTAATGAACTGTAGACTTGACTGAATACCAGTCTTTCCAGGATCTTAGCAAACAAGCATAACTTGGATATTGGTCTGTAATTTTCTACATCCGCCTTATCACCCTTTTTGTGAACTGGCGTAATAAAAGCAGACTTCCACACAGTAGGAACTTTGCCCTCAGTTAGGGAACGTTTATAAAGTATACACAACGGAACTACCAGACTAGTGGCACAATTTACTATAAATACCGGAGGAATGTTGTCAGGCCCACCTGATTTGGATAAATCCAAAGATTGTAAGAGTTTGAGAACAGTGTCAGAAGAGACTTCAATGGAACTTATAGTATCTTTAATATTATCATTGTTATATAAAAGTTCAACTCTATTATTAACAGTGTCAGATATGTCGCGGAAAGTAGAATGAAAGTAGGCGGCAAAGAGATCAGAAATAGCCTTACCAGTGTTTGCCGTTTTATCATTGTATTTCATTACATTGGGGAATGTATTAGAGCTGTTTTTACTTTTAATATACGACCAAAAAGTTTTGGGTTCTTTGATAATAGAGTTTTCGATTTTTACAATATATGATTTAAAGCATGCATGTTCAATATCCTTAGCTCGTTGGCGCAATAATGAAAACGTCATATAGTCTGATTTATTATGATAAACTTTGTATTTTTGATGGAATTTGTGTTTCTCTTTAATTACTTTTATTAATGCTGAATTGTACCAGGGAGGATAGTTATTACTTTTCACAGGTCTTTGGGGAATATAATTAGACCTTAATATGTTCAATTTATCGTAAAATAGTGCAACGGCTACATCCAAATCATCGATTTTCAATAAGGAGTTCCATTCAACCTGATTCAATTCAGAACAAATTAACTCATAGTCACCTTTATGATACAAGAATTTATTTCGAGGTCTGTCCGTTAAGTTTTGAAATAGACTTTTACAGTTAAACTGAACATAGATTGATTTGTGGTGTAGATCTTCAGACACCAACGGATCCTCGCATTCATAAACATTAAGTGGGCCGTTGGATAACACTAGATCCAATACACGACTGTTGTGATTTGATACCCAGTTGTATTGTGCTAAATTACATAAATTAAGAATGTCAACAAAGTCATATACATGTTCTCCCACTATCCCTGTTGGCTGAAGTTCTGCACAGTCATTACTTCTGTTCCAAGTAATCAAGTCACTCAGATTAAAATCCCCCATTATAATAAATTGGTCATTTAAATGAGACATAACTAGTTCAGATAAAGTATGTAGAAAATTTTTTAGTTGTGTTTTGTGAGGATTGCCGAGGTTCTCTTTACAAAGATAGACAACACATATATGAATATTTTGTGTAACACTAGATCCTTGTCTCCGCAAGGATAGCGTTACCCAAATATCCTCTGCAGAGCTGCGCCAGTCAAGTCTTTCAGTCACAACAAAGTCGCGGCGGACTGCTATTAAAACACCTCCGCCTAAAGTTTGTTTTGTACGAGCATAATCGCGATCGCGCCTCCACACTAGGTACCTAGCGTCAAACAGCTCCGCACTACTAATACTATCAACCAACCATGATTCCGTTAAAGAAATCACATCATAATTATTTAAGTAAACATTCCTCAGCAAGCCACTTGTCTTCGTACGTAAACCGCGTACGTTTTGATAGTACAAGTTAATTGTATCCACTTTTAGTCCTTACTATTCGACTGTAACGTATTAAAATAATACAGATTAACCCATAACAAACAGAAAACCCCATATATTTCGCTAAAATTATTGTAAGTAATAAACAATTACCCACATTAGTTATACTTTCATGTGACCAAAGTACCCACCACATTACAAAAAACGTCACCGCTCCACAATAATAAAACAAGTCAGGTGATTTGCCAAACAAAAACACCTGTCCTGCTAGGAGAATACGGTACAAATTATGTATAAAACTTACGGATATATTATGTGAGTCATATTTTTTGCCAGCTGTCGTTGCCCAGCGACACAAACAAAAGACGAACACTGCACTGCCTAAGATTCTCAAACTGAACGCAATATAATCATAATGTAGAAAAAAAATTATTAAAAATAATACACAACAAAGAGAAAACATAACACTTAAGATATTTTTGACAAGTCTTTTTCGGATCTCATGTTGATGATAGGTGAAAGGTCGTCGCGCCGAACGAATATCTTTGAGTTTTTCACACAAACATACTGAAACCCCTTTTCCTTTGCTATTTTTTTCGCTTTAGCGAGCAGCGCTTTATTGTGGACCGTGAGATGATCGTTAACGAAAATTTTTTCAGGCCCTTGGAGACCAATATCTTTCGGCATAAGAGGGGAACGCTTCATGTATGCTCTTGCGGCGGCAATAAAATCTTCTTTAACGTAGCGGTTATTGAAACACGCTATGATGGGTTTCGTGTGGTTTGCATCGCGCGACTGGACTCTAGTTATAAAGTTTAGTTGGCGTATGTCAATAGGATATTCTATTTTTTTACCAATGGCACATAAGAGCTCAATTAGATTTTCCTTTTTGTTCTGTGGAATGCCTTTCAGTTCCACGTTATTCATGCGTGACCATTGTTCTTTTTCTTGAATATCACTCTCAAGTTTGTCCAATCTTGCCTGAATCTGAGTTGCTTGATCATTCTTGGAATTTTCCAATTGAGACAGACGATCTTCAACTTTCTTTAATTTGGTTGCAAATCCTTTTATGGTATTATTGGATTCATGAACCGTAGCTTTGAGATCAGAGAACTCAGTTCGAAGCGACTTCACTTCTTGAATCAATGAGTCTAGAGGCGATATCTTGTCTGAGAGAAGTCTTATCTCTTTAAGCACTGTAGCATAGTTGTCGTCAGCCCCTGCAGTTGTAGCTGATACTGGAGCATTAGCTTGTTTACACTGCGAACAGCGCCAAGTCGCTTTGCGTTCACTCGCCATCTTACGGTATCCAGATTCACTGAGTCCAGCACAGTGGAAGTGCAAGTATTTATGACACGCATGGCAGTAAGCTCCATCCGCAAGGTTGTCTTTGCAGTGAGCGCAAGTACGCGAGTCCATGTTGGTAAAGTTTGAAAATCACTGGATTTTACGGAGCGAGCAGTAAACTAGCGAGGCACGCGTTAGATCGCAGCCAGAAATACGATGAGACTGATACCAACTATAACACAGCCTTGACAAAAAGAGTGCCGGGTGCGGAGCTTGTAGTAGATGCTGATAACATGAATGCTGTCATTCGAGCCAGCAGTATAGTTGCGTTCAATATTAAGATCAATGAAGCTCTTCACGCCTTCCGTGCGTGGTTTGAAATTAATAATCTGCAAAAAATGCTCAGAAAAAGAATGTTTTTCTTTTTAAAATGACTTCACTGAACACATATACTTTAGAAATCACTTTAATGGGTGATAGAATCCATACAACAGACGTTGTAAAGTTTTTGGTTGTTTTTATAGACTCTTAAATTTTACATCGTCTGTTGAATACAACATATTGATGAACGTAAAATCAGCTCCGTTTGTTAAGCCTTGAGAACACTCAGAGATGAATTCACTGAGAGCTAGTCGCTGATGGTGTATTATACCTTAATGAAGTCTCATCTTTGATACAGTGTTGCACTATGTCGAAATGGTTATAAATACAATATTCAAAAAGATTTTGTCATACAAAAAAGAGCAATACGCACTTTTGTCAGAATACCTCAATATGAGTCTTGTTGATTACGTTTTTTTTAGGTTAGACATACTTATAGCTCCATGCCTGTATATTTGTGCTGTTAGTAAACCTGCCACTAGAGTTTAAGGGTGATGTTACACTGGTCAGTTTTAGCGGAGGAGTTTCTTGTTTAAGTTTCTTGTTTAACTTTATAAACTGGGGCACACTTTGTCATGATAACCATGATAACTAGGGAAAAAGTTTCCTGTTTACCTTAATAAACTGGGGGCACACTATGTCATATTATCTAGCAGAGAAGTTTGTTTAACTTATTAAATTGGGAAACACTATGTCATGTTATCTAGCGGAGAGCTTTCTTGTATAACTTTATAAACTAAGTCACACTGTGTCATGTTATCTAGCGGAGGAGTTTCTTGTATAACTTTACAAACAGGGGCACGCTGTGTCATGTTATCTAGCGGAGGCGTTTCTTTTATAACTTTATAAACTGGGGCACACTATTGTACACTGTGACATATAATCTAATGGAGTTTTTTTTTAAATTTTGGTCTTCTTATTTTTTCAAATAATTTTTCGAATCGTTTTATAACACAACATTGAATTGTCAACTATTTATTAGGTATCGACTAACAGTTCAGTTCTCGAGTAGCGACCGCCCACCGGAACACGTATCGTAAGCAGGCCTTCCACTCGGTGGACCGAGGACCTGGTAAAGGGTGCAGGAAGCTGTAGGATGCTGGCAGCGCAGAACCGGTCATTGTAAACATTCTTGGGGGAGGCCTTTGTACTGCAGTGGACGTTTTTTGGCCGATATGGCGATGAAGACAGACTTAGAGACGTAGATTATCAGATGTGCAGTATAATTGTTGCATATAAAAGTACTAATTTTGTTGATGATGAAAATGTTATTAAAATTAAAATTTGTCTAGAAATATCAGCTTAAAATGTTTTTATTATTGTTTTATTATTTACTTAAATACTAACTGTCGATAATTTATTTACAAAACTCACTTAATGTACTTATCAATCTACAGAATGATATAAAAAAAAATATTCTTAGGGTTATTTGAATAAGATGGTACGAATTGGGCGAGAAGGGAATGTGGGAGTGTCCCGAACGGGTGTGTTTAGGTGGGCACAATGGAACAAAGCACGACCCACACGAGTGAATCGAGCGAGCTCGCCAGAACTGTTTTAAAATTCTTAATTATTTGACTAAATAAATACACTTATTTTACATAAAAATAAGAGAATGAATTATTTTTTTAGAAAAGTATCTATTTACGCGGAGGAGAACTTTTTTCAGTAGCGAAGTTTACTTCCCCCCATTTTCTTGCCCTCGAACTTATACCAACGTATTCAAATAACTTTATTTTGTTTTATTTATGTATCATTTGAGAAGTGTATCTCTAGCGCGCTCCATACAAACGAAATTTGGTACTTATTTGAATAATTAGGTATCAATAAAGTTTATTGAAATGTAAACACGTTCTAGAAATTATTATCTGTGTTTGTGATTGATTTGTCAGACTTCCGTTAATATTAAATCAATGAAAAATTGTATTCAATTTACAGAATTAAAAATTTTATGTCAATTTTTACGAAAAATCTTTCCAACTAGCAATGTTCGTATGTAGTCCGCTTCAAATTTTACGGTCGGTTTTGGAGCGATTTCCAGGAGTCCGGTTGAGATTAAATTTAGTAAGAAGCCGTATTTTCAAGTGGATCAGATGATAAACTACGAAGATGGAATCAAGATCCCAGGATCGTCTATTGTTTGCAATCAAATCATAGAAAATACTGCACCCCTCAGCCCTCACCCCTCAGCCCTCACCCCTCAGCCCTCACCCCTCACCCCTCACCCCTCAGCCCCCAGCCCCCAGCCCGGCTCATTTGAAAGGTTTTATTTCACTTGTAATATTTGTATGCATGTATGAATGTTATACTGCGATCGGTTTTAGCGAGAATTCCAGCGATCAGATTGAGCTGAAATTTGATATGAAGCCATATTCCCTGTGACAATTGATCATTTGGTATTTTGATGTTGAAAAGGAGATTGCCCATTATTCTATGGAGCTCCGTTGCGGAGCCTATGAATTTGTATGACATCCAAAATTAGACACAAAAGAATTGTCACATGAAACTTTCAAACGTAATCAAAATCAGACGTTTGTTTTGTAGGGTTTCCTGTACAGATATGTCTGATTTTGAGATTAGTTTCGAAGTATACAAAGCACCAATCAGTAAAACACCTTGTTGAATAGAATCTGTGGGTAGATAAATATTATACATCAGTCTGAACAGTTAATAATCTTCGCATATTGTCTAGATTTTGGTTCCATCCAACCCGCGTCGGTGTTAGAAAGATGTTGACTACAGCGGACGTGCGGGGTGACGTCGCGACGGCCTAGCTACTGGTTACTTGATCACGTGGGACTAGCGTGTTTTCTTGAAGTTGAATCTTGCTTTTTGATAAAATTCAAGGTACACTCCTGCTCTGTATAAGCTCCACCTTCTGAACGGTAAATGTTTTAAATGTCTATATACACGTGAAAACGACTAAGCCTCAACACGTGTAACATTCTCAAAGTCCACACTACTCGTATATAGTCAGGTCATAAGTTCTGTCAAAAGCCTTTTACAAAATTAATGATACACTTTTTGATAATTATATAGAAATTATATATGAAATGAAAGGTAATTTAATTTAAAATACAATTTTATTTACATTATTCAAAATGCCCTTCCCTATTTTGAATACATGCCCTTAATCGACGCGGCCAATCATCAATCGCAGCACGCACCACATTCATATCTATTTCTGCCGTCGCTTTAGCCAAAGATGCTCGGAGAGATTCCAAATTCTGATTTAGCGCAGACTTTCTTCTCCAAATGTTGCCATATCTGATAATCCAGTGGGTTTAAATCTGAACTAGAAGAGGGCCAGTCTTCATGTCCGATAAAATCAATTTCTCAGGCGGTCAACCAGTTTTGCGTGCTTCGTGCCCTGTGAGCTGGTGCAGAGTCCTGTTGGAATATCCAATGTTTTTTTTTTAACATTGTTTGAGAAAGAGGTTCCACTATGTTTGTTAGAACGGTATTTTGGTGCACCTCGGCACTGGCTTTTACACCTTTTTCACAGAAAAAACACCTCAGTTAAGCCTGAATATGAGACTCCAAGACAAACCGTGAGTGACGAAGGATAATGTCCTCGTTGCACCCTCGGAATACGCGTGCTGGCTTCTTCACTACTGTTGGCATACACCTTACCATTTTGTTTATTATAACTTTCTTCGATGTTAATTTTTTTTATCCGCAAACAAAATTTCGTGGTATTTTTTTGCCCGCGTACCGCCGTAACATCCACCGATCTATCCACCCTAATTTTTTCAAACGCTCGTTCAAAAAATGTCCGGTCTTCTTACGATAAGCTCGTAGTCTCAAGTCTTCATTTATTACTCTTTTGACCGTGGTTTTGCTTAGGCCCATCTGAAGAGCTAAGGTTTTTTGTTTACGAACAGGATTTCGCTGAATTCGCTGCTTTGATGATCGCGGTTGTCCTAACTGTACAAGGTCGGCCGGTCCACTTACGATCTTCGAAGCTTGAATCTTCAGTGAATCGTTTGATAGTGCGATAAAGAAATCGTAGGGTCATTTTAATTTTTTATAGAATATTGAAAATCTCTTTTGGCGCGTAACCACAGAAGTGCAACGCGATAACCGCTACTCTATTTTCTTTCTTCGACCACTCCATATTTGAAAATGAATTAAAATGAATGTATTTTTTATTTTCGGCATGCGCAAACGTTCTATTTTTAAAATTGAAGTTCATCTAGCCAGTGTTCGAAAATTTTAAAATAACAAGGTTTTGTCAGAACTTATGACCCGACTAGGTATATATACAACTACACCACAGACATTTAGAAAGTATTCATACTGTGATCGGTTTCGAAAGACATTGTTTTATCAAAAGCGGCTGCAATACAAAGTGTTCATATCGTCAAACGCCGAGAAGCGAAGCGAGCGATGAGAGGTTCGGTCAGGTTTGATTGATTATACTGTCGAAGACTCCCCCATGGCCCTTCCCTCAGCTCAGGGAAAGGGGTGGTTGTGAATAAGAATGGGAAGGTCCCCTTTCCACAGTCCCCTCCTCCTCCCTCCCTTCGTCCCTTAGATCAGGGAAGGAAAGTAGTAGGGCAGGGAGGAGAAAGGGGGATAGTCTCTATTCTGGGAAGGGGGAGGGGTGAGGGGGTATCCTTGCTTCGCGAGGCTCTTCGACAGCATAATCAATCATACCTGACCGAACCTAGCACCACTCGCTTCGCTCGCTCAACGTGTAGAAATAAAATATGCTTATGGACTGAAGGTGTCTGTGTTGAATCCACTTTTGACCTTTGACTTGTAGATACAAATGTGGCTGCACTACAGGCCTCTGTGCTACAGCTGGGTTTATACAAAAAATATCAGCTTTAAGCCATCCGCGAGTTATTGCAGCACAGACTATGGATGTCTGCGTTGCAGCCGCTTTTGTCATACGCGTCCCGGTGTATGTAATGAAATCTTACAATTAAAATTTGATCTACTTTCCGGTTTCCGAGTGAGCTGAAATTTTGCACGCAATATGTAAATCGGATGATAATGCAATATTATTATGACAAAGTTAGTTGGCTATGGGAACTGTGTAATAAAACGATGCAATCCCATTGAGTTTGGGCTCGTTTGATTCGTCTTGACAAAGACTCTGGTCCTAGATGGTATCCAGAGTCTGATGATGGAGCCAAAAGGTGGCACCTCGGAATGCGGCCAAAAGCTTGTACCCAAAGGTTTTAGGTTTTTCTTGGCTTGTTTAACTAATAATGATCGTAAGTTGTTCGCTTCATAATTTGAAAGTTAAATTTGACCTACTTTCCAGGGTTCGATTGAGCTAAAATTTGGCTTGAAGTCGTAATTCCAGTGATAAGAGATTTTTTTTGTTATTTTAAAGTTGATCTGATGATAAACTTTGGAAGTGTTTGAAAGCATGCATTAAACTATAAGAACCAATCTTCATTTGTTCGCAGCGCGCTCGGGATACACTCTTGTAAGTGTTTGGAAACATGTATGAAACCCTAAGATACAAACTTCGTTTGTACGGGGCCCGCTCGGGATACACTCTTGACTTTATGAGCTATCTATATTTTTCTGATCACAATTCCTTAACCTACTAAAATATTTCACTATGCGCATATTTTACATTTTTTTTCTCTGTCCGTGGTACCTATCACTGTTTTTGTAAAAAGTTGTCATTAAACTGTGTGAAGCGCGCTCGGCGGGCGGCGGATGGTGCGCGAGCGGTGCAGTGCTCAGCCGGCGGCTGCACGCGCGTGCCAGCGCACTAGCAGCGCCAGCGCCGCGCACAGCACGCCCCCGGCACCCCCCACGCGGCCCGCTGTCGGCCAGGCCCTGCTGCTGTTGCGGCTTAATGTCGCCGCCATTTTATCACCTGTCAAAATACGGTGAACGACAGTTCAGTTTGGCAGTGAAACAAATGATAGGTGCGTGCTGCAGTGCTGGAAGTGGGGGGCTAGATACTGACTTCCCTCGGAGACGTAGACGTAGATGTTGGCGGGCTCGGCGTTGGCGGCGCGGCAGGAGTAGTTGCCGGAGTGGCGCGGCGCGGCGGCGCGGATGGCGAGCGCCGACTGCGTGCGCGCGCCCGGCTCCGTCGCCACGGACACGCCCGCCGCCGCGTCGTAGTTGATCATGCGCGCGTTGTGGTACCAGAACACGTACTGCGGCGGCACCGGGCTCTGCCGACAACTCGCCCAGTTACCACTCCACTCCACTGCCACGCTCGTGGCGAATCAAATCAAATCAAAAATATTTATTTTAAATAGGTGTTTACACACACTTTTAAATAGTAAAAAAAAAACTTACTGTCTATTACAAATAATTTCATGATTCAGATAACAGTCTCAGGTAATGCTATTTGTTATAGAATCAACATGTATAAATTTGTCACTTAATAATCTATTATTTTATAATATCCTCTAGAACACAAGCGTTTTTTGACATGAGTCTTGAATTTATTGTCTAACAAACTAATAACATTTTCTGGAATTTTACTGTTGAATCTTGGACACTGCCCCCAAATTACTTTTTAACCTTACTCGGTCTCAAATAGGCTATATTTATTTTATTTAAATTTTTTAAATTCAAATTATGCCCGATATTGTTTTTAGGAAATAAATGCCAATTCTTTTGGACGTCATGTTGTGTTCATATTTGAATTGTCTCGCAACAATTCAAATATTGTTTTTTAACAAGCTTATATTAGCTTCACCTGTATGTATTTATGTACGTTTCTATGTTTGTAAGCGACTCCTTTGCACTCGATCCACTTTAAACAGACAGATTTAATTCAAACTTTGTACATTTTACAAACATAAATACAGAGGTGAAGCTAATATAAGCTTGTTACAAAACTCAATATTTGAACTGTTGCGAGACAATTCATATATGAACACAACATGTACGTTCGTAAGCATTGGCATTTATTTCCTAAAAACAATATCAGGCATATTTTGAATTTAAGAAATGTAAATAAAATAAATATAGCCTATGGTGAATGGTGGGTCAAAATCGAGTGCAAAGGAGTCGGTTACAAATATACATACATACATACAGGTGAAGCTAATAAAAGCGAGATAATAAGAGAAGTATCCTCTCCTCCTAAACAACACAATATTTGACAGACGTTGCACCATAAAAGGCAAATCATTTACGTAAACAAGGAAAAGAAAAGACCATAGTATGGAACCTGGGGCACACCCATTTTCAATTTTGATCCAGATGAGTTCGTTCCATTCGCTTGTACTTTTTGTGTTCTGTTTTGTGAGTACGAATTCAAAAGAGCCTCATCCTCTACACCATAGTGCTTTAATTTCACAAGTAATGTTTGATGTTCAACACAATAAAATGCTTAAGATAAATCACAAAACACTCCAATTGCATTTTGCGATTCCTCAAAGGCATCATAGATGTTGCGACTAGCGTACTGCACTCTGCACATAGCTCAGCGGTCAGCGGGTACCTTCTCGATGATGCAGACGAGATTGATGGTAGAGCCGGAGTCCACGTGGTGCTCGTCGGCGCCGAGGATGAACGCCTCGGGCACGGCCACGTGGAGGTGCACGCGGCGCGCCAGCGTGCCCACCCCCGTCGCCACCTGGCATTCGTAAGTGCCGTTGTCGCGCTTCTGCACGTACTTGATTTGCAGGATCCAGTCGTCGGAGCCTTCGCTGTGCAGCACCTTAAAAAATAACACAAAGATGCATGAATAACAACAAATACGCTTATAACTGGGTGTTTGGGCTGGTCCTCGAACGGTTTGTATGAGTGCAGGACGGCAGGAGAGTGTGTATGTAAAAAAGGTGGGCTCTTGTCTTCATTGCACTCAGTGATCGGTGGCGGGTGATGTAGAGTACGCAATGTCAACTAAAACACTAATAAAAATAGTAATCTGTGAGCTGGAGACCTCGCGAGTTTTTGGAAACGGCTGAAATATGATATTTTTTACAGTATCTATAAACTGAATACACAAACAAAAAATTGTTTGTAAACTCTTTATTGACATATTTGCATATATAACTAAACCATATAAGTGTAAAATTCCATATAATTATTTAGCCTGATCACAAAATTTTACCCGAATCTGTTGAGAAATGCGACATCCGCCGGACATCCGCCGGACAAACAAATGAAAACATTTTTGCCCAAACTGAAAAGGAGACGCTTCGCTCTCACTCGTTCAATTGTGAAAACTCAACGTAAATGTGCATACTCGTACACTCGTACACTCGTACACTCGTACATACTCGTACACTGGCACTTCATGGCTAAACATTTCAAAAGAAAATTTCATTGTTTTCACTAATACATAGTTTTAATTGTACTATAAATAACAGCTCCAAAAGATGATGTAAACGCAAGGAAACCTGTATAATTTCTGCCGAGTGATGTTGACAAGTGCATCCGGTCAATAACGCTATTTAATAAGGAGTTTTGGCTCCAACCTGGAATCGCTCGTCATTGGTGTACATGAAGAGTCCCGAGCTGATGATGTGCCAGTCGCGCCGCCGCACCCACGATATCTGCAAGCAGAGTTCAGCAATCAGATCTTTAAGTAACCAAAGGTTGGTGAAGCAAGAGAGTCACACTCGATGTGACTTGGATGATCGTGTCGATCGCGTAGGCTAACCTACGTCAATTTCGAAAACTCATTTGTACATTGGCCGCCCTCGGATTCGTATCCGGAACTCTGGTTAGGGGGAGTCCAAGACGTTACCGTTGAACCACCGACGCTTGTACTGCACATACTAAATTACCCAACATCTGATCAAATTACATACAATCTATTCATTGGTCCTTAAAGGTGTTCAGTTTCATGAGTTTAGTAGCCGGTCTGTGAAGTTTCGGCGAGGGATCAGAAATGCGGCTTGAGAACTTTAGACAATGGAATTCGCCACTAGACCTAGACCTACAACCCCCACCACCCCGGACTGGGCCCCCGCGCGTCCACACTCCGCACCGCGCCGCACTCCACGGCCTGACTTTAGAAGATCCTTGCAGCAGTGTGGATGCTACTTCTGTCGGTTGTGATGGAAAAGTAGATAGTATCATAGTTAGAAGCAAGTGTGACACTAACCCCGCGCTCGCCCAGGTGTCGCACGGGGCAGTGCAGGAAGGCGACGGACCCGAGCTGCACCACCATGTCCTCCTGCGTGTTGTTGAGCACGGGCTCGCGGTGCAGCGCGTCCAGCGCGCCCCACCACAGCTCGCGCCACTCCGGCGCGCCCGCCACCGCCTCCTCCAGCGAGCCCTCCGGCAGCGGCGCTGGGGAACCCGCCCACTCGTCCGCCACGTCACGCGCCCACCGGCCTGTGCCAATGCGCGTGTCAGATATCTAAATCTAAATTAACCGCAATAAAATTGAATTCTTTTTGAAAAAATAAGTAGCAACACCAATGACATTATGGTAAAATTTACTTCTATTGGCGTTGTTGTTTATAATGTAGGTAACAAATAAATGTTTTATTTCTAAATTATGTAAAGTTATGCGTTAAATAAAAACCGGCCAAGTGCGAGTCAGACTAGCATTCCGCGGGTTCCGTAAGCCCGCACCGCCCCACACCGCTCCACACCGCCCCACACCGCCCCACACCGCTCCACACCGCCCCACACCGCTCCACACAACCACGTAATATAATAACAAAGATACCTATTCACCAGGGGCAGTGTGTACTTATTGAGGAGCGCTGGAGCGGTGGTGGACTCCCGCATAAAATTTTGATCATCATCATCATCATCATTATATCAGCCAAAAAACGTCCACTGCTGGACTAAGATCTCCCCCAAGGATTTCCACGACGACCGTTCCTGCGCTGCCCGCATCCAGCGGCTTCCCGCGATCTTCAGCTCGTCGGTCCACCACGTGCGAGGCCTTCCTACGCTACGTTATCCGGTCCGCGCTCGCCACTCGAGAACTTTACTGCCTCAACGGCCATCTGTTCTACGAGCTATGTGCCCTGAATAGAATATAATAGAAAAGAAATATTTTATTCACGAACCAACACAACTCGCAACAGATAAATAAAATATAAACTTCACCATACTAGGGAAAGTGTAGAAAAGAAACAAAGTTACATGTTGCCAGGTGATCTGTGCAGGCTCAGCGAAAAGGATCTGACTCAGCATATGTTGTGGATTACGATGATCCACAGCGCTGGTATTTTGCAAGATCCCATAAGGTGAGTGCGCACTTCACGAGGAAAAAGAAAACAAAAGATATCAGTAAAAGAAAAACAAAAATTAAAATAGATTAAAAACTAAAAAATGCAATAGCTTAAACATTGAGAAAGCTGACAATAGGGGCAGTTGATTAATATAATGGTAACACAGACAGGCACACACACACGCAAACACAAACAAACCTATGCGGAATATTAGGTGGTAAGAGGTAACGTTCCTTATCCTGACTTCTGCAGAGAGTGGTGGGAACGATTAGTTGGTTTTGAAAGTAGCCTTAGATGAAGCAGTGCGCAGAGGTGGCGGGATATCATTCCAACATTTGCTAGTCAGAAACCGGAAGCTACCTCGAAACATAATTATCACAAAATTTCCTCACAAAAATTAACTAAATTGGTAACCTGAATGTTAGTAATGTATCATACTATTTGATTCATGTACGGGTTTGCTTGTTGCCACATTTACGCCACAGCAGTGATTCATGTGGTAACAGTCAAGCCTCTGGCCAGTCTGAGATCATGGCCGGATTGTTGTTGGCGCTGCCGCGTACTGCATACCTTTTGCACAATTGGCAATAATATAGTGCCTATTATAAGCGCGTGTCTTTGAGCATCACCGCACAGCAATAGCGCGGCTGCCCCATCAGCACCATGAGTGCGTAAATCATTATTATTGTTACATTATAGTTTAACTTGGCAATTGTCTGTTTAATTTATACTCCGGGGTAATCTGTTATGTGCTTTACTTTTACCACACTGTATCGTATCACAACTCTTTTATTGTAAGCTGTTGATTACCTTTAATAAATAAATAAATAAACATAGAAGACCTGTGCTTAGGTGCCACAAAGACGAACGAACACATTGGCGCTGTATACCTACGCTGAGCATAACGCCATACAAGTTTTTTTATATAAGTATTCAGGACGCCCCGTAGTAATAATTCCAAAAAGAAGTGAAGCGAAATGAAGATTAAGATGACCTTTCATTTTTAAAATATTACTATTATTTAAGTAAGGTGTTACATGGGCACGTGGGAGAATATTAAATAAAACGACCACACAAGTTCTGTACCCACTGAATAGGACATCGTGACCTTTGTAGAAGGCACGGGCCATACACAGTGATGCAGTAATTAAGTTTGGAAAGTATTAAACTTTCAAATAGCATTTTTTTGGAGATCTTATCCCGTGCAAAACTTTGAGCCGGAACAATAGTTCCTTACTAATTCCACAAAATCGTTCTCAAATCGTAGCTGACTATCCATCAAAAGCCCAAGTTTCCGTACTTGGTCTACCTATTCTATCCGATTCTTACCGACAAAGATACCTAATGGTCCATGCGATTCAATCCTTGCGGCTCGTTTTTTAGTTCCTACTACCATAAATTTGGACTTCGACGGATTCATTACCAAAGAATTAGTTTGAGACCACTCATAAATACTATTTAGGTCTAGTATGACGCTACTAACATTTGACGGATCAACAGGAATGTATACCTGCAGATCGTTTGCATATAAGTGAAAGTGACATTTACGGACACACTTGGTGATATCTGCGCTGTAAATAGGGGCCTTAGAATGGAACCCTGTGTGACGCCACGATCAACGGGAAGCGATTGAGAAGTCAACGTATCGACGTTTGATTTAAAAAGTACCACCTGCTGGCTTCTACCACTAACATAGCTATGGAACCATCTGACCGAAGCAATGTCGAAACCATAAAAATAAAGCTTGGAGAGCAATAGGGTTGAGTTGATTGAATCGAATGCACGAGAAAAATACAGCAAAGTAATTATACTACTCTTACCTATATCGACGGAGTGCAGTGGCTGTGCCACGGTTTTTACGAGATCCGGATTAAAGTTCGGGGAGAATGCTATTTGTTTCGCAGTACTTTACCACCTGATCATAAACAACTTTTTCGATAATCTTAGAGAGGTAAGGTAGTAAGCTTATACGGCGTAGGTCCTTGCAATCCTGTGGATCCGGTTTTTTTGGAATAGGACGCACTAAGGCCGTTTTCCACAAAGATGGAAATGTTGATTGAAATATTAATGTGTTTATAATTGCGGTTATAACTTTAAGAGTTCTCGGTAGCGTTATAAGAATCATGTATGAGTTAATAAGATCTGCTCCTTGTGCATTTGATTTTATAGCAAGTTTGGTTTTAGCTACGATGATCTCATTGCCTTGCCATTTCATTCCCTGCCCACTGCCACTTCAGTTTAGCGATTCTGTGACCTATGTCGGTTACTTTAGTTCTCCTGCGGATCTCCTCATTTCCGATTCGATCGCGTAGGGAAATTCCGAGAATAGCTGGCTCATTGCCCTTTGGGTGACCTTGAGCCTTCTTATGGGTCCCATAGTAAGCGGCCATGTTTTAGTTCCGTAAGTCATCACTGGCAACACACACTGGTCAAAGACCTTAGTCTTGAGACACTGCGATAATGGGACGTGAAGATATTGCGAAGCTGAACCCACGCTGGCGAACGCTACCCAGCCGAGTTGGATTCGTCGATTGATCTCTTTCTTGAAGTTGGACCTACCTAGCTGGGCTGTTTGTCCCAGGTATACATATTCGTCAACAACTTCCAGTGTAGAGTCTCCAACCTTTAGATGGGTGGGTGCGACTTTCGTTATTCATTTCGATATAAAAGCTGGCAACACTGCTGGTAAACAGTATTCAGCTGTGCATATTTGTTAATTTAATTCATGGATGTACCACATAGATGATTTAATTAATAAATCTTACGTTCTTTTTTCAAAAACAGGAAAAATATTGTGTTTATTATAAGTTAAAAGTGGTTGTGTATTGTTTTTGTCCATTTAAAGGGTTCCTTACCTCAATCACACTTTGTTGTCGGTCCGTTCGTCTGTCAAAATCTCGGGTTCGCGCGGAGGTATCAAGTTGAAATTAAAACTGTACACTCCAGTCTACAGTCCCTCGATGCTGTGAAAAACTTAAACTCAGAAGTTAACGTAAAAAAAATATCGGCCGTTTATGCCGCAAAAAACGTACATTTCGACACTCTCAAGCTATCAGTTATGCAAGGAATGGCGGCGCGGCGGTTCAAATTTTGAATTGAGTTAACCGTGTCATGTGGGGTATCGTATGAAAGGGCTTCATCGGCACAAGCTTCAAATAGATTTTTAATTATTTTTATGATCTTTAGTTTTCGATTTATGACGAAGAATTAAAAAAATATTTTCCCTTTTTTTAGGGTTCCGTGCCCAAATGGTAAAAATAGGACTTCGCTGTCCGTCCGTCCGTCTGTTCCCGTGTCACCGGGCTGTCAGGCTGTATTTCATGAACCGTTACAGCTATGCAGTTGAAATTTTCACATATGATGTACTCTTGCAGCCCCTTTAACAACAAATACTAAAAATTAGAAAAAGTGAAAGTTCTATTTTTGTCTATGTGCCTATTTGGTATTGAATA
Organism: Coleophora flavipennella; assembly: GCA_947284805.1. Lineage (NCBI taxonomy): Eukaryota > Metazoa > Arthropoda > Insecta > Lepidoptera > Coleophoridae > Coleophora > Coleophora flavipennella. Next base: position 14,777,056 of record OX369289.1, on the reverse strand, counting down.
TCACGAATAAATCTACATACAGGTACTTAAGTGAGTAGATATAAGGACCTAGGTGTGCTCGTAATTGTTTACTCGCGTGGGAGGGATCACAGGCAGACTACCACCACACTACGAGTATATACCACACACACAGCTATTCTATTACCAGCGCGGGTTGGCACCGAGCACCGACCTATACGTACGTCGTCGTACTTCCAGTATACTATACACATTTGATAGTAGGAGGTACTTAGTGGTAGGTATATAAAGTAGATCAATGAAGCAAGGTGCCTACATTAACCTCATTTTTAATTCATACCTAGATTGACATAAACTGAGTTTTATTTGCAACTAAGTAGTACACTAGATATTAATATATTTTTTGTGTACTACATTTAAGTTAGTCAACTATATTCCTAAACTAAGACAGCCTACCGTGACAGTTATCCTTTTAAATTGATTACATTTCCTACTATCTATTTATTAGACGTCCTGGAGTATTGGTTGAGCTGGTAAGGGTCGGGCGGGGGGGGGGGGGGGGGGGCGGGGACGACGACACACACACACACACACACACACTTGACTCTAACTAAAATGAGCACTTTAAAGCTTAATATTTTGCAAAAGGATACCTGAATGGAAAAACGATCTCATCAGAAGCTCAGCAGTTTCAAAGAGATATTGTACGGAAGGTACCCTAAAAAAACTTTTTTAAAATTTTATAGATCACTTTTTAGGCGTGATTATAATTAATATGTTTAACAATGTCGAATTACAGCTTTGTAATACTAATAGTCTCTGAGCTAAGCCGCGGACAGACAGACAGACGGGCAGACGGGCAGACATGGTGAAGGTATAAATGGGCTCCTTGTTGACTCGGGAACCCTCAAAATTAAATAAAAATAAATAAATAAATATTCTGGGACAAATCACACATGGTCATCTGGCCCCAAAGTAGGATTCCCTGTGTTATGGGTTACCAGAGACTGATATATTTTATTGTTGCGATCTATTTACCAAGCTCCACGGTGGTTTCTTAAATCATAGCTACGAGTATTCCAATTGAAATATTCACCACATAATAAATGAAGACTATACAATGTTTTCAGTTGCTTTGATGTTCTGTGCTACTAAATGGTTGGCAAATTTAAAGAGTCAAGCCGCCAAGCCGCCAAGCCGCCAAGCCGCCAAGCCAGCAAGGCTTGCTTTTTAAGGTTCGGAACACCCAAGAAGTGTTCCAGAAGTGTTCCCGCGCTGTACTCGTACTGTAGTATCTGCCGCAAGTTGAGTGCACGTGCTGTTACCTTGTACAAACTATCGTTCACGTTAACGCTATCGTCAATAAACTAGTATGGCCCGCGATTATTTCATTATGTTAGTGTTACTCGGCTCAGGCAAGATAATTATTATTGCAAATAATGCGTAAAGTGCTTCTAGCTACTGTGATTATGCTGAAATGACGTAAAATAAACATTTATGCTGATTTATCGGTGTTGCTCATTTAATTATAGCGTGTTCCTAATTTAAGTGCGTAATATATTCTTTAAAAAAAAACTACACCTGAAACTTTATCTGTCCTGTTATTTCTTGTAAATAAAATTCAATAAAAAATTCTCCTACATATTTTCCGCAAGCACACACACACACACACACACACATTGATATTATCATAGTTGGTAGCCGGTGCCCGCGATACAGGCTGCGCTTGGTTCGTTGGTTCGTTGGTTCGTTGGTTCGTTGGTTCGTTGGTTCGTTGGTTCGTTGGTTCGTTGGTTCGGTTCTGTGTAAATTACAGATTTGGCTTAGTTTTAATTACGGTTCCGTACACCCAACGGGTGAACAACGGATACACTATTGCTCAGCCTCCGCGGTCTGTCTGTCTGTCCGTCAGCGGGCTGTATTTCATGAACCGTTATAGGTAGATAGTTGAAACTCTCCCTACCCCCACGTGTGGGCCGGGCTCACCTGCGAGCGGTGGCGCGAGTGCGGCCAGCAGCAGCACCACGCCCCTCACACTCCCTACCCCCACGTGTGGGCCAGGCTCACCTGCGAGCGGTGGCGCGAGTGCGGCCTGCAGCAGCACCACGCCCCTCACACTCCCTACCCCCACGTGTGGGCCAGGCTTACCTGCGAGCGGTGGCGCGTGTGCGGCTTCCAGCAGTGCGGCCAGCAAGCACCACGCCCCTCACACTCCCTACCCCCACATGTAGGCCACGCTTACCTGCGAGCGGCGGCGCGTGCACAGCTCCCAGCAGCGCAGCCAGCAGCAGCGCCGCGCCTTCCGAACTTCCCGCTACCATGCCCTCCTTCACCACCTGAAATACGTACACGTATACATGTCAGTAGTACTTTTATTTTTTTTTATTTTTTATTTTTTCCTTTGTCTTTTATTTTTAATATTGTTTATTTTTAAATAAAGTGCAACGATCTGTGTAAATGTATCTCGAGCTGGTACTGGTCGCGTTTTCAGTGACGCTCCGACACATACATGTAAATGAAGCTCTTTCACTCTTCATTTAATTTGAATTGCCCGCGTATTAACTTAAACTTAGCATTATCTGTGGTGACAGCACACTTACACTATGGACATTAAAAAGTGAGAATAATTGTGATTCAAAGAAAGAAATATTTTGGAGTTTTTTGGCGGGATTTGTGGTAGACGCATTCGTAGTTTTATTTTGTTGTTTTTTCATTGTTTTCTGCTAGGATTTTGTTTAAAAAGTGGTGCATTTTGGAGAAAATCGCCTAGTGCACGTGAGCAATGTGGAGAACAAGAAAATAAAACGAAGGAGGACGTGAGAACCCAACTTGCTCTGGGTGCAGTTTTATAGACGCCTTACAGCAACTGGGTGTTCCACCTCAGAATGTAGCTGCTGCAAATGCTGTCAAGAACTTCAGAGAAGATTTGTAATGCACCGGCACTAGCATTACAAATCCAAAAGATATGGAAGCTTAAATACGTCAGACCTGGCTGTATGGTCTTTTAGTAACCTTTGCCTTTTCCGCGCTTTTTGTTAGCCGAAAAGAAGAAACCAAAAAAAAAAAAAAAAAGAAATATTTTGAAAAAATAAAAATAGTTGAAGCAATAGCTTTTAATGTTGTTTCTCTTTACAGGTAAGTAATTATTAATAGTGTATTGTACCTAAATAAGTGTAGAAGTAAAAGTTGTGTTTGCAAAAGTAATTTGTAAATTTCTCTTTACAGAGCAACAACTTTGGTTTTTGTTTCAATAAACAACATATTACATACATACATACGAATTTTTACATTTTTAATATACTAGCTGTTTCCCGCGGCTTCACCCGCGTGGACAACGTTTTTATGACTTGTCAAGACTGCACCTCGCGAGCGTGAAAAAAGTCTATGTGTTAATCCAGGTCCTAATCTGTCTATCTACCACATTTCAGCCAGATCCGTTCAGTAGTGTTTGCGTGAAAGAGTAACAAACATACATCCATGTATTCTTACAAACTTTCTCGTTTGTAATATTAGTAGGAAGTAGGAGAACAGCGGCCCTGGAACCTTGAGGCACACCAAACTTAACAATTGTATAATTTGATCTAAATTTCTCTGAAACCCTGGATTTTGGGAATGCTGAGTGATTTCTACACATTGTTCTCCGACATTGTTCTCCGCCATTGTAAACCGACAACCAAAAACCGGCCAAGTGCGAGTCAGAACCGCACACAAACAATTTGCTGTTATATCGGCAACAGAAATACATCATCCGTGAACATTTAAACTGTCTAAATATCACGGTTCATGAAATACAGCCTGGCGACAGACAGATAGACAGACAGACGGACGGACAGTGAAGTCTTAGTAATGGGGCCCCGCTTTTACCCTTTGGGAACGGAACCCTCAAAAAATAGGAGGTTCTTAATTCATCAAATTCTTTTTTATGTTTCCGAAGTCAGCAAGGACAATCGCGCCAACACAGTGTGCAAACACATCTTGAAACAAAATGTATGGCGCCTCCCCTACATGTAAAGAGGGACTGTTTGTTTTCCTAACGTATCCTATCCTATCGTATCGTATCGTATCCTATCGTATCGTATCGTATCGTACAGGGTATCATTGAATAGGTCTTTCGAAATAACTGAAGGTTTGCTAAAATTATTTTTTTATTCGGGGATTGGTTTGCGAAATAAAGTAATAACTGTGACCATGATACCTATTCACATGATAAACAAAAGACACAAACGCGGGCAACAGAAAGCGTCATTGTGCGTTTGACTACCTAAATGTGTCATTATGCGAGTAACCCAAAAATACTACTAGCTCTATCTAGTGGTGTTTTAGTGACTTATTTTCCGTAAATGAACATATTATATTGAGTTTATCACTTTATTTATTATCCTGTAATCTAAAAGCAATGAACAATATTATGTATTTTTTTTTAATTTTAGGCTCAGTAGTTTGAAAGATCAAAAGGGGGAATGGTCAATTTTCGTTTTCTTTCATGAAAGTACCGATGCAGCTGAGGATGTAACACGCAAGCTCAAATAGTGCCTGTCCACTCTTGACTTGAAGATTCCTAAGTTATACAAATCGGGGAATACAGACGCCGGCAGGGAATTCCATTCCTTGGCCGTTTGCATAATGAACGAAGAAGCAAAACGCTAGGTACGTATAGGTGGAACATCAATGACAAAGGGGTGGATTCGCCCTCCGCGCCTGGTCGTCCGATGATGAAATGGAGAGGGGGGAATGAGGCTGTTAAGCTCCAGTGCACACTCTCCGAAATGAATCCTGTAGATTTTTGGAGCCTGTTTGCTACAAGTTCCTCGTCGTCAATGAGTCTCCTAGCACGTCGGTCGATAGAATCCAAGGCATCTAGCTGGTAAGGAGCTGATCCATCCCATATGTGGGAGCAGTACTCCATACATGACCAAACTTGAGTTTGGTTTAGTATTAAAAGCTGCTCTGGTGTGAAGTAAAGTCTCACCTTCGATAGGATACCAAGCTTTTTTGCAGCCGTTTTTGCCTTGGGTTCAATGTATCTCCCGAAATTAAGATTTGATGTCAAATCAACGCCAAGGAGCTCAAGATGGTCAGAGATCTGGATTGATTCATCTCGGAAAGTTGGAGTCGGAGTAAAAAGACTCCTTTGCGCAGTAAATAAGGGAATTAATAATTACGCCTGTGTTTTAGAGGCATTAAACCTAACAAGATTGGCATCACCCCAGTCAGAGACTACCTTGAGTGTTAAGTTCACGCGCTGAATCATGGCCTCTCTTTGCGATAGTATATCCAGAGCCCTAGCTTGAGCACTAGACAAGTATTTTTCCGCAACCGTGCGGTCGTCTGCATACCCTAAAATACCGGGTTTCAGCAGATCGTTAATATGCAGCAAAAACAAAGTTGCAGAGAGAACTGAGCCTTGATGCACCCCGGCGTCAATAGCAATAGGTTAGACGAGTAGCCATCGACGACCACTTGAATAAACCGTTCCCTCAGAGTGTCAGATATCCAGTTGCTTAAACCAGTAGGTAGCCCGTAGAAAGGAAGCTTACCGATAAGGCTATCATGCCAGACCCTATCAAATGCCTTGGAGATATCGAGAGATACGGCAAGAGCTTCACAGTGCTTCTCTATGGCTTCACCCCATACATGCGTAGCATACACTAGAAGATCTCCCGTTGGTCGAAAAGCCAAACTGACGGTCACTCAGGAGGTCATTGTCTTCTAGGTATGCTAAGAGGCGGGTGTTCAATACACGCTCCATAATCTTACAGAGTATGGAGGTGATTGCAATAGGTTGATAGTTGGATGGGTCAGCACGACTACCTTTTTTAGGCACGGGCTGCACGTTGGCAAGCTTCCAAAACTTTGGAACTAGACCGGTTTTGAGAGAGGGGCAGTACAGGGGTGTCAGCACAGGACACAACTCAGAAGCACAGTTCTTTAGAACTATGGCTGGAATACCGTCAGGACCGCTGGCCTTATTGACATCTAGAGTGCAAAGAGTTTTAAGAACCTCTTTTTGGTGAATACGAAAAGGGGTCATTACAGTACCGCATAGAGGTATCTGAGGTGGTGTATTATTTGCAGTATCCAGACGCGAATTTTCAGCAAACATACAGGCAAATAAATTTGCCTTGTCAGCAGCGGAGTGAGCCAGCGATCCGTCAGGTTTTACTAGTGGAGGCAAAGACGAGCGGCACAAATTCGACTCGACCGACTTAGCCAAGGACCAAAACGCCTTACTCCCAGATGAGTAGGAGGCAAGTTTTGATCGAATACGGCTTATGTGGTCAAAGCGTGCCCTGCGCAGTGTCTTTTTGTAGGACTTGGCAGCTTTATTAGGTAGGTAAGTAAGTACGTATTTTCTTATTGCACACCAAGAAAGTCATTACATAAACATAATTAAAATTATATTCATTGCATAGGCTTTTGAAATCACATTTATTTTTGTAACCTTACTTTGCGCGACTCCGACTCGCACTTGGCCGGTTTTTGTTTATGTAATTTCCCCCGAGTACTCGAAGGATAACTTTGGAAAAATCTTTTTTTGTTTGAAAACTTTGCAGGTGGTCCCATTGTCACCAAGTCAGGATCTGATGATGGGATCTCAGGGAAATCAAGGGCTACTTGTATAAAATATCTACTATTGGTTGAAACAATCATTAAAGTTACTTCACGCGTTTGGAAGGAGTAATAAAATTCTTACGTGAATCATAGAGATCTTTGGATTTTTATTGCCAAAAGTAATTTTGAAACTTATTTCTGATTTATGAGTGTATACTATATATATATATTTTAAAGGATCAGGTCCATCTATCTCGGAGAAGTAAACCTAGTCGATTTTGCAGTTTGGCCCATGTACATATAGTCGCCTCTCGCGTTGGTGGAGGGCAGGGCTCCGCACGGGGCGGCGCGGTGCTGCGGCGGCGCGGCGCCCGCATTAGTGTCGCGCGGCAATGTGACGCGCGAAAGGGTTGCGGTGATGGATGGCCGCGCGGCACAGATTGATGTGTTTTTTACGAGCCGCGGCGGGCGCCGGCGGGCGGTGGCGGACGGGGGCGGGGTGCTTCGCGTGTCTACATGTCGAGCTTATCCCACTTTGGCTTTGACGAAGACGTCAAGTGTTTATGCGTGCGCCCCGAAGTCTGCTACTCAATGGGTTTTTCTTGAAAAGAAAAACGGTTGAGTTACCTGTTATTGAACTCCCTTAATTCAGGCTTTCCCAGACATGAATCCTTACTAAACCTCTTCACGCTTCAACACCTCAATTAATCTCGACGAATTTTGACATGCGTCATCAAATGTTTTAGTTGTGATGGTTTGCTGACGCCGACCTCAAAAACCAATTTTAGGCCCTTAATTTACTTCGTACCCTCCTTTGATTTCGTTATTACAGGTCTTTTCATTATCCCGTTGTTTGTTTTTAGCGTGACGACCCTTACTTAACCGTCACTACCAGGGTGGACATTAATAACTCTTCCTAAGGCCCACTCCACGGGGGAAGGTTATCTTCGTGAATGACTACCATGCCTCCTATTTCCATGTTTTGTTTAGGTTGATTCCACTTAGGTCTAGCTGTTAGCTGACTTAAGTACTCTGTTTTCCATCTTTTCCACATATCGCTCTGAATTTCCTATGTTAAATAAAAACATGCGCGGGCATCTTCGTCTGTTTCAATGATTGTTACTCTTGGTCTTCCTGCTGGAAATTTAGCAGGTGTTAAGAAATCCAGGTCTTCAATGTCCTCTGTTATTGCGCAAAGTAGGCGAGCGTTAAGAGATCCTTCCAGAACAACGAGATTCGTGGAGCCCGCCTGGCTATATAGCTAGTTATTTAAAGTCTTGCTGCCAAATATTAGTGTTGATAATATCATTAATGTGTTCCGGCATGAAGTTTATATAGCCAGTTCCCCGTTGCGTTGGGGAATCTTGGTAAGCCCGCTTCAATCTTCGGCAAAATCGTCACTTATTATCAAGTGAGATGTTGTCAAGGGTTTACCAATTGTGAATAAAAAAGAAGTACTTCCAAAAGTTTTACTAATTTTGTTCTCCTGTTGCGCGCCTCAAGTGATGTTTCAAGCTCCTTGCTGCTCTTTGCTAAAGCCCTCCGGCGCTGGGCCAGGCTGGCGCGTTGAAACGCCATTCAATGTTCATCTCCGTGACTTCTGCCAGAAAACTGTTCTTAAAAATTTGTTGTAGCTGCTTCCTTTCTTCTTTTATTATATTACTAGCTTTTGCCCGCGGCTTCGCCTGCGTGGAAATCATTTTAATGACTGCCTTTGAGGATAAGTAGTGTGCGAGCCGAGCGTAGACGTGAGTGTCCTTCAGATCCCTCAGGAACCATATCGGGCTGTTCTGATTAACAGATTATGTCACTTACTACCGCTCAACCATTGCTATACAAGAAATCACTTCAATCACTTCATTGCTTCGTTGCGATGCCGACGTGCGCGAGCGTGGAAAGGAGTTTTCCCCAGATCCCTTTGGGAACTTATGTCAGGATATACTAATTAGTAAATTATGTCATTTTATGTTCGTTTGTGGGCCTGATCAATCAAAAGTTCTGCGAGGCGTGAGTCTTTAGGTATTATTTTTGGATGTTTCATTTCCATGTTCATTGTGGCCTGGGCAAGACGTCCTCCCACACGTATTTTTTTTTCTTGATGTGGGAATGGATTTAAATTCATTAGTTTACTATTGGAGTTCAGTTTTCCGTGTTTACCTAAATTTTCTGTTTCCGTTCCATATTTAGCTCTTTGCACATGTTTTAACAATTGTCAATTAAGCTTTTACAGTTTATGTGATCTGAGATAGCCCGATTGCCGATTGTGCGTAGGTGTCAATGCCCGCTGTGTTCACGTTACAGTTAGAATAACTTTTGTAAGCGAACTGTGTTGTTTCAACAGCTGATACACGAGTATTATGTTATCACTGTTTTTACTGTTTGTTTGTTTGTTTGTAAACTCTTTATTGATCTTTTGTTACAATACTTAAAAAATATATTATATAAAAGGCGGACTTATCCCTTACGGCATCTCTTCCAGTCAACCTACTGATGACGTTTGAGATTTACAAAAAAGAAAAAGGTAAGTGCAAAAGTTACAAACACGACTTTCTATAATCTATACCTTAATATTAAGTAATGAATTATACATCTATACAGAATTATTTAAAAGTAATTAACAATATGTCAGGTTGTCAATATGCATCGGCCAGGGAACTGGAATCCTGAGACACTTCCGCGACGATAGAAGTTTTGGAGGTCTCCATGACCTTATCAGCAACCGCTGCCAACTTTTCGCTGTCCTCCAGTGTGGTGGCTGCCAGTACGGTTCTTACTGACGCGGGGAGGTGATTTTGCCAAAGAAGTATGAGGGTTTCTTGAGTCATCCGTGCACCTGCCAGGTTCTGCATGCGTCTAAGCAATTGCGACGGCTTTTGGTCACCGAGCTGCATATCTCCAATCAGTTTTTGGATGCGCTTATTTTCCGACTCCTCATAGATACTCAACAATCGCTTCTTTAGTGTCTTGTACTTATCTGCTTCAGGAGGTTTGGCCAAAAGATCAGCCACTTGTTGTATGACGTGTTTGCCCAACTTGGCAATAAGAAGCTGGAACTGGGCGTTGTCGCTGGCTTATTGAGGCGCTATCGCAGCCTCAAACTGAATAAACCACAATCCAGGCTGGTCAGTCCAAAATTCTGGTATCCTTGATGAAACAGAAATCAGCACTAAGTCAGGTTTTTGCTCTGCAAAGTCACCAGATTTTTCACCGTCGTTATCAACCATGGTTGGAAAGTTCTAACAGAACGCGTGTGCGAAACTTTGAAATAAAATTACCGTATAGGTATGTGCAGTCCAGATATAGACGAAGTGAGTCGTCCCGGTGAAGCGGAAATTAAGTCTCTGTGCACAACACGAATATCACTTTTCACTCACAAGGGTGTCACCAATGTTAGAGGTCCGTGGTCGAGGGACCTGTTGTTTAAGGTTGCGTGGAATGTTCAATGAAAAGTGACCAGGTTTGCAGTTCACGAATTTCCGGATTTATTTTTACATGAATGAATTACATAGGTAGGTTGTTCTTAGGTTGAGTCTATATCTGGACGCGGGTTCGGGACGACTGGCGAACAAAGCCGAGTCGAGCCACGAGCGCTTACGCTGCGATCTATGTGGTAGGTAGGTATGTACCCCTACAAATACTTATATAAATAATAATAAATACATTAAACATTATATAATAATAAATAAATAATAAATATATAGGTACTAAAATTAAATACATATACGAGCTCAGGATTCAGTGTTGGGACTCCACATCCTCATAGTGGATGCCTTGAAGGTGGCTAAGGAAGGACTTAACCTGACATCGACCGGGAGAGCGTTCCAGAGACGTGCGGCTTGAACAGTGAATGTGATTTGGTGTAGGTGTCCGTGGTGTGGGAGCGGATTGCGAGGGCATAGGTTTTGCTGGAGCGCAACTTGGAGTGCAACTCTTCTGTGTTGACATTAGATTGTATTATCTTCTTTTCTTCGTTGGTTGTTAAAAGTTCACAAACAGTTGTGAAACTAATCTCACTATTTGTAAAAAGAGGTACAACAAATAAAAGTGACAGCACTAAAGGTGTGGTCACTCGTTCACAAACAAGGTACGAGTATACATTGTGTCTTGAAATTATAACATCGCACTCTAAAATACTGAACCGATTTAAAGTAATGAGGGAGCTATCCCTAAACTTGTCTCGATTCATAACGTGTCCTGGGACAAAACCGTCCGAAATATCTGTGGACCTGGCCAGTGATGACGTCATGCTAATATATTAATATTAAAATTATTAAAGATTGTAGGTGTAAGAAAAGTATGAAATGCAAAATAAATATTTACAAAATAAAAGTTAAAGAAACTAAAACCCGACTGCGGAAAAGTATGAAAACAAGAGTTTCCCGCCTGAAATCACGGCCTTTCTGTTCCCTTCGCCTGGCGTAACAGCCGCCGCCGCCGCGCCGCGCTCGCGAGCCGTCACTTTTGATTACGATAGGGCTTGCGATTACGGCTAGCACCCCAGACGAAGTGAAAATAAAAGCTATGATTTCGGGCGGGAACTCTTGTTTTCATACTTTTCCGTAGTGGGGTTTTAGTTTTTAAACTTTTAATTTATTTTCATATTTTTTGTGCTCAGAGTACAACACCACCCCACCTCGCTACCCGCGTGCCGCGGCCGCGTGTCTTGTCGCTTGATTGTGCGCGCGTACATTGAGCCGTCTCATAATATCGGTTGTGAGACTATTTGCTAAGAAATTACAAATATTTGTATATTTAATATAGGTCACCAACTATGCCCAAAGGGTAATGGAGCGTGCTATGCTCGGAGTTTCTCTGCGTGATCGAATCAGAAACGAAGAGATCCGTAGGAGAATCAAAGTAACCGATATAGCTCTCAGAATTGCTAAACTTAAGTGGCAGTGGGCGGGGCACATAGCTCGTAGAACAGATGGCCGTTGGGGCAGTAAAGTTCCCGAGTGGCACAAAGTTGGGGCAGTAAAGTTTATAATGGCAAAAAATCTACACTACAAAAAAAAATTCGAGCGAGACCTACAGTACTCGCATATGATGTGTAACATGTGACAAAATACTTTATAAAAGGACGGCAAAGATACGGCAGACTAGGCTGTATGGTCATAGATACCTTTGCCTTTTCCGCGCTTTTAAAGCCTGAAAAAACGCGACTTCCTGTTAAAATGGGACACATTTCCGTCCCATTTCACGAAATCACTCCCACAAATTGCAAGAAAGCGAGAGCAAAGATGTTACACATCAATAAATTAAAAAGTTCGAATAATAAGGTTAAAACAATGTGAAACATAATAAATGAACGCACCAATAAAATTAAAAAAAAAGGAATAACAAAATGTCAAATTATATTTGAATAAAAACTTAATTACTAACATAACAGAAGTCGTAAACACATTTAATACCTACTTTGCATCAATAGGAGACGCTAACAAGTGTGCAACTCGGGCATCCACTATGACGTCATCGATCAGCTGCGCGGGCGAAGCACTGGTGGCTCCGCCGCGGGCCCCGTGCGGCCGCCCCGTCCTTCACCCCACACTTACAACCATGTACCTAAGACCGACGAACACTCGCGAAATGCACAAAATCATAAACAAACATAGCTGTGGTTCTGAAGAATTCCCACATACTTGATCTATCTATCTATATAATATAATAAAACTGTAACGGGACCGTGTCTGTACATGAAATATTTTTGGAAAATAATAACTGTGGTGGACATTACTAACGATACAGAGGCCAAAACAACAACTTTTGGAATTTTTGCCTGTCTGTCTGTCCGTATGTTCGCGCATCTCGCAAAAACTACTGAGCCGATTTTGATGAAATTTTTTATGGTGGTTCCTTATAGCCCGGGTTAACATATAGGATACTTTTTATCACGGAAAATTCAAGAGTTCCCGTGGGAAAATAAAAAGTATTCATTTATAGAATGACTCACCACGCAAATGTGGCTTGACCTATTACAATCAAATTTTACACGTTGATGATACCCTATATCGCGCACTAAAACTGGGACATTGTGAATCCCAAAAAAATTAAGGGTTCCTGCAGGAATGCAAAAAAAATATCTTTAGAATGGCTCGACGTAACAATATGAAACTATGAAACCTTTACATTGGGATGGGGTGTTTTGACCATCATTGTATAGTCGGGTATTCTTTATCCCGGAAAACTAGAGAGGTCCCGTGGGAAAGTAGATCTATTGATACTTACAATGATAACAATAGAGTACTTTTTTCCCCATATTAGCTACACATACCACACATTATAATCATAGCAGCAAAATGTCAATAGATAGCACTGCAGGGATAATAAAACGCGCTTAAGTTGTATTAAAACATTAAAATAATATTTCATACTTTTGAGTGGATTTCTTTTATGTATTTTTCAGCATACGCTATTTTACACAACTCTAACTCTGGAACTATGGCACGTAGCAATGTGTTTCATAGACGAACAGATAGGTATTTTTTACAGATTCCAATCGTGTGAAAGAATTAAAAACACATAAATCGAGTTTAGCATCTTTTAACAGGAGGCACAGATATGGAACTCTTCTGACGGCGACTATTTGCGTGTGGCAGTCAGTTGCTCTCCACCTGCAATATCAATATCTGTGAACCTCATCAATGTATTTGCGGGTCCACTGATGAGCCATCACGCCATCGATGCATCACGCACTGAGTTGCGGTCGTTGTTTGTGAAGATTTCCACGTCACCAATTCCTTAATGACCTCACTCGGAGGGCACTGATCTCGGCCAGATGGAATATTCCGTCTTTCGGGATTTAGTTGATCTGATGGCAAAAGGCCGGAGGGTTTAAACAGGTGCTATATGGCAGAGAGGAACGTACCTGCTTTGGGACGCCACTTTTTCTGCCTCACACCTCACCCGTACGGTACTGCTGCTCAATTTGCGGCAAAAAAGAAGCATAATAAGTACTCGGTCTTGGAGGTAAATTACTGCTTTGTGCCGCTGGTCTGTGAGAGAACCTGCTGCTGAACCCTCAGAGGCCTTTGCCTTCATTAAGGAGATTGGCCGTCGCCTTCGAGAGAGGAGATGTGACGTGAGGTCCTACCTGCTGCTAAGGTTGTCGATTGCCATCCAGCGCGGGAACTAGAAGTGCGTCATGGGCTCCTTTGGAGCTGATACGACTCGAGGATTTGACCCATATTAATATTTTTAGGAAATTTTATTACTAGATTGATATAATGATTTGAATTAGTTTTTTGATAATATAGGTATATGTGTTATTTCATCATATCAGTTTATATACGTCCCCACCAAGGGGCTCGATCTGCCCTGAGTTAGGGCGATCAGGCCTTAGACGATCTCGCGGGTTTCTTCGCAGGCGTGTGCAGGTTTCCTCACGATGTTTTCCCTCACCGTAACAGCGTCGGATAAACGTACATACGAGTATGAAATCGATATTCGTATAGATATTGGTAAGTGACAGGATTCGAACCATGGCCTACCGGACAGGAGGTAGTGGCCCTAACCGTTACGCCACAGACGCTCTATATGTTATTTAAATCCTTGCTTAAAATATTATAAATGTGAAAATGTGTTTGTTTGTTTGTTACCTATTCACACTTCAACACCTCTACCAATCTTGATGAAATTTGGTATGCAGGTAGCTTGTATCACTGGGAATGAAATAGTCTACTTTTTATCTCTGGAAATTATCATAGCCCGATGCAGTTCCTGAGGAAAATAAAACAATACACTTTGTTCGTTAAGTTATTTAAAATCGCAACAAAAAAATGGATTGGTGTGATTTTAGCACAGAGATGAGGTGGAAAATGATATAATTTACTAATAAGTATATCCTGACATAGTTCCCGAGGGATCTGGGGACAACTGTTTTCTACGCTAGCGCACGTCGGTGGCGTCGCAACGGAGCAACGGATTAAAGTGTTTTATTTGTATTTAATTTGTTGAGGGGGTGGGAAGTGACAAAGACTGCTAATCCGAATAGCCCGATACAGTTCCTGAGGTACCTGGAGAAAACTCATGTCCACGCTTGCGAGCTGATTGCGGCTCGCGCACCACTCACCCTCAAAAAGAGACATAAAAGCTATGTCCACGCGGGCGAAGCCGCGGGCAAAAGCTAGTAAAATAATATTTATATAAGACTTCTGCAAATAATATGGGATGTAAGTACAACAGCTTTCAGTTGCTTGAAAGAAAATTATGTTCTGTTCTGAGTTACTAAACGGTGTAACTCGACAAGCTTAAATAGTCAGAATACCAAATAAGCAAAGGTTACTATTTAAAAAGATATTTTTTTTTATTTATTTTGTTGTTGGAAAATTCACAGACAAATAATTTTCTTAAATAACATAAAATAGGTTAAACAATGCTAATTACGAGTTTCCACTGATAGATATTTAAAGTACTTAACTGAGATTAACTTTAAAAAAATAATTATATATATTTATAAAATTTATAAAAAAACAAACAGACACTGACAATTATTTGTACAAGAGAGGAATCTTAGGATGCAAAAAAAAGATATTGCTAACAATAGAGATATACCTACATACATTTTAGTTAAAGCTTTGGATACTGTAATATAGAATTTAATGGATAGTGAGAACTTGCCTAGTTAACAGAACGTGACAAATGCTGAACACAGTTGCACATTCTCTATTATTTGGAGAAGTATATAAACGGGTCTGCCGGAAGAAATTTCTTTAGAAATAAGCTGTACCCTTTGTATGACCTTAATATTTAAAATCTGTATTTTATGTATCCTGTGTACAATAAACTATTTAATTAAATAAATATTTCAATTTAAAGCCCCGTAGCTACCGCCACCGCAGAACTTAGTATTTATTTCAGCTTTTGAACTGATTAAAGGTTGTTTTCATTTCACTTTAGGTATGTTAACGACTCGTAGCTCCGTCGCGTCACTAAAATGATCGATTCACAAATAAAATCCACCACACGAGTACGACAACCATGCCGGGGAGAACGGTTGCTTGCTCTTACCGTAGCACGCAGCACGTAGCACGTAGCACGTAGCACGTAGCACGCAGCACGTAGCACGTAGCACGTAGCACGCTATGTCCTAGAATAGGTTTTCGTAGCGGCTTTATTTTAGCAGGCCGCGAATGGGTCGCTAGGGGTGAATGGATTTGTAGCACTGTGCTGGCTCAGTCACGCGAGCGCGCGGCGAGGACGCCCCGCTCCGGGAGTCGCGGGCATGCTCCCGTGCCACGCGCTGCCCTGCGCACTGGGCGCGGGCGCTGTCACTGCACACCGTACGTCCTCGTCGGCACACGGCGCCTCCGCGCCTCGCGCGCTACTGCCGCCGCCGCCGCCGCCGCCGCCCCGGGCCCGCGCCGCCGCGCCGCCGCGCCGCCGCCCCGCCGCCCCGCCGCCCCGCCCTGCGCCGCTCCGCACTCCGGCACTGGCGACTGACACCTGCCTCAGGAACAGTACACTGGTAGGTGTAAGTGACTAAGGGACGAAGGGTAAATTTAACTTCCGTCACTCGCACCGTGGGATTATCCTTACTAATATTATAAATGTGAAAATGTGTTTGTTTGTTTATTTATTTGTTACCTTTTCACGCTTCAACACCTTGACCAATCCTGATGAAATTTGGCATGCAGGTAGCCTGTTTCACGGGGAAGGGCTACTTTTTATCCCGTGAAAATATCAGTCCGATGCAGTTCCTATGGGAACTGAAAAAATGCTCTGTTTTGTTAATTTCATTAACATCACAACGGAACATTCCCTCTCGTACATCTACCAGACACGCTAAAACTACCAGGTTTATGATATAGCGTCCTCACGTGGATCATGGTCATGGATTGTTGTGATTTTTTGCACAGAGATGGTTGAGGGGGTGGGAAATGACATAATTTACTAGTAAGCATATCATGATATAGTTCCCGAGGGATCTAGAGAAAACTCATGTCCACGCTCGCGAGCCGCTCGTCCTCAAAGACGGTCATAAAAAATATGTCCACGCTCGCGAGCCGCTCGTCCTCAAAGACGGTCATAAAAAATATGTCCACGCGAGCGAAGCCGCAGGCGAAAACTAGTACCTTTAAAATTCATGTTACACTGATGAATGAATCATGATACAAATCATCTGCCTCATGATCAGATTTAACATTTACTTTTTAAAGTTTTCTTATAGTCGTAATGTTTGTGCCCGAGTCACCGTCGCAGCGGTTATGGTGAGGATTGCGCAGGGAGCTCGTTCAGACACACGAGTATGTGCTAGAGAGCTGTCATTGGGCGTGGGTAGACATATTCAGAACGACGACAAAGTGGTGCAGTAAAATCTTTAAAAAATATTTTATCGGTTTCTCCCCTACATGTAAAGAGGGGGTGATTTTTTTGACGTACCCTATCGCGTAGGGTACCGTTGTATAGGTCTTAAAGTTACTGAGGAAGGGCTTAATAGTAGTTTATGAAACTGTTGCATAATAAGGGTTCTTAAAATACGAGTGTAAATTAAAAAAACGAGCAGTAGGCGAGTTTTTTTATAGCATTACACGAGTGTTTTAAGACCAAATTATGTGCAGTTTCATACACTACTTTATCTAATCTTATACATTGGGATTAAATCAACTAAAATACAAAGATCAAAGTTAAGAGTAAGAAAAAAATCCCACGAAATTCAGTAAGTACCTACAACAAAACGTGTCATAGCGGTGAATCCCAGCGCATCACTGCGCTTGCACTGAAGCGGACGGTGTCACAGACAGGTAAAAACAATGCTTTCACTGATCTCAGACATTTTTAAACAAGAATGAAAATTATCCACGAAATTCAGTATCTACAACAAAATTCAATGAAAAACCAACACATCACCGTGCATGCGTTAAAGCGGGCGCTGTCAGAGACAAGTAAAAATTGGAATGAAAACTTTTTGTAATGCTGTAAAAATGGCGCGAACCGCATGTGCGCTCCAACAAAAAAAAAATTATATGGAACTTCGTTGGTGATAATATTATCCCTTTGGTTTAACTTGTATCGTAATGGAAAAAAAATACATTATAACATATTTCTCTAACAAAATAATGTTTTAATGTATTTTTTTTAAATTACGGTATTGTGTTTATAAAGTATGCCAATATAAACTCGTTTAGAAGTTGATAATGCGAACTTTACGATTGAGAGTACGTAGGATGTTCAAAAGTGGTATCAAGACCATTTTCCGGGTTTCATAAGCTCTAAAGAATGGCCAGTGGCCACCCTACTCGCCGGATTTAAGTCCCATGGGTTACAGTGCGTAGTCTATTGCGGAGGCGCGGGCGTGTGCTGCAAGGCATCGCAGTATTGAAACGCTAGAGAAGAAATTTCTTGAAGAATGGCAAAAAATAAGTACGGAAGAGGTGCGGAGGGAGAATCATCTTTTGTCTAGTTTTAGCTTCTTTTGTTTTTACGGTTCCGTAAGTAAGCAGTAAGTATAACATTTATGTGCAAAATATTGGTATTCCGCCGTAACGCATGCACGTCTTTGCTACCAAGGTACTGCATCAAACAAATTTAAATAATTACATAAAAAGAAAAATACTAGTATAGTCCAAAATCAAAAGGAGTAAAAAAAATTCAAATTAATTTTTATTTAGAGAAAATTCACTTTAATTATATAATTATATAATAATAAGTTCATAAGAAACCTCAAAAGGTAAAAACGTAACCCTTATAGGATCACTTTGTTGTCCGTCCGTCCGTCCGTCTGTCTGTCGAGATCCTTTATCTCGGGAACGCATGAAGATATCGAGTTGAAATTAAAACCATATATTTCGGTGTACAGTCCCTTGAAGCTGTGAAAAAATTAAACTTTTAATTTTATTAATAATTTACTTAAATTTAATTACTTAATTAAATTGTTTATGCGCAAAAGACGTATATTTTGACACTCTTAAAGTAATAAAAATTCATAGGGTATTTCCCGTTGACCGAGAACTAATAAATTTGGCAAGTAATACCGTCTTATACTACTAGTATAGGGAAGAATCTGAAAACTATATATTTGTAATTAAGTCATCTATCTATAATATAATAAAACTGTAACGGGGCCGCGTCTGTACATGAAATATTTTTGGAAAATAATAACTGTGGTGGACATTACTAACGATATAGAGGCCAAAACAACAACTTTTGGAATTTTTGTCTGTCTGTCTGTCTGTCTGTCTGTCTGTCTGTCTGTATGTTCGCGCATCACGCAAAAACTACCAGGCCGATTTTGATGAAATTTTGTATAGTGGTTCCTTATAGCCCGGGGTAACATATAGGATACTTTTTATCCCGGAAAATTGAAGAGTTCCCGTGGGAAAATCAAAAGTATTCATTTATAGAATGTCTCACCACGCAAATGTGGCTTGACCTATTAAAATCTAATTATACACTTTGATACCCTATATCGCGAACTAAAACTGGGACATTGTGAATCCCAAAAAAATTAAGGGTTCCTGCAGGAATCCAAAAAATTGTATCTTTAGAATGGCTCAACGTAACAATATGAAACCTTTACATTGGGATGGGGTGTTTTGACTATCATTGTATAGTCGGGTATTCTTTATCCCGGAAAACTAAAGAGGTCCCGTGGGAAGTTAGATCTATCGATTCTTACAATAATAACAATAGAGTTCTTTTTTCCCCATATTAGCTGCACACACATACCACACATTATAATCATAGCAGCAGAATGTCAATAGATGGCACTGCAGGGACAATAAAACGCGCTCTATTTGTATTAAAACATTAAAATATTATTTCATACTTTTGATTGGATTTCTTTTATGTATTTTTCAGCATACGCTACTGGAACTATGGCACGTAGCGATGTGTTTCATAGACGAACCGTTAGGTATTTTTTACAGATTCCTATCGTGTAAAAAATTAAAAACACATAAATCGAGTTTAGCATCTTTTAACAGGAGACACAGATATGGGAACTCTTCTGACGGCGACTATTTGCGTGTGGCAGTTGCTCTCCGCCTGCAATATCAATATCTGTGATAGGTTCACTCAATCAATGTATTTGCGGGTCCACGGTGGAGGCAATTGGCCATCACGCAATGAGTTGCGGTCGTTGTTTGTAAAGATTCCCACGTCACCAATTCCTTAAAGACCTCACTCGGAGGGTACTGGTCTCGGCCAGACGGAATATTCCATCTTTGATGCAGCCGCCGGGCTTTGGTCGATCTGATGCCAAAAGGCCGGAGGGTTTAAACAGGTGTCATGGCAGAGAGGAAGTACTCGGTCTTGGAGGCAAATTACTGCTTTGTGCTGCTGGTCTGTGAGACAACCGGCTGCTGCCTTTGCCTTCATTAAGGAGATTGGCCGCCGCCTTCGAGATAGGAGACGTGACGCCCGCTCCGGGTCCTACCTGCTGCTAAGGTTGTCTATTGCCATCCAGCGCGGCAACGAGAAGTGCGTTATGGGCTCCTTTGGAGCTGATGCGACTCGAGGATTTGACCCATATTAATATTTTTAGGAAGTTTTATTACTAGATTGATATAATGATTTGAATTAGTTTTTTGATAATATAGGTATACGTGTTATTTCATAATATCAGTTTATATACGTCCCCACCAAGGGACTCGACCTGCCCTGAGTTAGGGCGATCAGGCCTTAGATGATCACGCGGGCCCATTGCGGGTTGATTGACTTCACACATAAACTTCGAGTTTCTTCGCAGGCGTGTGCATTTTTCTCATCGTAAGAGCGTCGGATAAACGTACAATACGAGTATGAAATCGATATTCGTATAGATATTGGTAAGTGACAGGATTCGAACCACGGCCTTCCGGACAGGAGGTAGTGGCCCTAACCGTTACGCCACCGATGCTCTATATGTTATTTAAGATTTAGAAATCCTTACTTAATATTATAAATGTGTAAATGTGTTTGTTTGTTTGTTACATATTCACACTTCAACACCTATACTTATCTTGATGAAATTTTGCATGCAGGTATCCTGTATCACTGGGAATGAAATAGTCTACTTTTTATCTCTGGAAATTATCATAGCCCGATGCAGTTCCTGAAGAAACTAAAACAATACTCTTTGTTCGATATGTTATTCAAAATTGCAACGAAAAAATGGATTGGTGTGATTTTTAGCACAGAGATGAGGTGGAAAATGATATAATTTACTAATAAGTATATCCTGACATAGTTCCCGAGGGATCTGGGGACAACTGTTATCTACGCTCGCGTACGTCGGTGGCGTCGCAATGGAGCAACGGATTAAAATTATTTTTTGTATAGAATTTGTTGAGGGGGTGGGAAGCGACAAAGACTGCTAATCCGAATAGCCCGACATAGTTCCTGAGGTACCTGGAGAAAACTCGATGTCCACGCTTGCGAGCTGATTGCGGCTCGCGCACCACTCACCCTCAAAAAAAGTCATAAAAGCTATGTCCACGCGGGCGAAGCCGCGGGCAAAAGCTAGTAATATAATAAAACTGTAACAGGGCCGTGTCTGTACATGAAATATTTTTGGAAAATAATAACTGTGGTGGACATTACTAACGATACAGAGGCCAAAACAACAACTTTTGGAATTTTTGTCTGTCTGTCTGTCTGTCTGTATGTTCGCGCATCACGCAAAAACTACCAGGCCGATTTTGATAAAATTTTGTATGGTGGTTCCTTATAGTCCGGGTTAACATATAGGATACTTTTTATCCCAGAAAATTCGAGAGTTCCCGTGGGAAAATCAAAAGTATTCATTCATAGAATGGGTCACCACGCATATGTGGCTTGACCTATTACAATCAAATTTTACGTGTTGATACCCTTATCGCGAACTTAAACTGGGACATTGTGAATCCCAAAAAAATTAAGGGTTCCTTCAGGAATGCAAAAAATTGTATCTTTGGAATAGCTCAACGTAACAATATGAAACCTTTACATTGGGATGGGGTGTATTGATCATCATTGTATAGTCGGGTATTCTTTATCCCGGAAAACTAAAGAGGTCCCGTGGGAAATTATCCATCGATATTTACAATAATAAGAATAGAGTACTTTTTTCCACATATTAACTACACACATACCACACAATATAATTTTGGCAGCAGAATGTCAATAGATGGCACTGCAGGGATAATAAAACGCGCTTAAGTTGTATTAAAACATTAAAAGATTATTTCATACTTTTGAGTAGATTTCTTTTATGTATTTTTCAGCATAAGTTACTGTACACAACTCTAACTCTGGAACTATGGCACGTAGCGATGTGTTTCATAGACGATCAGATAGGTATTTTTTTTACAGATTCCAATCGTGTAAAAAAATTAAAAACACATAAATTGAGTTTAGCATCTTTTATCAGGAGGCACAGATACGGGAACTCTTCTGACGACGACTATTTGCGTGTGGCAGTTGCTCTCCGCCTGCAATATCAATATCTGTGAACCTCATCAATGTATTTGCGGGTCCACTGTGGAGGCAATTGGCCATCACTCACTGAGTTGCGGTCGTTGTTTGTGAAGATTCCCACGTCACCAATTCCATAATGACGTCACTCGGAGGGCACTGGTCTCGGCCAGATGGAATATTTCATCTTTGTTGCAGCCGCCGGGCTTTAGTCGATCTGATGGTAAAAGGCCGGAGGGTTTAAACAGGTGCTATGGCAGAGAGGAACGTGCTTGCTTTGGGACGCCACTTTTTCTGCCTCACTCCTCACCCATACGGTACTGCTGCTCAATTTGCGGCGAGAAAGAAGCATAATAAGTACTCGGTCTTAGAGGCAAATTACTGCTTTGTGCCGTTGGTCTGTGAGACAACCGGCTGCTGAACCCTCAGAGGCCTTTGCCTTCACAAAGGAGATTGGCCGTCGCCTTCGAGAGAGGAGATGTGACATGAGGTCCTACCAGCTGCTAAGGTTGTCTATTGCCATCCAGCGCGGCAACGAGAAGTGCGTTATGGGCTCCTTTGGAGTTCATACGACTCGCGGATTTGACCCATATTAATATTTTGAGGATTTTTTTTTAGTTGATTGATATAATGATTTGAATTAGTTTTTTGATAGTATAGGTAGGTATATGTTTTATTTCATCATATCAATTTATATACGTCTCCACCAAGAGGCTCGACCTGCCCTGAGTTAGGGCGATCAGGCCTTAGACGATCACGCGGGCCCATTGCGGGTTGATTAACTTCACACATAAGCTTCTTCGCAGGCGTGTGCAGGTTTCCTCACGATGTTTTTCTCACCATAAGAGCGTCGGATAAACGTACATACCAGTACGAAATCGATATTCGTATAGATATTGGTAAGTGGCAGGATTCGAACCACGGCCTTCCGGACAGGAGGTAGTGGCCCTAACCGTTCTGCCACCGACGCTCTATATGTTATTTAAGATTTAGAAATCCTTACTTAATATTATAAATGTGAATGTGTTTGTTTGTTTGTTACCTATTCACACTTCAACACCTCTACCAATCTTGATGAAATTTGGCATGTAGGTAGCATGTATCACTGGGAATGAAATAGTCTACTTTTTATCTGTGGAAATTATCATGGCCCGATGCAGATTCTGAGGAAACTAAACAATACTCTTTGTTCGTTGAGTTATTTAAAATTGTAACGAAAAAATGGGTTGGTGTGATTTTTAGCATAGAGATGAGGTGGGAAATGATATAATTTACAAATAAGTATATCCTGACATAGTTCCCGAGGGATCTGGGGACAACTGTTTTCTACGCTCGCGCACGTCGGTGGCGTCGCAACGGAGCAACGGATTTAATTATTTTTTTTGTATAGAATTTGTTGAAGGGGTGGGAAGTGACAAAGACTGCTAATTCGAATAGCCCGATGCAGTTCCTGAGGTACCGGGAGAAAACTCATGTCCAAACTTGCGAGCTGATTGCGGCTCGCGCACCACTCACCCTCAAAAAGAGTCATAAAAGCTATGTCCACGCGGGCGAAGCCGCGGGCAAAAGCTAGTAAAAAATAAAGTACCTAACAGGTTGCACTGGTATGATTTAATAAATGTACCTACAAGTTTGTTGTTTGAAATTGTCATTGCTATTCCGTCATTCCGTTTCCCATCCGGATCATCGAAACCTTTTTTTCTGTCCATTATGCTTTTGTCATCTTATTATTGTTAATTTCTATATCTGTGATTCTATTATGTATATATTTAAGTTGGTGGTAATCCCATTTTTTTACTTATTTGGACTCTGCCCTTCCCTCCAGTACCTTATCGACTTCCTTGTGCGTGCGTCCGCGTAGTGGAGGATATTAAAAAATAATAATATTGTTAGTAAAGAGTTTTATTCACAGTACGGACCACAAGTTGTACTTTGAAAGTAATGTTATTATAATTATTCACAGTACGGACCACAAGTTGTACTTTGAAAGTAATGTTATTATAATTATTCACAGTACGGACCACAAGTTGTACTTTGAAAGTAATGTTATTATAATTATTCACAGTACGGACCACAAGTTGTACTTTGAAAGTAATGTTATTATAATTATTCACAGTACGGACCACAAGTTGTACTTTGAAAGTAATGTTATTATAATTATTCACAGTACGGACCACAAGTTGTACTTTGAAAGTAATGTTATTATAATTATTCACAGTACGGACCACAAGTTGTACTTTGAAAGTAATGTTATTATAATTATTCACAGTACGGACCACAAGTTGTACTTTGAAAGTAATGTTATTATAATTATTCACAGTACGGACCACAAGTTGTACTTTGAAAGTAATGTTATTATAATTATTCACAGTACGGACCACAAGGTGTACTTTGAAAGTAATGTTATTATAATTATTCAACAAAACTTTTGTCCACGTACCTATTTGTGGACCACCTGCATTACTACAACCACACCGAGCTTTACGCTTGTTAATATTACCTTTTTTACGATAGAGCTAATCAAAAATACTTCTAAAGACCTATAAAACCACATTTTTTGTATGGAGACCCCCTTATTTTTTCATTAAAGAGAAGTACACATTACGGTTGATGAAATACAGCACGCTGACAGAGACGGACAGACGGACAGATGGACAGACAGACAGTGGAGGCTCAGTAACGGCGTCCCGCTGGTCACCCGTTGGGTGTAAGGAACCCTAACAAGTAAATACAGCACGCTGACAGAGACGGACAGACGGACAGACAGACAGTGGAGGCTCAGTAACAGCGTCCCGCTGGTCACCCGTTGGGTGTAAGGAACCCTAACAAGTAAATACAGCACGCTGACAGAGACGGACAGAGGGACAGACAGACAGTGGAGGCTCAGTAACGGCGTCCCGCTGGTCACCCGTTGGGTGTAAGGAACCCTAACAAGTAAATACAGCACGCTGACAGAGACGGACAGAGGGACAGACAGACAGTGGAGGCTCAGTAACGGCGTCCCGCTGGTCACCCGTTGGGTGTAAGGAACCCTAACAAGTAAATACAGCACGCTGACAGAGACGGACAGACGGACAGAGGGACAGTGGAGGCTCAGTAACGGCGTCCCGCTGGTCACCCGTTGGGTGTAAGGAACCCTAACAAGTAAATACAGCACGCTGACAGAGACGGACAGACGGACAGAGGGACAGACAGACAGTGGAGGCTCAGTAACGGCGTCCCGCTGGTCACCCGTTGGGTGTAAGGAACCCTAACAAGTAAATACAGCACGCTGACAGAGACGGACAGAGGGACAGACAGACAGTGGAGGCTCAGTAACGGCGTCCCGCTGGTCACCCGTTGGGTGTAAGGAACCCTAACAAGTAAATACAGCACGCTGACAGAGACGGACAGACGGACAGACGGACAGTGGAGGCTCAGTAACGGCGTCCCGCTGGTCACCCGTTGGGTGTAAGGAACCCTAACAAGTAAATACAGCACGCTGACAGAGACGGACAGACGGACAGACGGACAGACAGACAGTGGAGGCTCAGTAACGGCGTCCCGCTGGTCACCCGTTGGGTGTAAGGAACCCTAACAAGTAAATACAGCACGCTGACAGAGACGGACAGAGGGACAGACAGACAGTGGAGGCTCAGTAACGGCGTCCCGCTGGTCACCCGTTGGGTGTAAGGAACCCTAACAAGTAAATACAGCACGCTGACAGAGACGGACAGACGGACAGACGGACAGTGGAGGCTCAGTAACGGCGTCCCGCTGGTCACCCGTTGGGTGTAAGGAACCCTAACAAGTAAATACAGCACGCTGACAGAGACGGACAGAGGGACAGACAGACAGTGGAGGCTCAGTAACAGCGTCCCGCTGGTCACCCGTTGGGTGTAAGGAACCCTAACAAGTAAATACAGCACGCTGACAGAGACGGACAGAGGGACAGACAGACAGTGGAGGCTCAGTAACGGCGTCCCGCTGGTCACCCGTTGGGTGTAAGGAACCCTAACAAGTAAATACAGCACGCTGACAGAGACGGACAGAGGGACAGACAGACAGTGGAGGCTCAGTAACGGCGTCCCGCTGGTCACCCGTTGGGTGTAAGGAACCCTAACAAGTAAATACAGCACGCTGACAGAGACGGACAGACGGACAGACGGACAGTGGAGGCTCAGTAACGGCGTCCCGCTGGTCACCCGTTGGGTGTAAGGAACCCTAACAAGTAAATACAGCACGCTGACAGAGACGGACAGACGGACAGACAGACAGTGGAGGCTCAGTAACGGCGTCCCGCTGGTCACCCGTTGGGTGTAAGGAACCCTAACAAGTAAATACAGCACGCTGACAGAGACGGACAGACGGACAGACGGACAGTGGAGGCTCAGTAACGGCGTCCCGCTGGTCACCCGTTGGGTGTAAGGAACCCTAACAAGTAAATACAGCACGCTGACAGAGACGGACAGACGGACAGACGGACAGTGGAGGCTCAGTAACGGCGTCCCGCTGGTCACCCGTTGGGTGTAAGGAACCCTAACAAGTAAATACAGCACGCTGACAGAGACGGACAGACGGACAGACAGACAGTGGAGGCTCAGTAACGGCGTCCCGCTGGTCACCCGTTGGGTGTAAGGAACCCTAACAAGTAAATACAGCACGCTGACAGAGACGGACAGACGGACAGACGGACAGTGGAGGCTCAGTAACGGCGTCCCGCTGGTCACCCGTTGGGTGTAAGGAACCCTAACAAGTAAATACAGCACGCTGACAGAGACGGACAGACGGACAGACAGACAGTGGAGGCTCAGTAACGGCGTCCCGCTGGTCACCCGTTGGGTGTAAGGAACCCTAACAAGTAAATACAGCACGCTGACAGAGACGGACAGACGGACAGACGGACAGTGGAGGCTCAGTAACGGCGTCCCGCTGGTCACCCGTTGGGTGTAAGGAACCCTAACAAGTAAATACAGCACGCTGACAGAGACGGACAGACGGACAGACAGACAGTGGAGGCTCAGTAACGGCGTCCCGCTGGTCACCCGTTGGGTGTAAGGAACCCTAACAAGTAAATACAGCACGCTGACAGAGACGGACAGACGGACAGACGGACAGTGGAGGCTCAGTAACGGCGTCCCGCTGGTCACCCGTTGGGTGTAAGGAACCCTAACAAGTAAATACAGCACGCTGACAGAGACGGACAGACGGACAGACAGACAGTGGAGGCTCAGTAACGGCGTCCCGCTGGTCACCCGTTGGGTGTAAGGAACCCTAACAAGTAAATACAGCACGCTGACAGAGACGGACAGACGGACAGACGGACAGTGGAGGCTCAGTAACGGCGTCCCGCTGGTCACCCGTTGGGTGTAAGGAACCCTAACAAGTAAATACAGCACGCTGACAGAGACGGACAGACGGACAGACGGACAGACAGACAGTGGAGGCTCAGTAACGGCGTCCCGCTGGTCACCCGTTGGGTGTAAGGAACCCTAACAAGTAAATACAGCACGCTGACAGAGACGGACAGACGGACAGACGGACAGTGGAGGCTCAGTAACGGCGTCCCGCTGGTCACCCGTTGGGTGTAAGGAACCCTAACAAGTAAATACAGCACGCTGACAGAGACGGACAGACGGACAGACGGACAGTGGAGGCTCAGTAACGGCGTCCCGCTGGTCACCCGTTGGGTGTAAGGAACCCTAACAAGTAAATACAGCACGCTGACAGAGACGGACAGACGGACAGACGGACAGACGGACAGTGGAGGCTCAGTAACGGCGTCCCGCTGGTCACCCGTTGGGTGTAAGGAACCCTAACAAGTAAATACAGCACGCTGACAGAGACGGACAGAGGGACAGACAGACAGTGGAGGCTCAGTAACGGCGTCCCGCTGGTCACCCGTTGGGTGTAAGGAACCCTAACAAGTAAATACAGCACGCTGACAGAGACGGACAGAGGGACAGACAGACAGTGGAGGCTCAGTAACAGCGTCCCGCTGGTCACCCGTTGGGTGTAAGGAACCCTAACAAGTAAATACAGCACGCTGACAGAGACGGACAGAGGGACAGACAGACAGTGGAGGCTCAGTAACGGCGTCCCGCTGGTCACCCGTTGGGTGTAAGGAACCCTAACAAGTAAATACAGCACGCTGACAGAGACGGACAGACGGACAGACAGACAGTGGAGGCTCAGTAACGGCGTCCCGCTGGTCACCCGTTGGGTGTAAGGAACCCTAACAAGTAAATACAGCACGCTGACAGAGACGGACAGACGGACAGACGGACAGTGGAGGCTCAGTAACGGCGTCCCGCTGGTCACCCGTTGGGTGTAAGGAACCCTAACAAGTAAATACAGCACGCTGACAGAGACGGACAGACGGACAGACGGACAGACGGACAGTGGAGGCTCAGTAACGGCGTCCCGCTGGTCACCCGTTGGGTGTAAGGAACCCTAACAAGTAAATACAGCACGCTGACAGAGACGGACAGACGGACAGACAGACAGTGGAGGCTCAGTAACGGCGTCCCGCTGGTCACCCGTTGGGTGTAAGGAACCCTAACAAGTAAATACAGCACGCTGACAGAGACGGACAGACGGACAGACGGACAGTGGAGGCTCAGTAACGGCGTCCCGCTGGTCACCCGTTGGGTGTAAGGAACCCTAACAAGTAAATACAGCACGCTGACAGAGACGGACAGAGGGACAGACAGACAGTGGAGGCTCAGTAACGGCGTCCCGCTGGTCACCCGTTGGGTGTAAGGAACCCTAACAAGTAAATACAGCACGCTGACAGAGACGGACAGACGGACAGACGGACAGACGGACAGTGGAGGCTCAGTAACGGCGTCCCGCTGGTCACCCGTTGGGTGTAAGGAACCCTAACAAGTAAATACAGCACGCTGACAGAGACGGACAGAGGGACAGACAGACAGTGGAGGCTCAGTAACGGCGTCCCGCTGGTCACCCGTTGGGTGTAAGGAACCCTAACAAGTAAATACAGCACGCTGACAGAGACGGACAGACGGACAGACAGACAGTGGAGGCTCAGTAACGGCGTCCCGCTGGTCACCCGTTGGGTGTAAGGAACCCTAACAAGTAAATACAGCACGCTGACAGAGACGGACAGACGGACAGAGGGACAGACAGACAGTGGAGGCTCAGTAACGGCGTCCCGCTGGTCACCCGTTGGGTGTAAGGAACCCTAACAAGTAAATACAGCACGCTGACAGAGACGGACAGAGGGACAGACAGACAGTGGAGGCTCAGTAACGGCGTCCCGCTGGTCACCCGTTGGGTGTAAGGAACCCTAACAAGTAAATACAGCACGCTGACAGAGACGGACAGACGGACAGAGGGACAGTGGAGGCTCAGTAACGGCGTCCCGCTGGTCACCCGTTGGGTGTAAGGAACCCTAACAAGTAAATACAGCACGCTGACAGAGACGGACAGACGGACAGAGGGACAGACAGACAGTGGAGGCTCAGTAACGGCGTCCCGCTGGTCACCCGTTGGGTGTAAGGAACCCTAACAAGTAAATACAGCACGCTGACAGAGACGGACAGAGGGACAGACAGACAGTGGAGGCTCAGTAACGGCGTCCCGCTGGTCACCCGTTGGGTGTAAGGAACCCTAACAAGTAAATACAGCACGCTGACAGAGACGGACAGAGGGACAGACAGACAGTGGAGGCTCAGTAACGGCGTCCCGCTGGTCACCCGTTGGGTGTAAGGAACCCTAACAAGTAAATACAGCACGCTGACAGAGACGGACAGACGGACAGAGGGACAGTGGAGGCTCAGTAACGGCGTCCCGCTGGTCACCCGTTGGGTGTAAGGAACCCTAACAAGTAAATACAGCACGCTGACAGAGACGGACAGACGGACAGAGGGACAGACAGACAGTGGAGGCTCAGTAACGGCGTCCCGCTGGTCACCCGTTGGGTGTAAGGAACCCTAACAAGTAAATACAGCACGCTGACAGAGACGGACAGAGGGACAGACAGACAGTGGAGGCTCAGTAACGGCGTCCCGCTGGTCACCCGTTGGGTGTAAGGAACCCTAACAAGTAAATACAGCACGCTGACAGAGACGGACAGACGGACAGACGGACAGTGGAGGCTCAGTAACGGCGTCCCGCTGGTCACCCGTTGGGTGTAAGGAACCCTAACAAGTAAATACAGCACGCTGACAGAGACGGACAGACGGACAGACGGACAGTGGAGGCTCAGTAACGGCGTCCCGCTGGTCACCCGTTGGGTGTAAGGAACCCTAACAAGTAAATACAGCACGCTGACAGAGACGGACAGAGGGACAGACAGACAGTGGAGGCTCAGTAACAGCGTCCCGCTGGTCACCCGTTGGGTGTAAGGAACCCTAACAAGTAAATACAGCACGCTGACAGAGACGGACAGACGGACAGACGGACAGTGGAGGCTCAGTAACGGCGTCCCGCTGGTCACCCGTTGGGTGTAAGGAACCCTAACAAGTAAATACAGCACGCTGACAGAGACGGACAGACGGACAGACGGACAGTGGAGGCTCAGTAACGGCGTCCCGCTGGTCACCCGTTGGGTGTAAGGAACCCTAACAAGTAAATACAGCACGCTGACAGAGACGGACAGAGGGACAGACAGACAGTGGAGGCTCAGTAACAGCGTCCCGCTGGTCACCCGTTGGGTGTAAGGAACCCTAACAAGTAAATACAGCACGCTGACAGAGACGGACAGACGGACAGACAGACAGTGGAGGCTCAGTAACGGCGTCCCGCTGGTCACCCGTTGGGTGTAAGGAACCCTAACAAGTAAATACAGCACGCTGACAGAGACGGACAGACAGACAGTGGAGGCTCAGTAACGGCGTCCCGCTGGTCACCCGTTGGGTGTAAGGAACCCTAACAAGTAAATACAGCACGCTGACAGAGACGGACAGACGGACAGACAGACAGTGGAGGCTCAGTAACGGCGTCCCGCTGGTCACCCGTTGGGTGTAAGGAACCCTAACAAGTAAATACAGCACGCTGACAGAGACGGACAGACGGACAGACAGACAGTGGAGGCTCAGTAACGGCGTCCCGCTGGTCACCCGTTGGGTGTAAGGAACCCTAACAAGTAAATACAGCACGCTGACAGAGACGGACAGACAGACAGTGGAGGCTCAGTAACGGCGTCCCGCTGGTCACCCGTTGGGTGTAAGGAACCCTAACAAGTAAATACAGCACGCTGACAGAGACGGACAGAGGGACAGACAGACAGTGGAGGCTCAGTAACGGCGTCCCGCTGGTCACCCGTTGGGTGTAAGGAACCCTAACAAGTAAATACAGCACGCTGACAGAGACGGACAGACGGACAGACGGACAGTGGAGGCTCAGTAACGGCGTCCCGCTGGTCACCCGTTGGGTGTAAGGAACCCTAACAAGTAAATACAGCACGCTGACAGAGACGGACAGACGGACAGAGGGACAGACAGACAGTGGAGGCTCAGTAACGGCGTCCCGCTGGTCACCCGTTGGGTGTAAGGAACCCTAACAAGTAAATACAGCACGCTGACAGAGACGGACAGACGGACAGACAGACAGTGGAGGCTCAGTAACGGCGTCCCGCTGGTCACCCGTTGGGTGTAAGGAACCCTAACAAGTAAATACAGCACGCTGACAGAGACGGACAGACGGACAGACAGACAGTGGAGGCT
Source organism: Coleophora flavipennella (assembly GCA_947284805.1). Taxonomy (NCBI): domain Eukaryota; kingdom Metazoa; phylum Arthropoda; class Insecta; order Lepidoptera; family Coleophoridae; genus Coleophora; species Coleophora flavipennella. The sequence goes on along the minus strand of OX369289.1, from coordinate 14,745,509 downwards.
CAGTAACGGCGTCCCGCTGGTCACCCGTTGGGTGTAAGGAACCCTAACAAGTAAATACAGCACGCTGACAGAGACGGACAGACGGACAGACGGACAGTGGAGGCTCAGTAACGGCGTCCCGCTGGTCACCCGTTGGGTGTAAGGAACCCTAACAAGTAAATACAGCACGCTGACAGAGACGGACAGACGGACAGACAGACAGTGGAGGCTCAGTAACGGCGTCCCGCTGGTCACCCGTTGGGTGTAAGGAACCCTAACAAGTAAATAAAAGAAATAAAAAAGTTCATCATCATCATATCAGCCGAATGACGTCCACTGCTGGACAATATAGCCTCCCCAAGGGTTTCCATGACGACCGGTCCTGCGCTGCCCGCATCCAGCGGCTTCCCGCGATCTTCACTAGGTCGTCGGGCCCGCTTACGCCACGTCTTCCGGTGAGCGGTCGCCACTCGAGAACTTTACTGCCCCAACGGCCATCTCACCTACGAGCTACGTGCCCTGCCAACTGCCACTTTTAAAGAATCTGTGAGCTGTGTCGGTTAGTTTGGTTCTCCTGCGGATCTCCTCACTCGCGATTAGATCGCGTGCGGAAACTCCGAGCGAGCTGAACTCGCTAGTCGCTCCATGGCCCTCTAGGTGACCTCGAGCCTTCTTATGAGGCCCTTAGCAAGTGACTTTCTATATAAAAGTTAGTTTGGTTCTCCTGCGGATCTCCTCACTCGTGATTAGATCGCGTGCGGAAACTCCGAGCGAGCTGAACTCGCTAGTCGCTCCATGGCCCTCTAGGTGACCTCGAGCCTTCTTATGAGGCCCTTAGCAAGTGACTTTCTATATAAAAGTTAGTTTGGTTCTCCTGCGGATCTCCTCACTCGCGATTAGATCGCGTGCGGAAACTCCGAGCGAGCTGAACTCGCTAGTCGCTCCATGGCCCTCTAGGTGACCTCGAGCCTTCTTATGAGGCCCTTAGCAAGTGACTTTCTATATAAAAGTTAGTTTGGTTCTCCTGCGGATCTCCTCACTCGTGATTAGATCGCGTGCGGAAACTCCGAGCGAGCTGAACTCGCTAGTCGCTCCATGGCCCTCTAGGTGACCTCGAGCCTTCTTATGAGGCCCTTAGCAAGTGACTTTCTATATAAAAGTTAGTTTGGTTCTCCTGCGGATCTCCTCACTCGTGATTTGATCGCGTGCGGAAACTCCGAGCGAGCTGAACTCGCTAGTCGCTCCATCGCCCTCTAGGTGACCTCGAGCCTTCTTATGAGGCCCTTAGCAAGTGACTTTCTATATAAAAGTTAGTTTGGTTCTCCTGCGGATCTCCTCACTCGCGATTAGATCGCGTGCGGAAACTCCAAGCGAGCTGAACTCGCTAGTCGCTCCATGGCCCTCTAGGTGACCTCGAGCCTTCTTATGAGGCCCTTAGCAAGTGACTTTCTATATAAAAGTTAGTTTGGTTCTCCTGCGGATCTCCTCACTCGCGATTAGATCGCGTGCGGAAACTCCGAGCGAGCTGAACTCGCTAGTCGCTCCATCGCCCTCTAGGTGACCTCGAGCCTTCTTATGAGGCCCTTAGCAAGTGACTTTCTATATAAAAGTTAGTTTGGTTCTCCTGCGGATCTCCTCACTCGTGATTAGATCGCGTGCGGAAACTCCGAGCGAGCTGAACTCGCTATTCGCTCCATGGCCCTCTAGGTGACCTCGAGCCTTCTTATGAGGCCCTTAGCAAGTGACTTTCTATATAAAAGTTAGTTTGGTTCTCCTGCGGATCTCCTTACTCGTGATTAGATCGCGTGCGGAAACTCCGAGCGAGCTGAACTCGCTAGTCGCTCCATGGCCCTCTAGGTGACCTCGAGCCTTCTTATGAGGCCCTTAGCAAGTGACTTTCTATATAAAAGTTAGTTTGGTTCTCCTGCGGATCTCCTCACTCGCGATTAGATCGCGTGCGGAAACTCCGAGCGAGCTGAACTCGCTAGTCGCTCCATGGCCCTCTAGGTGACCTCGAGCCTTCTTATGAGGCCCTTAGCAAGTGACTTTCTATATAAAAGTTAGTTTGGTTCTCCTGCGGATCTCCTCACTCGTGATTTGATCGCGTGCGGAAACTCCGAGCGAGCTGAACTCGCTAGTCGCTCCATCGCCCTCTAGGTGACCTCGAGCCTTCTTATGAGGCCCTTAGCAAGTGACTTTCTATATAAAAGTTAGTTTGGTTCTCCTGCGGATCTCCTCACTCGTAATTAGATCGCGTGCGGAAACTCCGAGCGAGCTGAACTCGCTAGTCGCTCCATGGCCCTCTAGGTGACCTCGAGCCTTCTTATGAGGCCCTTAGCAAGTGACTTTCTATATAAAAGTTAGTTTGGTTCTCCTGCGGATCTCCTCACTCGTGATTAGATCGCGTGCGGAAACTCCGAGCGAGCTGAACTCGCTAGTCGCTCCATGGCCCTCTAGGTGACCTCGAGCCTTCTTATGAGGCCCTTAGCAAGTGACTTTCTATATAAAAGTTAGTTTGGTTCTCCTGCGGATCTCCTCACTCGCGATAAGATCGCGTGCGGAAACTCCGAGCGAGCTGAACTCGCTAGTCGCTCCATCGCCCTCTAGGTGACCTCGAGCCTTCTTATGAGGCCCTTAGCAAGTGACTTTCTATATAAAAGTTAGTTTGGTTCTCCTGCGGATCTCCTCACTCGTGATTAGATCGCGTGCGGAAACTCCGAGCGAGCTGAACTCGCTAGTCGCTCCATGGCCCTCTAGGTGACCTCGAGCCTTCTTATGAGGCCCTTAGCAAGTGACTTTCTATATAAAAGTTAGTTTGGTTCTCCTGCGGATCTCCTCACTCGTGATTAGATCGCGTGCGGAAACTCCGAGCGAGCTGAACTCGCTAGTCGCTCCATGGCCCTCTAGGTGACCTCGAGCCTTCTTATGAGGCCCTTAGCAAGTGACTTTCTATATAAAAGTTAGTTTGGTTCTCCTGCGGATCTCCTCACTCGCGATTAGATCGCGTGCGGAAACTCCGAGCGAGCTGAACTCGCTAGTCGCTCCATGGCCCTCTAGGTGACCTCGAGCCTTCTTATGAGGCCCTTAGCAAGTGACTTTCTATATAAAAGTTAGTTTGGTTCTCCTGCGGATCTCCTCACTCGTGATTAGATCGCGTGCGGAAACTCCGAGCGAGCTGAACTCGCTAGTCGCTCCATGGCCCTCTAGGTGACCTCGAGCCTTCTTATGAGGCCCTTAGCAAGTGACTTTCTATATAAAAGTTAGTTTGGTTCTCCTGCGGATCTCCTCGCTCGCGATTAGATCGCGTGCGGAAACTCCGAGCGAGCTGAACTCGCTAGTCGCTCCATGGCCCTCTAGGTGACCTCGAGCCTTCTTATGAGGCCCTTAGCAAGTGACTTTCTATATAAAAGTTAGTTTGGTTCTCCTGCGGATCTCCTCGCTCGCGATTAGATCGCGTGCGGAAACTCCGAGCGAGCTGAACTCGCTAGTCGCTCCATGGCCCTCTAGGTGACCTCGAGCCTTCTTATGAGGCCCTTAGCAAGTGACTTTCTATATAAAAGTTAGTTTGGTTCTCCTGCGGATCTCCTCGCTCGCGATTAGATCGCGTGCGGAAACTCCGAGCGAGCTGAACTCGCTAGTCGCTCCATGGCCCTCTAGGTGACCTCGAGCCTTCTTGTGAGGCCCTTAGCAAGTGACTTTCTATATAAAAGTTAGTTTGGTTCTCCTGCGGATCTCCTCGCTCGCGATTAGATCGCGTGCGGAAACTCCGAGCGAGCTGAACTCGCTAGTCGCTCCATGGCCCTCTAGGTGACCTCGAGCCTTCTTGTGAGGCCCTTAGCAAGTGACTTTCTATATAAAAGTTAGTTTGGTTCTCCTGCGGATCTCCTCGCTCGCGATTAGATCGCGTGCGGAAACTCCGAGCGAGCTGAACTCGCTAGTCGCTCCATGGCCCTCTAGGTGACCTCGAGCCTTCTTGTGAGGCCCTTAGCAAGTGACTTTCTATATAAAAGTTAGTTTGGTTCTCCTGCGGATCTCCTCGCTCGCGATTAGATCGCGTGCGGAAACTCCGAGCGAGCTGAACTCGCTAGTCGCTCCATGGCCCTCTAGGTGACCTCGAGCCTTCTTGTGAGGCCCTTAGCAAGTGACTTTCTATATAAAAGTTAGTTTGGTTCTCCTGCGGATCTCCTCGCTCGCGATTAGATCGCGTGCGGAAACTCCGAGCGAGCTGAACTCGCTAGTCGCTCCATGGCCCTCTAGGTGACCTCGAGCCTTCTTGTGAGGCCCTTAGCAAGTGACTTTCTATATAAAAGTTAGTTTGGTTCTCCTGCGGATCTCCTCGCTCGCGATTAGATCGCGTGCGGAAACTCCGAGCGAGCTGAACTCGCTAGTCGCTCCATGGCCCTCTAGGTGACCTCGAGCCTTCTTGTGAGGCCCTTAGCAAGTGACTTTCTATATAAAAGTTAGTTTGGTTCTCCTGCGGATCTCCTCGCTCGCGATTTGATCGCGTGCGGAAACTCCGAGCGAGCTGAACTCGCTAGTCGCTCCATCGCCCTCTAGGTGACCTCGAGCCTTCTTATGAGGCCCTTAGCAAGTGACTTTCTATATAAAAGTTAGTTTGGTTCTCCTGCGGATCTCCTCGCTCGCGATTAGATCGCGTGCGGAAACTCCGAGCGAGCTGAACTCGCTAGTCGCTCCATGGCCCTCTAGGTGACCTCGAGCCTTCTTGTGAGGCCCTTAGCAAGTGACTTTCTATATAAAAGTTAGTTTGGTTCTCCTGCGGATCTCCTCGCTCGCGATTAGATCGCGTGCGGAAACTCCGAGCGAGCTGAACTCGCTAGTCGCTCCATGGCCCTCTAGGTGACCTCGAGCCTTCTTGTGAGGCCCTTAGCAAGTGACTTTCTATATAAAAGTTAGTTTGGTTCTCCTGCGGATCTCCTCACTCGCGATTAGATCGCGTGCGGAAACTCCGAGCGAGCTGAACTCGCTAGTCGCTCCATGGCCCTCTAGGTGACCTCGAGCCTTCTTGTGAGGCCCTTAGCAAGTGACTTTCTATATAAAAGTTAGTTTGGTTCTCCTGCGGATCTCCTCGCTCGCGATTAGATCGCGTGCGGAAACTCCGAGCGAGCTGAACTCGCTAGTCGCTCCATGGCCCTCTAGGTGACCTCGAGCCTTCTTATGAGGCCCTTAGCAAGTGACTTTCTATATAAAAGTTAGTTTGGTTCTCCTGCGGATCTCCTCGCTCGCGATTAGATCGCGTGCGGAAACTCCGAGCGAGCTGAACTCGCTAGTCGCTCCATGGCCCTCTAGGTGACCTCGAGCCTTCTTATGAGGCCCTTAGCAAGTGACGTTCTATATAAAAGTTATTCCAAGGTTATTAGGGTTCCGTAGCCAAATGGTAAAAAACGGAACCCTTATGGATTCGTCGTGTCTGTATGTCTGTCTGTCCGTCCGTATGTCACAGCCACTTTTTTTCTGAAACTAGAACTATACCACACCCCGGACACTCCATACAAACGAGCGAGAAATGATATACATAATTATAACTGACGTATCTATAGGCAAGAATGCAGGTAGGGTTGAATCACACCGGCGGTATTGGTCACGAAATGTTTGTTAGTTATTTACTGAATGCAACAGTGTGAATACTAAACTCTTTTTTTTCATACTTTTCGTTGTAAACAAACACCGCTCGAACAAAAAACACCACTTTCCGAATACACCATACACATTATGAGACTAAAAAACATTGTAAATGGTAACTGCGATGTGAACGTATGAATTAACAATGTAACTGCTATTATTTTGTACATCTTTAAACACTTTTTCCATAAAATTGCGAAATTGATAAAGGATTTTGTCACAGATTAAAAATCGACATGATAGTTTTGTTGCTTTGGTGTAGAGATGGGACGAAGTGAATGACTGAATGAATGATTGGGTCATCTTTGGGCTCAACTGTTCTATAGGGTACATCATTTTGGCAGTCCGCGATTTTTTGGTAAGAGATAGGCTTTAGCTGAACATCCATACCAAATTTCAAGGTTAGGAAACCAGCGGTTTTTGAGTTATGAATTTTTAAAAATTGTATTTTTAGGTACTCTTTGGTCTTTGTTTTGTGAGTTTATGTAGGACCAAAGATGACTTATTACTGATTGTATAATTTGATTCCAAAGATTCATAATATGGGGTCCGCGAAGCCGGAAAAGCACGCGGGGCCGACTTGAGGGCGGGCAAACTTGGGGGTGACAAATCGAAAACTAGGGGGTAATCTTTTTTGTTAGGTACTCTTTGACTCGCTTATTAAAAAAAAAGTCATCTACTTCTATGATGCTGAAAATCGCTGCCGCTTAGTAAAAAAAAAGGTCATCCACTTCTCTGACGGCGAAAATCGCTACCGCTTATTCCAAAAAAAAGGTGTAAGTCAATTTGATCACCAAGATTCATGATATGGGGTCCAGGGGGCCCAGCCCCCGCCACCCATTTAAAGCCCCCAACAAACCTTCGGGATCCGAAGGGGATGTGGGAGTATCAGGGCGGGGAAAGCACGCGGGGCCCGGACCCCTAACGCGGGCGTAGCCCCCGCCACCCATTTAAAACCCCCAACAAACCTTCGGGATCCGAGGGGGATGTGGGAGTATCAGGGCGGGGAAAGCACGCGGGGCCCGGACCCTTAACGGGGGCGTAGGCCCCGCCACCCATTTAAAGCCCCCAACAAACCTTCGGGATCCGAAGGGGATGTGGGAGTATCAGGGCGGGGAAAGCACGCGGGGCCGACAAACTCGGGGCTCCTACTTCTGCATTCTCATGTTAAACCTAACACTACGACTGTGCGGGGAGGCAAGCTAAGCTCGCCTCCCCGCACAGTCTCCGAACCTAACGGATCCGAGTCGGGGTGCTCCGAAAGTCCAAGCTCGCTTCGCTCGCTCTAGCTTCTATTTAGAACTCCCCGTACCTCACTCGCGGACCCCATATTATGAATCTTTGGGATCAAATTGACTTAGACCTTGACCTTGAAACGACCTTGACTGATTGACCTTGGCCTTAACAGATTACCCCCTGGTTTTCGATTTGTTACCCTCAAGTTTGTCTGCCCTCAAGTCGGCCCCGCGTGCTTTCCCCGCCCTGATACTCCCACATCCCCCTCGGATCCCGAAGGTTTGTTGGGGGTTTTAACCCCATATTATGAATCTTAGTAATCAAATTATACAATCAGTAATAAGTCATCTTTGGTCCTACATAAACTCACAAAACAAAGACCAAACAGTACCTAAAAATTCAATTTTCAAAAATTCATAACTCAAAAACCGCTGGTTTCCTAACCTTGAAATTTGGTATGGATGTTCAGCTAAAGCCTATCTCTTACCAAAAAATCACGGACTGCCAAATCGATGTACCCTATTGTACAGTTGAGCCCAAAGATGACCCAATTTTTACCTCGCAACAACAGTTCAAAATCATTCATTCAGTCATTCACTTCGTCCCATCTCTACACCAAAGCAACAAAACTATCATGTCGATTTTTAATCTGTGACAAAATCCCTTATCAATTTCGCAATTTTATGGAAAATGTGTTAAAAGATGTATAAAATAATAGCAGTTTTCAGTGTAATTCATACGTCCACGTCGCAGTTACCATTTACAATGTTTTATAGTCTCATAATGTGTATGGTGTATTCGGAATGTGTTGTTTTTTGTTCGAGCGGTGTTCGTTTACAACATAAGACAAGTATGAAAAAAAAAGAGTTCAGTTGGGCCCAAGTTGGGCCTTTACGTTCGGTAACTGGTTGGTTTTTATTTCTGTGAACGAAATCACAGCGGCGCGCAAAGTGAATATAGTGAATAAAAGTGCTTGCGTAGCTCGTCCTTTACGTTTGGTACCCAATCTACATCCAATCTGAGTGACGGGGGGGTGAGGTCGAATCTAGAGAGCGGCAGGGAGTGTCCATACTGTACGTTAGTACTAATATATATACTGTGACTATACTGTTGAAACTTGGTAAGTAGATGTATTCTGTGAACCGCCTTAAGATTTTTACACAAAAATAGAAAAAAAGCAATAAATTTTGGGGGTTCCCCATACTTAGAACTTCTTCTTCTTTTCGAATCGATGGTTTGAATATTGACTCTTGTTATTTTATATCTTATTGGCCCAATAGGTAGCCACGCGTATGCCATTATCATTATCGTATGTTATTATACTTAGAACTGAAACCCAAAATTTTTTTTCATCAAACCCATATAAGTGGAGTATCTATGGATAGGTCTTCAAAAATAGTATTGAGGTTTCTAATACATTTTTTTTCTAATCTGAATAGTTTGCGCGAGAGACACTTCCAAAGTGGTAAAATGTGTCCCACCCCTATAACTTCTAAAATAAGAGAATGATAAAACTAAAAAAAATATATGATGTATACATTACCATGCAAACTTCCACCGAAAAATTGGTTAGAACGAGATCTAGTAAGTTGTTTTTTTAATACGTCATAAATCGTAATCCGCAATTTACATTTCATTCAATTATTAACTTAAATATAAGAATAACTAAAAAAAAAACATTTAATTTCACATAGGATTTATTTGATGACAAAACTTGTCTGAAATCTGACCATTTTTTTAAATAAATAATTTCCATTCAAAATAGATGATCCCTAACCTAGTCAAATAATATGCTAATTTTATGTCTATCAAACACCCACTAGCTTCTTAGCTTCTAGCTTCTTGGTACCCAAAATACGTGAACTGGTTGAGATAGATCAGTTGAGATAGATCAGTTGGTTGATGGTGACTGTACTTACAATCCGTGGATGACAGAACTTTGGGATTTTCCCTACGCTCAAAACAATATGTTTTTCTGTCAGATAACGACTGTAACACACACATTATATTAGTCATGTGAATTCCCGAACTAAAAATATGTAAACATAAAACTTTTTAGATAAGAGTGGTCGGCATAGGTACATCGCATTTATTAAGGAAAACCAGACTTCAATAACAAGAGATAAATAACTTACGTGGACATTTGATAGTTGTTTGAAAAACGGTCTTAAAAATATGCAATTTAAAAGTAAAAAGGACCCTAGGTCAGTCGGGCCAATGGAGAAAGAAAAGATAAGCGAGAGAGAGGACCTACTTGGAATCTGAAGATTGTCTGAAAATTTCATCGAAATCGGTCCAGCCGTTTTGGAGTCTATAAGGAACATTTTTTTTTCCTTCACATAACACAGAGATAGACTGGATTCAAGTGCTAATAACTACAGCCTCCCTGATATAATAAAAGGATTTGAATGTAAATCACATGTTAAACGCTCATAAGAATTAGAAATGATTTGAACGATTAAAAATTATTCAAAATGATTACAAATCAAATCATTTTTAATCCTTTTTAATGATTTTGTTTAATCAGGGCTGTTTTTTTTTTTTTTTTTTTTTTTTTTTATGCACAATTGGTAAACCCTTGACAACATCTCACCTGGTGGTAAGTGAAGATGTTGCCGAAGATGGTAGCGGGCTTACCAAGATTCCCCAACGCAATGGGGAACTGGCTATCTTATCTTCATGCCGGAACACACCAATGATACCAACATTGATATTTGGCGGCAAGACTTAGATAAGATGGTGGTAGCTAGCCAGGCGGGCTTAGAAAATGCCCTACCACCAACCAAACCGAGTCTTACAATTGACCCCGCCGGGAATCGAACCCGCGACCTCCTGTGTAAAGCCAGTGAACTTTGCCTCTGAGCTACGGAGGCGGTTATTAAAATAACTAAAAAAGAGATTATAAGGTTTTCTTATTTGTTTACTTAGCTTAAGTAATAAAAATATGTATCGTTTATTTAAGTAAATAAACTTTAAACAAAAAAAAATGTTATGAGAAAGTGGTAGCCCTAGTTTTGATAAGCATTGCTATTTAAACGGAGACGGAGGGTCGAAATGATTCATATTGTTGCAACCATTCCGGTCAAATGGAGTCCCAAAAAAAAATATGTATCAATTGTGGCCGAAGTTACGACTTTAGCCCTTTTTGGAGGTGGTGCAGAGACTGCGGAATAAATAAATTTATCGAGGAGGAGAAGAAAAAAAAAAAAAATAAGTGTTAATCTTCCGTTCACACATCATGAATTTCGTGTCTAACATTTTTTTTGGTGTTTGTCTAAACGTACTATCCTCATAGATAGCAGTGAGAAGCCAGTGCTGTCGTTAGCTGGTAAAGATATTGAGTAAGTTAGTATTCTCAAGAACCTGGAAGCTATTATCGATCCGACTCTGCAATGATCTGAGAACAACCGGACTATACGCTGTTATCGCCGATTCCGGGTACATCAATGTACAAGAGCTCTTTTCTTGTCCTTGGAGTTGCTTTCTGGAACTTTGTGCCACCTGCTGTTTCAACTGCTGCTTCCCTGGATGAATTCAAGACGATGCTACAACCACTTACTTGCTATTGAGCAAGCTAAGTCGCGAGTGCATAGTTTCTGGTGTGTGATGTGCTGGTAGGGCTGTCAAGTGTTATATGATACAATACTTTTTGTAAATCGTTTTGTTTCTGTTTTTTTAAATGCCATGAGTTTTATATTATTTTTGTCTTTATTTTAAAAAAAAAGGTTGAGCTAAAGCTTTTGTATTTTGTAATGATAAAGCCTACTCGAGGGTAAGCAGGCTAAAATCTTAAAATATTAAAAATTTTAAATACAGAACATAATTATAAAAAGCGTCTGATTATGGAATCTATGTAAATGGAGAGGCATCAAGATTTAATTAATAAAAGGAAAGATACAGAAACCATAGATAAGATCTACCATGATTTAATTAAATTAAAATAATCTTTAAAAAGTACCGTTGTTACACTTTCTTGGTTAATTAGTTGGAAATTTAAATTTGCGTTTGTATTCATGTAATTTCAAAATTTGTAATTGTAAGTGTCTTTTAAACTTTATGATTATATTTATGTAGTTCAAAATTGACAACCCTGGTTATCTGGGTAGGTGATTTGAATGACTGACTGTATAATTTGTAATATTACCAACTGTACATAAGACCAGTGTTAGCACACGGTTTTGGCTGTCAGTTGACCAATAATAAGATTTATGAACGCATTGTTCATGTGACTTTATAATTTCTTAATATTATAGTGTTTTTTAACTAACGTTAAGATAATTAAAGTTAATGAATTAATTAATTAAGTTACATAGTTGGACTCACATGAGTTTATTTATTTTAATATGGTTCCAAATTTAACGGACAAAACAGGTTATAAGTATTCACCGCTATAACCTGTCCTCAGAACATTTTTTTTTGTTTAAAGTTTATTTACTTAAATAAACGATACATATTTTTATTACTTAAGCTAAGTAAACAAATAAGAAAACCTTATAATCTCTTTTTTAGTTATTTTAATCACAGCCCTGATTAAACAAAATCATTAAAAAGGATTAAAAATGATTTGATTTGTAATCATTTTGAATAATTTTTAATCGTTCAAATCATTTCTAATTCTTATGAGCGTTTAACATGTGATTTACATTCAAATCCTTTTATTATATCAGGGAGGCTGTAGTTATTAGCACTTGAATCCAGTCTATCTCTGTGTTATGTGAAGGAAAAAAAAATGTTCCTTATAGACTCCAAAACGGCTGGACCGATTTCGATGAAATTTTCAGACAATCTTCAGATTCCAAGACGGTCCTCTCTCTCTCTTATCTTTTCTTTCTCCATTGGCCCGACTGACCTAGGGTGCACGGAGAAAAAAATATCGTCAGAATAACTATTCAAAGTTTATAGTTAAATTAGTTAAAAGACGTATCGTTAATATAGCCAACTGTTTCGTCAAACTAAGGATCTGTATCGCTGAATTGGCTATACAGATCCTCAATTCTAGAAAACAGTTGACTACATCAACGATACGTCATTTAACTAATTTAACTATAACTTTGAATAGTTATTCTGACTATATTTTTTTCTCCGTGTGCTTTTTATATTAATAATATGTATGTTGCAGTCGTTATCTAACAGGACAAAGTATTATTTTGAGAGTAGGGAAATTCCGACGGAAGTACGGTACTGCTATTGGTATCTGGCAATTGCATGACACCACCTCGTGGTCAAATAATATAAGTAAAATAGTCTTTTTCTTTCTAATTTAGAGGTAAGGGTTAATTTTAAGGGTCTTAGGAAATGAAAATGTAAAAAAAAATACATAAAAGTTATGCAAATTTAAAATATGCGACATTAATACCGTAGATAAGTTTATATAGTTCAGGATCGTGTATAAAGATATGCATAGAGCTACTGTTTCGTAATTAATGTTTTACTTAAGAAGAAATAGGTCATAGATATAATTATAGAGTAATTTAGGTTTCTTCTTTGTTTGCTAGTGAAAACTGCCAATGTTTTTATGTTATTATTTATTATCTCGAGTTGTAAAAAGATTTCTTTGTTTCTGAAACTTTATATGTGTAATTAGACATTATCTTCATTAAGTTTTTATAGAGTGTATAGACTTCATTTGTGACATTTGATGTGTATTTTCGTTCATTCTCTAAAAAGCTACAAAATTTGCGAACTAGTCACAGATTTGTAAGCTCTCAGATACCATAAAATTCACTATTTATCAACCATTATGATTCAGCATAGAACGATAGCCATCCAACACATTAAATGGTCATTCTTTAGCGCCTACATGTTTTAGAATATCAAAATCCACTGAATATATGTTATGAACCTGATGTGATGTCTTGTTTACGAAAATGCCATTACTCAGCCATAATAAATCATTTCGGATAACATCTGTGTTTCATTTAACGCTCCCTGTACAATTATAAACAGTGCGCATGGTTAAATTTTTTATAAGAATTTTCTAGTTGTTTTCTTCTAATCTTTTGATGCGCACTCACAGAAAATCTCGTCGAGTTTAGTTAAGTCCTTACTTTTGGATCCGAATAAATTCTGAGTCATAAACATAAACCTTATGCATAAACCTTGAAACATTATTTTCTAATAATAAATCTTTAATAGGAGCCGAAGTAAATAATAATTATAATAAGCGCGGGGCGGGGCGGGGCGCGGCTCGATCGGTAGCGGGTGCGGAGCGCGCGGGGGGCGGGTTCCCGACTGCGCTTACCCGAGCGGGCAGACACGAGAGGTGAGGGCAGACGTCGTTGAAACTCGTGCGCGCGGAGCTCATTTTGCGATAGGATTTCGTTAGGATATTTTTTCTTTAGTTCTGTGTATTTAAATGGAGATCGAGAAAATAAGAAAATATCCTGTAAAATACCAAACTCTTTTTTCGATAACAATATACTTGATTGAACTAATAACAAAAAATAAAACCGACGAAAAAAGAAAGGATCTGAAAAGCAAAAAATAATAATTTTCGAAAACCCTAAAAACTTTTAGGTACAACCTTTTAATATTGCATTGTCACGCGATATACATATGCATGCAAAATTTCAGCTCAATCGGAAACCGGGAACTGGGTCAAAATCAACTTGCAAGATTCCACCCGAACAAACATACATACATTGCAAGTTAAATAAAAGCTTGTAAAAAGAACCTCCCTTGTCTAACTGATGTAATAAATGTACTAATTGTGCAGTTGTGACTCGCACTTGGCCGGTTACTTTCTTACCAACTTCCAGCCGGAGCCGAAGAGCAGGGATTGCTTCAAAAAGGAGGAGGTTCTCAATTCAACTGTATGGTTTATTTTTTCTATGTTTGTTACGCGATATCTCCGCCGATTCAAATTCAAATTCAAATAACTCTTTATTGTACATCAAAATACAAAATACATAAGCAAAATTATGCACATTGTGAACCGATTTTCAAAATTCTTTTTTTATTTGAAAGAGTGACTGGACCCAAGAGGGTCCCATTGTCACCGAGTCAGGATCTGATGATGGGATCCCATGAAAATCGAGAACAACCCTCAAATTTTATAGGCAAATATTACGTGTTTCATGTATTTCCTAAAACTATTCAAGTTTTGGCGTCTGGTAGTCATCATCTCATCATCATCATCAGATGAGCTGATGAAGGAAGGTAAAACTCCTTAACGGTTAGGAGTTGGAGGATAATTCTTTAAAAATTTTACGTAGACCGATAGTTGTATTCTTTCAAGTTATTCAGATGAGCTGATGATGGAAAATTTAACTCCTTAACTTGTTGAGATGATGATGGAAGCCACAGGAATCTGTATCTGTTAATGCATGCATGTATTATGAATTATGATTTGATGGTTCCTATTGGCGAGTGGGTGATTGGGTATAACGTTGTTAGATAGATAGCATTATCACTAAAAATAAATAAAATAAAAGTTTAAAAACTGAAAAACCGACTTCAAAATAAAATTCACTCAAAAGTATGAAATAATATTATTATACTTAGATACACGACATTAACCAACAATAACTAAATCAAAGGTAGGTAGGAATTAAATTAAGGGCCAACATTTTTTTCGAGGTCGGTGTCAGCAGTGGAGCAGTGCAGCAGTGCAGCAGTGCAGCAGTGCCATCGAATCTAAAACAGTTGATACGTAAGCACCTGCATGTATGCTGGTGCCGACCTCAAAAATAAATTCAGGCCCCTAATTTAATTCCTACCCACCTTTGATTTCATTATTGTTGGTTAATGTCGTGTATCTAAGTATAATAATATTATTTCATACTTTTGAGTGAATTTTATTTTAAAGTCGGTTTTTCAGTTTTTTAAACTTTTTTTTTTTAATTAACTTTTCAATTGCCAGGCTAATATCGAAAAGACCCCTCTCTGTTTGCTCCCTACAAGTATATAGGTAGGCGCTAAGAGGCTTTGGCACTTATACAGTGGTGGCCACATAATTAAGAACGATAAAAGATACAAGGCCAATTCAGTTTTGTCACCAGAATAAATTGTACAATAAGTTTATAAAAATTATTTATTATTGTTGTAGAATATTGCTATGACTATCCTGTTTTATTTAGTATCACAATATTGTCAAAACAGTTTGCATGTTTATTTACTTATTTATTAAATCACAAGAACTCATTTATTTACAGGAACACTAGCTGGACAAATAATTAAGAACGAAATATTTTTTTTATTTTTTCATCAGATTGAAAATGGAATGCGATGCTCTTCTTTACTATTTTTATTGCAGTTTTGCGCAGTTATTGTTTCCTTTCTCGTTTTTTGCAATTATTCGTCAAAAACCATTGGAAAAAATAAATTTTGCGACTCTGCTACTAGAGAACTAATAATAAAGTTGCGTGGTCGTAATAGGTCTTACAAAAAAATTGTGGATCATTTGGCCTGCTCTAAAACGATGGTGTACGAGGCTGTGATACATTTTAATTCCCATAAAGCTACTTCTAATAATCCCCGCAAACGAAAACCAAGAAAAATGTCTCCTCCACACGATTTAAGAATAGTTCACTTTGCTAAGCAGGACCCATTTAAAGGCTCTAATCAGATAAAAATGAAGTTTTTATTGAAATTAACCCTCAAACAGTGTCGGCGCGCACTGTTCAAAGACGTTTGGTGGAGGCACAGTTATTTGGGAGATGAACCAGAGAGGTACCCATGCTGACACCATGCCATAGACAGGCCCGAGTTGCGTTTGCAAGGAATTATGTAAACTGGACAGAACAGCAATGGAAGAATGTACTTTTTTCTAACGAAACCAAAATAAATAGAATATGCTTTCATGGCAAGCAGTAGGTACGCCGACCTGCAAATAAGGATTTCGACCTGAAATACACAAAAATATGGTAAAGCATGGCGGTGGAAACGTCAAAATGTGGGGTTGCTTTGCCGGTTATGGCATGGGACCTTATACATGTCTGATACAAGGTAACATGGATCAATGGCAATGTAAACAGATTACTCGGAAGAATGTATGCTGCCATACGCTGACGATAACCTCCCGGTAATTTGGATATTCCAGCACGATTATGACTCAAACACACTGCCATGCCAACTCTGTAAAAACATTCCTCAATAGGCAAATGGTAACTGTATTAGACTGGCCACCAAATAGCCCAATCTTAATCCCATAGAAATTCTGTGGTATCAAGTTAAAAAGCAATTGTCGAACAGAGTGTGTGGTAACATGAATGAACTTTACAATGCATTTGTTTTTTAGTTGAAATCTGCCAAAGGTTCATAGCATAGCACATCAATTCCGCGCCGCCGCGGCTGTCAGGCAGTTATCCACGGTAGCAGACATGCAACTAAGTACTAACGTTACAAAACAAGTTGAATTCATCAATAAAAACGCTGTTACATTCACTTTAAATTAATAAATAACTTAAATTATAAAGTTATTGTTACTCTTATTATAAAGTTTTAACTCGTTCTTAATTATTTGACCAGCCTCTCGCCTAATCCTATGTGAACAATACCTAAACAACAGCTAATTAAATTGAATATTAAATATTATTTCCTAGTTTTATTTTTTGATTATGTTGGCTTTATAAATGTACTAGCCAGCAGTATAGTCAATATTGTTCAATAAGGTTTAAATATCTTTATAATGACCATATACTTTTAAAGCGATGTCTGATTATGAAGCGTTCTTAATTATGTGGCCACCACTGTAGTTAACAAGTAAGGAACAAGTGGAGAGTAACGTCACTCCAGCGCACCCGCCACCCGCACCCGGTCAGGCACAACCACGGCACAGCGCTCACACGTCGAGCGGACGTCGAGTGAAGCTAACGGACCGAACTAAAGGCCCGGTTAAAGATTATATTACCTTTGAAACTCTTAACCAAATGATAAACACTTCACACTTGGATAGATGGCGCCAGCAGTGAATATTCTTGGACGCATAACCTGCATATGTGGCGCCACCACTCAGCGCTCCGACAATCCGGCGTATATAATAGAGTTGCTAATATTTTGATCGATAAGATAATGCAGTCCGCGAGGTCGAGAGTAGCTAACGCATCACAAAGTGGACAGTTTGTACGGAATAGTCTGCTAAAACACACACACACACACACACACAAGAACCCACCCTCTCTCACACCACACATACAAACACGCACACACGTGCTCACAAATTACTGAAGTGATACTCAATTAATTATTACGAGTAAGTGATTAAGACAAAATTTAATACATGATATTTGGTCCAACCTATTTGTATTTTATTGTGTTTACTTAAACCTTTCATACCCTCTTCATACCTAATTTATTTAACTTTGTTTCTTCCGTTACGTGTCGAACAACGTTATTAAACACACACTCAGAGCCCCTAAGTAGTATTAAAACTATGTGTAGGGTGCCAAAACAAATTTGACTAACATTCGCATTCCCTACATTCTGAAACGCAAAAAAATGTTCGATTCGAAGTCATTCTTCTTGCTTTGCGTTTCATGATTAAATGCTCTTTTGGTTTTGTTCGTCTATGAAAATTTAATTTGAAAATGATTGTTACCCTTTGAAAAGAGGAAAAAGAAAAGATGACCGTGATGTGTTGATTGTTTTGGGTGTTTAAATTCGGATTTAATTTATGTTTCGTTAAGGCCCACTATTTTATTCAGTGGTAAGTAATTTGTATAAGGAAACCGCTTTGCGTATATTTTTGGTACTGCTGCGAACTAGATTTACATATGTCCGTAGGGTCTTTCACTCCCCCTGCGAGTTTGACGTCCCCGAAAATTCCTCCGATTCAAGAATGATCCTGGGATAGAGCTGCGCTAACCACCAGCCAGTCTTTTGGCCACACTGCCCGCCCAGCTGCTTGCCTAAAGGGAAGTAAATTCTGAATAAATCCTTAATCCCGAGCGACTGTCTGGCCATTGGCCGTCCTAGAAGATTTCCTAACTCCGGTTTTTAACGATTTAGCTATTAGTTTTAAATTTTAAATGTGTTTTGTACCTATAAGTGTATTTTAGAACGGTGGGGTAATTCAGACCCAAGTGAAATTTAATTCTTTTGTTATTTTAGTACTTGGTTACATATTTAAATACCAAGGGGAGGGCGACGATCGTTGCCTACCGGCATTCTATTAAAATAGCCATTTTTTTAATCAAATAAAATTGACAATTTAGAATAATTTTAGTGAATTGTCCAAATATATATTATGTTATTGTTTTATAACAGCACGGTCATCCAAAGTACATCTTTTTTATAGTATATTGTTCCTTCTTTTTTAGAAAAATTATTAAATACATATGTCGGAGGGTCATTGAAAACGCGACCAATACCAGCTCGAGATAAGTTTACATAGTTACACTTTGTTTGGATCAAACGTCAGGTATTAGTACCTGGGTGAAACCGGTGGTGGCGTGACGATCGCTTGTACTCGTGAGACGATCGTTTGTGGTAGCAAAGATGATGTATTAACGGAAGGCTGTTTGTGCTGCCACACTGAGTTGAGAATTTATTAGATCTGTGGGGAAGCCAGATTAGCTGGACGTCAGTCTCGGAGCGGACACTTTTTGACGGAGCGTCGAGCAGAACACATGCAGTGGTGATCTGTGAGAAAAATGGACGTGTCACGCCATCGCTGTGATCACCGCGTTTGCATCCATTGTTATCCAAGGCATCCTGTACAATTTCGATTACCAAATGATCAAGACTATTGAAGAAGGACCTCTGTGATATAGCTGCATTGTTATTTCGACGCCCAATACCGAAATAGTTAAGGACGTTAACCACAAGGCCATCCATAACCTAACCTAACCAACACACCTTCGACATCAGAAGTTGGATAGTTCCCTGCGCTCGCAACAAGTGGACAACGACGGGAAAATGTGAAAATTGATGATGGAGCAGCGAAATAAAAACCACTGGCAACAATTCTTCGTGCTACAGAACCAGAACATGCTGCGATTGATTGAGGTTATGCAAGCACCATCGACTACATCTGCTGCAATCATATTGCCAGCATTCAACCGGAATATACCGGAAGCTAATCCACGTGCACGGCGCTCAACTGTCGATATCTCCCTTACGGAACGACCATTGGAATGAGGTGACAGCGTGGGCTGTGCTGGCAGCAGCGGAGATGCACGCGAGCGGCGCGTGCGGCTTCTGCGAAGTGCGTGATGTACGCGGTGTTACGAAAATCCGGTGAGTCGTACCCCTTTTGTTTTGATAGTGGTACTAGAATAGTACGAACGTAGTACTATTACCTAATCTGTAGTGGTGCCTACTGTTCTCTCGTTAAAGAAAGTTTCGTGTATAGACTTTCGGGAGTGTGTTCAGTGCAAACGCACGATTGACTTTTATAGGCAACGCTCACGTTTACTGTACAGAACAAATATTGAGTGAGGGTAGTATTGACGGGAATCATTCAGAATTTTTATTTTTTAGTTATGCCAGACGAGTACCTACGTGCCAACCTACGTACAACAATACGTGCCAACAATATTATGATCGGTTCAGATATTTTAAATCTAGGATTGACGGTATTCTTAAACGAGTCTGTCAATAACAAAACAGCTTGACTGTCGGTAAGGATGCGAATAGAGTAGTTAGTCCCTTACCCTTCTAGTAGTGATTGCATTAGCAGCTAAAATGATGCCTTGTGGAAAGTACTCTTTCACATGCTTTCGGATTTTTACTTGTGACACAACGTCGTGATTGAACGGAAGATTTAAAAAGAGGACTCATTGTAAATATGATGATTCATTTAGTTAACTAGTTTCGGTTATACAAACCTTAACCAAGATTGAAAGTATTGAAACCCCTTTAAGCTTTTATAATATTGAGACTGACATTTTTACATGGAGTAAAAAAAAACCTTTATTAGCTTTCGTAGTATTGGGACTGATATTCTCATTGAGCATAGGCCAAAGTTGTTGCCTATTTTTAATAGCTTTCGCGATGAATTTGTCGAGGGCATCCTTAATGCCCCGCTATCGTATAGACCCTATGTAGGTAGATTAATTTCGGTGACCCCAATAAAATATTTTGTTTACCAATTGTAAAAAAAAAAAAAAAAAAAAAAAAAGAATAATAACAGGGTAGTATGCGGAGTGCAGTGGTGGACGTCTTGCGGCTGATGTGATGATGATACAGGATTCATGGGCTGGAGGCTGCGAATGTCATAAGCCCCGAAGCTTTCCCTTTTTGACGGCCTTATCATGCTGGTAAAGAAAAAGGATAGCATAGAACGCAAGTGTTGATAACCGTGAAAAAAAAAAAAAAAAAAAAAAATGATAACATGCCTGAACGGAAATTGCTTCCTCTGATAGCTTGGAACATCGATTGACTTCATAGGTGGTCACTATTTCACCACGTCAGGCATAGCTAGTGGTTGCATCAGGTGCATTCTTTACCTATTAAATCGAAATGACTGATTTTGTAACCTCTGTTCAAATACGTCCACGTGTCATTCGATCTACGTAATGCCCCCTTGTATTTGAACTTACGTTCATAAACGCTTTAGGCGCGTGGCAACGGTCAGGTGAATCTTAGCACGTTTAAACGTTGGTACTCTTAGTTAACTGTCCTTTAAAATATGCTCACTTCCTTCGAGTATAGTAATGAGATTTCAATGTTACAAGTCCTTCCATGATGATCATTTGGCAGTAACCAAACTGTTGGGTTAACCGAGTTACGAAGTACAGCCTCCTGGAGTTGCTTCTTGGTACGAGTAAAGTAGCCAAACCTCTAAATGTCATGTTTGTCGATTACACACACAGGCTGTAATTTTATCTAAGTGAAGCACGACAACATACTAGTGATAATACGGAGAGTAACGCATCCTATTACAGGAGTTGTTAATCAGCTTGCTGCTGATGTGATAATAGACATGGGCCTCCCCCATGTTGGAGCGGTTTCACCAATTGTAAAAAAAAAAAAAAAAAAAAACAAAAAAAAAAAAAAAAGGGGGCTACGCTTGGCGGGCTGTTTGGCGGTACAGTATGAGCGTGAAGGACGATGTTGCTTGTCCTCAAATTTTTAGTCCCTTAGTCACTTCTTGTGAAACCCTTGGGAAGAGATGGGGTGGTGTATTGCTCTGAGGCAGCGCCACTGGCTGATTTCTAGACAAAAGCTTAGTTTCACAAGTTACCTAACTTTGTGTTGTTACAAATGGAGAAGCGTTACCTACCACTTTAGATATCAAATACCGTCAGTTATTGAGGACAGACTACGTTAAATGCCCGATAGTGACAGTATTATTGACTTGGGCAGAATTGATGATGGAGAGACTGAACCTCGACCATCTACTAGTGCAGATTAAGGACTTTTGTACTTGACCGTGATTTTAACGTTCACTAGTTTGTATTTTGAACCTTAGACGTAAACAATTTTTCGCAACTGGATGCCAATAGCCTCAGCCATTCGTAGACGTAGGCGTAAAACACCGAGTTGATTTTCTCGTTGCTGTGCGGCCACAACTGTGTGTGGCGTGCGTTTGGCTCGCAGGCGTATCACCGGGGAGGTGATGTTGGCAATGACCAGAAAGAGGTGATGTTTGAGATCGCCGCATGGAAGCGATAGTGTGGTTGGACACCGGAGGGAGGTGGTCCAAGAGTCGCCAGGTAGGGTGACTGTGTTTTTGGGCGGACACCTGAGAGGTTGTCTGAGAGTCGCCAGGTCGAGTGACTGTGTGTTTGGGCGGGCACCGGATGGAGGTGTCTGAGAGTCGCCAGGTTGGGTGGCTGTTGTTTGTTTGGGCACCGGATGGAGGTGGCCCAGAGTTGCCAAGATGGGTGACTGTTGTGGTGATACAAAATGAGGAGCGTAACCAAACCAAGTTAGATCCCAAATACCGAGGGCCGTTCAGGGTCGTAGAGGTCTTGGAAGGTGACAGATACAAATTACAAGCTTTGAATTTGAGACGAAGTTACAAGTATGCCCATGACCGTTTACGTAGTATGTCCGAAGGTTATTTGCCTCCGGATGTTGACGATGAATCTGGTGCAGAGGCGTCTACCTTTCAATGTTAATTGTATTGACAGATCGTAACTCAATCAATTGTACACAGTTGTAATTTTTTCTTTATCGTTTATTTTTGTGTGTAGTACTGAAGTATTCCAACATGTTTCGGCGGTAAATGAAGAGTGCTGAATGGCGCTATATGTTTGCATGAATTGGCTGCTGCTTGTTTTGTCAGACTCGTTCTGTCATGATGTGTAGCAGGTACATTCGTGTTTTTGTAAAAAAGAAGTATCCCGTTTACCGGCTGAAACTGTTGATGGTATTCCGTCGCCTGTACTGGCGATGATGGTATTCCGTCGCCTGTATTGGTGATGATGGTGTTCCATTGCCTAGATTGGTGATGATGGTATTCCGTCGCCTGTATTGGTGATGATGGTGTTCCATTGCCTAGATTGGTGATGATGGTATTCCGTCGCCTGGATTGGTGATGATGGTGTTCCATTGCCTAGATTGGTGATGATGGTGTTCCACTGCCTAGATTGGTGGTGATGGTATTCCGTCACCTGGACTGGTGATGATGACTGATTGGTATTCCGTCGCTTGGCGTTAGTGATGATGATTCTTTGTGGTGTCCCGCCACCCGGATGTGGTGATGTTTAATTCTGGTGTTCCGTCGCTTGTGATTTGCGATGATGATTATGTTCCGTTCTATGTGCCCCTAAAGGTTGTAAATGGTTGTAAGGTTTCAAGCCTTGCAGCTGTGATTTACCTTGGAGACCTAAACTGATTTGAGATTGTTTGAGTTACGATGCTAATGCTGAGGTTTATTTAGTTTACGAGAGTGAAATTATTTTGGTTTTTTTGAGGCTGTTAAAATGTGTTGTTACCATGATTGTAGTCTTGAATTAAAGCTTCACATTATTAGCGTTGCTTTTATTCCTTGAGCTGTGGACCTTCCTAATGAAGGTCAGGATTGGCCGAACGAAATGGAATCTACTGGTTACCCTTTTCTTTTTCAGGTTAGTCACCCGAGGACGTGTGACTCGCAGGATGGCCGTGTCGGAGGGTCATTGAAAACGCGACCAATACCAGCTCGAGATAAGTTTACATAGTTACACTTTGTTTGGATCAAACGTCAGGTATTAGTACCTGGGTGAAACCGGTGGTGGCGTGACGATCGCTTGTACTCGTGAGACGATCGTTTGTGGTAGCAAAGATGATGTATTAACGGAAGGCTGTTTGTGCTGCCACACTGAGTTGAGAATTTATTAGATCTGTGGGGAAGCCAGATTAGCTGGACGTCAGTCTCGGAGCGGACACTTTTTGACGGAGCGTCGAGCAGAACACATGCAGTGGTGATCTGTGAGAAAAATGGACGTGTCACGCCATCGCTGTGATCACCGCGTTTGCATCCATTGTTATCCAAGGCATCCTGTACAATTTCGATTACCAAATGATCAAGACTATTGAAGAAGGACCTCTGTGATATAGCTGCATTGTTATTTCGACGCCCAATACCGAAATAGTTAAGGACGTTAACCACAAGGCCATCCATAACCTAACCTAACCAACACACCTTCGACACATATATTCCAATTTACCCCATAATATTTTTCTTAAAACTCCTTTTAGGCCCGATCCTCTAAATCTTACGTATCATGTAACAAACCCGTAACTGAGTATTATAAACCAGTTTCTTTTATTTCTGTTACAATTCGCAATCACATTCGCGAATGTCAAAAATTTGGTATCACATCCCCGAGACAGACTGGTCCCATGAAATGAAAGATACGGCCGTAAGTTATTTGGGTTAATAATACTTCGTATGCCTTAGGGCTGCACTACGGTTATGTCACATACGTATGCCTTAGGGCTGCACTAGGGTGATGTCACATACGTATGCCTTAGGGCTGCACTAGGGTGATGTCACATACGTATGCCTTAGGGCTGCACTAGGGTGATGTCACATACGTATGCCTTAGGGCTGCACTAGGGTGATGTCACATACGTATGCCTTAGGGCTGCACTAGGGTGATGTCACATACGTATGCCTTAGGGCTGCACTAGGGTGATGTCACATGCGAGTGCAGGAAGGAATCGATGGCGGCGGCATATTCACTCGCGAGGTTTTATTTTGTTATTCCGATCAAATAACAATCCTACTAGTATGTGCGGCTGTAAGTAATTGTGTAACTCCTAAACGACTTTACCGCCTTAGACCAAACTTTCGCAGTTGTTGCGCGCACGCCTTGAAAAGTTTATAATAACAACTTTCTATGTGATATTTCACGATTTAAATGAAACCGATAGCCCCGTGGGCGAAGCGGCAGGAAAGAACTAGTATGTAATATAACTATAACAAAAAATGAAAAATCAAAAAACGTATAAATTATAGAAGCGTATACAATACACTGCCCCACGAACTATTTATTTTCAACTATGGAAAAAGTAATGTTCAGGTTACTTTTGTCTCTTTAGACCCATTATATTATGAGACACAAACAAAGTGTTATCCACTTAAAAAAACACTAGTCGCGTTTTTTATAGGTTTTTAAACAAATAATAAAAACAAAGGTAAATTAAAGTCATGCGGGGCCCGGCCGCAAACATTTTGCGAATTCATGCGTCGCAGTAAAGGGCGCGCCCGCCGCATGCGTCTAATCACACGCGCTTCAAATCACTCTGAAGTGTAAACATTAGGGATCGTCGTGTATTCTCATCACGGAGCTCACACCGGATCCAGAGAGGATCCCTCCCCTCCCCTGCCTCCAATAACGGCGCCTCGCGCACCGCTACCACTCCCAAACATCAAACAGATCGCTACAACCGCTTGCGCGAACGTGAGAAGTGTGTCGATGCTCTCGCCACTCGCCGCGCCTCAGTGGGCCGCTTCCGCGAATTATTACACTTTTGTTACAACTTTGCTTCGCCTCGCCACACTTCTTGTACCGGGCTCTGTAGTATTTGTTTTTGCTGATTATATCTTTACATTTATAAACTGTGGTGAAGGTGGGCGGAGGTGGGCCCACCCTCGAACAAAAACCCAAACCATTTATCAGTTTTGACGACTTTTGTTTGGAACTGCTTTACAGTTGTTAGTGAAAACTCTTTCATACCGAGTGTTGGTTGTTTACAAATCTTACAAGAGTTGATGGAAACAAACGTGCATTTTTATTTTTTAAGGGTTTCGTATCTCCAAAGGAAACAAGGAAACCCTTAAAGGATCACTCGTGTGTCTGTCTGTCCATCCGAATGACAATGCGATATCTTCACAAAAGAATATGTTTATTGTATTCCCTACATAAACTTTCAATAGTCTGTCTTTCCTTTGCAGTAATGTGATCAAATTTCAATTTAGCTAAATTATCTGTCAACACCTGATCTATAGCTACATTCTTCATTTGGGTACGGAAGCCTAAAAAATATTGAAAATTATGTTAATCATGTGAACACCCTATGTAAGGAGGAAACTGCATTTTTGACTATCGGCTTAATTTCAACATGAATTAAATGAACTGAAACACTACAATGACATTATGATATCTGAACATGGAACAAGATACAAGAGAGGGCTAATTAATGGAATTGGCTACGTAGCAAACTCTCTATTCGGCGTCCTGGACGAGAGATTTGCCGAAATGTACGACAGGGACACCAGACAAGTACAAGATAATAAAAAGAATTTACTGACATTATACAAAAAACGTACATCTAAATATCTATATATGTATGTATTTAAACGTATATAAGTATGTATATCAGTCTCTGGTTACCATAACACAGGGAATCCTACTTTGGGGCCAGATGACCACGTGTGATTTGTCCCAGAATATTTATTTATTTATTTATTTTATTTATCTAGATTTGAAGGCGAATACCATCTACTTAAGACAAAGGAACAAGTGATGAATAAACAGTTTCACATTATAAATCAGCATCTCAAAGAAAGTGAAGAGCGTATTCGAATTGACAGAAACAACGCAAATTACATAATTGCGACAGCCCTAGCCGCCAACTAAGTGAAACGTCCGTGTCGCAGCTACTGCTACTCCTCTGCAGACTGGAGACTCTGCACTCGAAGTTGTTGCCGAATAGGAGTACCTGGGACAAACGCTCCAGTTAGGTAGGTCAACTACGAGAAAGTGATCAATCGTCGAATCCAACTCGGCTGGGCAGCGTTCGGGAAGCTTCGCAATATCTTCACGTCCCAAATACCGCAGTGTCTTAAGACCAAGGTCTTCAACCAGTGTGTGTTGCCAGTAATGGCATACGGAACTGAAACATGGTCGCTTACTATATGCCTCATAAGAAGGCTCAAGTTTACCCAAAGGACAATGAGCGTGCTGTGCTCGGAGTTTATCTGCGTGATCGAATCAGAAACGAGGAGATCCGTAGGAGAACCAAAGTAACCGACATAGCTCTCAGAATTGCTTAACTTAAGTGTCAGTGGTGCGGGGTACATAACTCGTAGAAAATATGGCCGTTGGGCAGTAAAATTCTCGAGTGGCAACCACGCTCCGGAAAATGTAGCGTAGGCACGCTTCACACTCAGTGGACCGATGACATGCTGAAGGTGGATCCTTGGGGGAAGCCTGTGTCCAGCAGTGGACGTCCTTCAGCTGATTGGATGATTCAATTAAATAAAGATATAGCTAGCTAATATAATATTCAAATGATTAGACAGCCGCTCTACGAGTTGCTGTGTTGGAAATGCATACAAAGCTAATATTTGGGGATTTGCGGCACTTAACTCGTGCTGCTTAGCCGTTGGCTGGTGACTGGCGTCTATTGGGCGCCTTCTGCTGCTAACTGTTGGCTAGCGGCTAGTGGGTGCTTTCTGCTGCTAACTGGTGATTGGCGGCTAGGGGGTGCCTTCTGCTGCTAACTGGTGGCTAGGGGCTAGTGGGTGCTTTCTGCTGCTAACTGGTGGTTGGCGGCTAGTGGGTGCCTTCTGCTGCTAACTTGTGGCTGGCGGCTTGTTGTTGCCTTTCGCTGCCAACTGGTGGCTGACAGCTAGTGGGTGCCTTATGGCGTCGCGGTACTACGCCGACTCAAACACCTGCACGTAGCCAAGACATTCCCATCCCAAAAGAAAGTTAAGAAAACCAAACCTTGAAAACTCATCTGAAAGTATTTGTTCGGTCGTTGTTGTGACGCACACCGATTGGAACCAGACCTTTGGTAAGCCCGTGCCATCTTCTGACCTGATGGCAAGTGGCTAACCTCAGACGAGGATATTTTATAAGTTTAACGCGTTTGTGTGTCTGTTTCTGTCAACGTAGTTCTTGAATGAATGGACTGATTTTGATGCGGATTTTTTGTTTAAATCTCGATGGTTCCTAGCTATAATTTAGGAAGATTTGTTCACCCGTTTGAAGATCACAGCTTGTTATTTAGTGTCCTGTTACTTTAATGACATTGCAAGAACATGGTCAACTTGACCTGATGCTGCAGCATCTCCTGGAATATACAGGATACCCAACTCCTTACCCACTTAAAGCAGAGATATCATGTTTGTGCTTATTGGAATAGTCTCAATGAGTAGTTGTTAGACAAAACATTTTAACCTTGACCTAATTCTGCACCATCTCCTGGAATCTGCAGGATACCCAACTCCTCACCAACTTAAAGCAGAGATATCATGTTTGTGCTTATTGGAATAGTCTCAATGAGTAGTTGTTAGACAAAACATGTTAACCTTGACCTAATTCTGCACCATCCCCTGGAATCTGCAGGATACCCAACTCCTTACCCACTTAAAGCAGAGATATCATGTTTGTGCTTATTGGAATAGTCTCAATGAGTAGTTGTTAGACAAAACATTTTAACCTTGACCTAATTCTGCACCATCTCCTGGAATCTGCAGGATACCCAACTCCTCACCAACTTACAGAAGAGATATCATGTTTGGGCTCATTGGAATAGTCTCAATGAATAGGCAGATTGAACATAATAACCTTGACCTTACGCTACAGCAGCTCCTGGAATCTACCGGATACCTAACTCTTCACAAGTTTAAAAAGCATAAAATAAAACTTTAATTGAAAATTTGAAAACTTCTGAAAAGTTAAAACTGGAATGTACTCGACGTTTAACTCTAATATAAGTAGTAACATTTTTATCCAAGAGTCGTCACAGGCGAGATGGGGGAGGGGAGTAGGTGTATTCCAAGAGTAGTCGCGAGCGAGCGCGAGTCGACGACGCGAACACGAACAAAGCTCTAGTTAGTCTGCGGCGCCATAATACCCTTTAATTATTTTTGCCGAATAATTAATGGAACATTTAATGAAGTTAGCGCCACTCGGCGAGATATTTGCAGTAGGTACTCTCTTGATACTTCGTTAAACTGAAGTCTTTTCAATGAAACTCAAAAACTACTTTAAAAAAAATTCACTCAAAAGCATGAAATAATATTTGTATACTTATGTCGTCTCGTCAAGAAATTAGTTTCAAAGTTCGCTTAGAGATGGCTCTGTTTTTAGGGTCCCGTGCCCTATTACTAAGACTGCGCCGTCCTCCCGTCCGCTAGACACTTGAACTTTTCACAGATGATGTATTTCTGTAGCCACTATAACAACAAATACTATTACTAAGACTTCGCCGTCCTCCCGTCCGCTAGACACTTGAACTTTTCACAGATGATGTATTTCTGTAGCCACTATAACAACAAATACTATTACTAAGACTGCGCCGTCCTCCCGTCCGCTAGACACTTGAAATGTTCACAGATGATGTATTTCTGTAGCCACTATAACAACAAATACTATTACTAAGACTGCGCCGTCCTCCCGTCCGCTAGACACTTGAAATGTTCACAGATGATGTATTTCTGTAGCCACTATAACAACAAATACTATTACTAAGACTGCGCCGTCCTTCCGTCCGCTAGACACTTGAACTTTTCACAGATTATGTATTTCTGTAGCCACTATAACAACAAATACTATTACTAAGACTGCGCCGTCCTCCCGTCCGCTAGACACTTGAACTTTTCACAGATGATGTATTTCTGTAGCCACTATAACAACAAATACTATTACTAAGACTGCGCCGTCCTCCCGTCCGCTAGACACTTGAACTTTTCACAGATGATGTATTTCTGTAGCCACTATAACAACAAATACTATTACTAAGACTGCGCCGTCCTCCCGTCCGCTAGACACTTGAAATGTTCACAGATGATGTATTTCTGTAGCCACTATAACAACAAATACTATTACTAAGACTGCGCCGTCCTTCCGTCCGCTAGACACTTGAACTTTTCACAGATGATGTATTTCTGTAGCCACTATAACAACAAATACTATTACTAAGACTGCGCCGTCCTCCCGTCCGCTAGACACTTGAACTTTTCACAGATGATGTATTTCTGTAGCCACTATAACAACAAATACTATTACTAAGACTGCGCCGTCCTCCCGTCCGCTAGACACTTGAAATGTTCACAGATGATGTATTTCTGTAGCCACTATAACAACAAATACTATTACTAAGACTGCGCCGTCCTCCCGTCCGCTAGACACTTGAAATGTTCACAGATGATGTATTTCTGTAGCCACTATAACAACAAATACTATTACTAAGACTGCGCCGTCCTCCCGTCCGCTAGACACTTGAAATGTTCACAGATGATGTATTTCTGTAGCCACTATAACAACAAATACTATTACTAAGACTGCGCCGTCCTTCCGTCCGCTAGACACTTGAACTTTTCACAGATGATGTATTTCTGTAGCCACTATAACAACAAATACTATTACTAAGACTGCGCCGTCCTCCCGTCCGCTAGACACTTGAACTTTTCACAGATGATGTATTTCTGTAGCCACTATAACAACAAATACTATTACTAAGACTGCGCCGTCCTTCCGTCCGCTAGACACTTGAAATGTTCACAGATGATGTATTTCTGTAGCCACTATAACAACAAATACTATTACTAAGACTGCGCCGTCCTCCCGTCCGCTAGACACTTGAACTTTTCACAGATGATGTATTTCTGTAGCCACTATAACAACAAATACTATTACTAAGACTGCGCCGTCCTTCCGTCCGCTAGACACTTGAAATGTTCACAGATGATGTATTTCTGTAGCCACTATAACAACAAATACTATTACTAAGACTGCGCCGTCCTTCCGTCCGCTAGACACTTGAACTTTTCACAGATGATGTATTTCTGTAGCCACTATAACAACAAATACTATTACTAAGACTGCGCCGTCCTCCCGTCCGCTAGACACTTGAACTTTTCACAGATGATGTATTTCTGTAGCCACTATAACAACAAATACTATTACTAAGACTGCGCCGTCCTCCCGTCCGCTAGACACTTGAAATGTTCACAGATGATGTATTTCTGTAGCCACTATAACAACAAATACTATTACTAAGACTGCGCCGTCCTCCCGTCCGCTAGACACTTGAAATGTTCACAGATGATGTATTTCTGTAGCCACTATAACAACAAATACTATTACTAAGACTGCGCCGTCCTCCCGTCCGCTAGACACTTGAACTTTTCACAGATGATGTATTTCTGTAGCCACTATAACAACAAATACTATTACTAAGACTGCGCCGTCCTCCCGTCCGCTAGACACTTGAAATGTTCACAGATGATGTATTTCTGTAGCCACTATAACAACAAATACTATTACTAAGACTGCGCCGTCCTCCCGTCCGCTAGACACTTGAAATGTTCACAGATGATGTATTTCTGTAGCCACTATAACAACAAATACTATTACTAAGACTGCGCCGTCCTCCCGTCCGCTAGACACTTGAAATGTTCACAGATGATGTATTTCTGTAGCCACTATAACAACAAATACTATTACTAAGACTGCGCCGTCCTCCCGTCCGCTAGACACTTGAACTTTTCGCAGATGATGTATTTCTGTAGCCACTATAACAACAAATACTATTACTAAGACTTCGCCGTCCTCCCGTCCGCTAGACACTTGAAATGTTCACAGATGATGTATTTCTGTAGCCACTATAACAACAAATACTATTACTAAGACTTCGCCGTCCTCCCGTCCGCTAGACACTTGAAATGTTCACAGATGATGTATTTCTGTAGCCACTATAACAACAAATACTATTACTAAGACTGCGCCGTCCTTCCGTCCGCTAGACACTTGAAATGTTCACAGATGATGTATTTCTGTAGCCACTATAACAACAAATACTATTACTAAGACTGCGCCGTCCTCCCGTCCGCTAGACACTTGAAATGTTCACAGATGATGTATTTCTGTAGCCACTATAACAACAAATACTAAAAATTAGAAAAGTGAGTCTCCATACAAAAAAAGAGTTTTTTTAAACGTGAAGGAACTATCGCCATCTAGTATGATAGTACGGAACTGAAGAAACTAGCGCCATCTAGTACGAGAGTACGGAACTAAAAAAACAAGCGCCATCTAGTATGATGGTACGGAACCCTGTGTGTGTGAAAAAGTAAACAATCGAGTTATCGTAATAGAAACCGTCAAGATGAAGGTTAATCAGAACGCTCGGCTTGGGAGGTTCCACTACGAGGTCGAGGGCTGGCCGAGTGGCCACTGGCAGGCGCGCGGCGCGTGGCGCAGTTAGTAGCCTTCATTAATTAAAACATGAAAGCTGATCGTTGTCCCGAGTGTTTCCTGGAGCAGAAACTTCCACACTCGCTGCCGCGCAAGGCACAAGTCGCTTTTTTAAATAGCAGGAGTCAAAAACAGTGTATTAATAAAATTTAACAATGTCAATTTAAGCTGAAATAACTATTTACTTTATATAATGTTCGAGACCCTTTCTTAGTAAGGGGCCAGAAAGAAAATACATTTATTTGGTATTTCTAATGCACACGATGCACCCACGACGCGACGTCAGCTCGCTGCGGCCGCTAGTCGCCGAGTGTCACACGCGCCGCGCGCCTGCGCCGCCGTGGGTGCAACTCACATAACTTTTATTCGAGACGTTAAATATAAAGATATTTTATCCGTGGCACGTATTAAATTTAATGTAGATAAAAAAAAATTTAAAAGCCACGTTTTTATTTGTTCAAAAATAAAAAAAATAACCGTCCAAGGGTCTTGATGGCCTAAGAGGACATACACACCATCACCCCACCCCACATACTCGTACATGCTTACAGGTGAACTTGGAAAACGCGGGGCGCATGAAACTTAATAAATGAGCATGAAAGCTTAGGTTATCTTTTAATATTCCTTTAATTTAATTTATTCATTAAAAACCATAAGTACAATGTTGAACACTTGGTTACGTCATCCTTTTCTCCTAAATATACTAAAGTTCAGTTCAGACAGTATCACCTCAGAGAGAAAAAAAATGAAATGGCTGTGTACAGGTCGTAGAAAAATATGAATATAAGTAAGTAAAATAATTATTATTTTTGCTGTAGAGGGGCCATGTCATTGGAATAAAATATTGGTAAAACAAGACCTAAATAGTAATAATAAAAACGTGTTAATAAAATGTAATGTAACGGGGTCAAAATATAAACACATGGCAGTTAAAAAAAATATATCCATAACCAGTCCGTAACATTATAAATACGAGTACCTATATATATGGATGAGTATATATAGGCGGCACAGTGGTATGCAGTGGTGGCGTGAAGTGGGCAACATCGCAAGCACGCCACAAACAAATGGACGAATATCGCGTATCGCCGCGCCGGCACGAGCGAATGGCAACACCACACCAATCTCGGGCAATAAGTTTGTTTCATTACGGAATTTATTCAACACCGCGGGAGCGGCTTCAACACGACGCACTGTTGATCAATCAATCATACCCGCACAGCGAGAGCGAGCCTGCTGCTGCTTTGCGCTCTCCCGAAATTACTTCCCAAATTGATTAGACTTACTTAATTTATTAGGAACCCAACTTGGAAGCGATTCAAAAGTCCGTCTCTCAATCAAGGAAATCAATTACAAACTTGTTTGAGTCTCGAGTTTAAAAAAAGGGCTGTAACGATTTCTAAACAGCATCGTTATATTTATAAATAAACTAGCTAAAAACCTACCTCTTATCACTGCTCCAACACAATTATAATCACTGCACTATTTTACAGTTAATCTTTAACACATAACTTCAATAATTTATCAAACTTTCCCCTTTAGAGCAATAACTAGAGGATAGAGGGAGTCTCAAAATTACGATATGTCTTTACTCTTCTTTCTGATTATCGAACGTTGGTGTCGGTCCGGTTTTGGAGGTCAAAGTTCCCCAAAGACAGTTGTTCAGTATGGTGAGTAGAAGCCTCAGTTAACGGAACCTGCACCAATTTTGTTTCAGCTTGTATAGTACAAGTATAATGTAGCCAGATAGTGTCTATTTGAGCTTTGATTATTTGCAGATAATCAAAGTGTCTGAATTAAACCGCGGGTGGACAGACAGACTTGGCGAAACCATACGGGTTTCTTGTTTTACTAAGGAACCCCAAGAAAAGGCAGATAAACAAACCTAATTTTAACTCACAATTCTTTCAAATACCTTAGCTGATTAGATAATATTATGATACCAAGAACAAAAACACAGCAACCGGTTAGGCAATGTAATATTATTGAGTTCTATTCAATATGGCTCAGATAAACAAAATAAATAACAACCAGATAAAGCCTCACAACCTGTGAAAAAGATAACTACAATATTTCTTTAGGGAAAGTTGTTAAGTATGATGAGTAGAAGCCCTAATTAACGGTACTCTATGGTCAATCTTCTATACATCTCTATGAACAACATAAAATTTAATTATTTTCAGTTTATGAATACATAAATTTATTCTGATCAAAAATATAGTACGAGTACTATCCCATGTCCTCACATCTTCCTGGACTAGAAACAAAATAGTTTATCTTAAACGAGACACTTGTCATGGATCATCTAAATCTGCTGCTTGCATCTGTTTAACTGTAGCATTTGGTATGCTACACTGAAAAAAAAAATCTCCTTACAGAACACGATTTTGTAATGTGCTTGCAATTTACTACTTACTACGTTAGTAACACACGTAATAATTGTGGCGCTTCGCTACCAATGGGAAATCATACTGACGTGCAAGTGTGAAACCCCATTTTCAATAATACAAAAACGTATGCCTCATACGTAGTAAGTATGTTACATCATGACACTAACGAATCTGGGGATAGTACGAAGGAAAGTAGCCTACCAGCAGTAAATTATACCCAGTGAGACTACTTGGTCAGTATGCGACATATATACAGCATGTGGCCACCTGCGTACAATAAGCAGCCGATGTCTTGATGTTATTAAGTAATCTGGCTATTTACTTGGGGTTGATAGCTGTTTTATTTTAAGTAAGCTGCCTACAATTTTATGTATAGCTGGACAAATGGTATTAGAGAATCATGCGCAGGATGATGTCACATACGTAGTAATTGTGTTTTATCTTGAAAATAATGAGCCAGCGGTCAAGTATACTTTACTATGGTGGTACCTGGGCGACCGAGCGATGCTCGGAGTCTTCTAGGCATGTGAACTAAAAAAATATTTTTTGTGGGAAAACACCACAATATTCTTTTAAAAAAAAAAACCTTAAAAGAATTCCACGCCTACACAGAGGTTTGAACCCGGTCTGATTGGATTAATGGCTATAGCTTCATAACCGATAGAGCTGCCTCAATTCTGGAAACTAAAATTATATATGATACCTTTTATGATTATATTTTAACCACCTCCGTAGCTCAGAGGCAAAGTTCACTGGCTTTACACAGGCGGTCGCGGGTTCGATTCCCGGCGGGGTCAATTGTAAGACTCGGTTTGGTTGGTGGTAGGGCATTTTCTAAGCCCGCCTGGCTAGCTACCACCATCTTATCTAAGTCTTGCCGCCAAATATCAATGTTGATATCATTGGTGTGTTCCGGCATGAAGATAAGATAGCCAGTGCCCCATTGCGTTGGGGAATATTGGTAAGCCCGCTTCCATCTTCGGCAACATCTTCACTTACCACCAGGTGAGATGTTGTCAAGGGTTTACCAATGGTTAATAAAATATATATATTTACGTATGCAGCCTAACTAATCTATTTGCAATAGGAAATAAATCATACCTATTATAACTAGCCGCTGACATTTCTTTAGCACGCAGAATGCTTCTTTATAGCAGCTGGCTTCCTATGTACTTTACGGAGTCTATTCCTCGCTCACTAGATATGTAGCACCCTTACACATGTTCCGTTCACTTTTAAAAGGATAATATCTAGCCACGTATTTTTAGAAGCTGCTGATATTGCTTGTGCACGCAGTCTATTTACAACAACTGGCTTCCTACGTACTTTATGTAGCCGACGGCATTACTACTGTAAGCAGCAAACTTTGAAGAACTTTAAAGCTACGTATTTTACGTAGCCAACACCATTCCGTCTGTTAGCTGGCTACATTTGAAAAGAAGTGACATATCTTATAAGTAGCTTGGACCATTATAGTACATATTCGGCTCACTTATATATGTACTCTAAACTTGAGTGTTGTCAACTGGTAAATTACCTTATATTTAGAGCAAAAATTATGGAACCAGCATAGCCATCGAATCTAAAACATTTGATAGATAAGTAAGTAGCTATGTGCTGATACCAACACAATCCCAAAAAAATTGTAGGCCCCTAATTTGATTTGCACCTACCTTTGATTTCGTTGTTGGTTAATTTCGTGTGTTTATATTATAAATGATTTTCTTTTTGAAGTCGGTTTTTAGGTTTTTGAAGTTATACTTCTTTAGGCGCGTTATGAAAAAATGATGAGAGTGAAATTTTAAGATACGCGCGCATCACTGTAACACAAAAGTAACACGTTGAAATTCTGCAAATAGAAAAAAGTGGCCGCCATTTTGAACTTTTTAGTTACTGGACCGATTGCTTCCAAAATCGATATCTGAGGGTCCCTGAGGTCCCTTATGACGTATCCGTTGCCCGAATTGAAAAAGTGGCCGCCATTTTGAACTTTTTAGTTTCTGGACCGATTGCTTCTAAAATCGATATCTGGGAGTCCCAGAGGTCCCTTATCACGAATCCGTTGTCAGTATTGAAAAAGTGGCCGCCATTTTGAACTTTTTAGTTACTGGACCGATTGCTTCCACAATCGATATCTGAGGGTCCCTGAGGTCCCTTATCACGAATCCGTTCCCCGAATTGAAAAATAGGGCCGCCATTTTGAACTTTTTAGTGACTGGACCGATTGCTTCCAAAATCGATATCTGGGGGTACCTGAGGTCCCTTATCACGAATCCGTTGTAACATAAGGGACCTCAGGGACCCCCAGATATCGATTTAGGAAGCAATCAGTCCAGTAACTAAAAAGTTAAAAATGGCGGCCACTTTTTTCAATTCGGGCAACTTCTTCTTTCTGTGCCTATTCCCATTATCTGGGGTCGGCCCTCCTCGTCGCGCTTCGCCAGGCAGTTCGGTCCTGGGTCGTCTCTATGTTTAGCTGAGCTCTCAGCATGTCACGGTTTACGGTGGATAGCCACGTAGTCGGGAGACGTCCTCTTCCACGCTTCTTCTCTGGCAAGTCCAAGGCCATGTTGACGGCGTGATCAGGTCCTCGCCTCATCACATGGCCGTACCATCTCATGCGCTTTTCAGTGAGTTTCTCTGTGATGGGCGCGACTTTGAAGCTTCCTCTGATGTGTTCATTACGCACTTTATCGAGTCTAGTTACTCCGCCGGCCCACCTCAGCATCTTCATTTCATTGACGTGTAGTTTTTGTTCATGCGCCTTCTTTGTGGCCCAGCATTCCGCACCGTACATCATCGCTGGTCTAACTGCTGTTTTGTAGACCTTGCCTTTAGTTTTTATTGGCACTCTTACATCGCATAGAACTCCTGTGAGTGCTCGCCATCTCTGCCAGGCTGTCTGGATTCTGTGAGTCACATCGGCGTCGATTGTACCATCCGCAGTCAGTTTGCAACCCAGATACTTAAATTCCGATACTCTAGGTACTTCAATACAGATGTCATGGGCGATATTGGTGTTACTGAAGTTGCATTCCAGGTATTCGGTCTTCTGTCTGCTGATGCGGAGGCCGTTATCTTCGAGCACCGCACGCCACTTCCCCAGGGTGTTTTGGAGATGATTAACGTTATCATCGATGAGTACGATGTCGTCCGCATACATAAGGCACCACGGAAGAGGAGATTGGATTTCCTTGGTTAGGCAGTTCATAACCAAGTTGAATAGAAATGGACTCAGTGCTGACCCTTGGTGTAACCCTACTCTGACTTCGAACGGGTTACTCGTTCCTGCGAGACTTCTGACACGAGTGGTTATACCATTGTACATATCTTTTACCAAGTGAATGTAGTGTTCTGGCAGTCCTTGCGATTCTAGCTGTCTTGGAACCCGGTCAAAGGCCTTTTCGAGGTCTATGAAAATTAAATGTAGGTTTTCGCATTTGTTACGGTATTTTTCAATAAGGATACGCGTCGTCTGTATGGCGTCGGTGGTAGATTTTCCCTGCATGAATCCGAATTGGTTTTCTGTAAAGGTCGTGAGTCTCAGCAAACGTGCGTTTACTATCTTTTCCCATATTTTCAGGGTGTGGGAGATGAGTTTAATCCCTCGGTAATTGCCACATTGGCTAACGTCTCCTTTATTCTTATAAAATGGTATTAGGTAGCTGTCACGCCAGGCGTCTAGGATTTTACCCGAGATTAGAATGTAATTATACAGTTTACAGAGCCAAAGAATTCCGGGCGTTCCCAATTTCTTCCACAGGTCAGCTGGGATTTCATCAGGGCCTGCCGCTTTGTGGTTTTTCATTTTATACACAGCTACTTTAACCTCTTCCGGATCTATTTCCAAAATCGGTCCAAGTGTAGGATAGGTGGCTAGGAGTGGTTGGCTAGGAAATTCCTCGTTGAGCAGTTCACTATAATATTGCTGCCATCTGTCATTTATTTTGTTATTAGCGGTTAATAGCTACCCTTCTTTACTACGTATGTATTTATTTACTTTAATGTCCATAGATGATCTATTTCTTTGTTTCGCAATTTTGAATATTTCGGTGTCTGTTTTTGCTTGCTCTAGCTTACTGTATAGTTGCACCAAGGAGTCCGCTTTTGCCTGCGCTACTGCTCTTTTTGCTAGTTGTTTTGCATCTTTGTATTCTTCGTAGTCTTCGTCCAGTTTAGTTTGCTGCCAGCGTTTAAAGCACACTCTCTTATTATTGACTAGTGTCTTAACTGAGTCGTCCCACCAGCTTGGATCTTTGTTTGTGCTCATACCTCCTTTGGAGGTTCCCAGGATAGATTTAGCTTTCTGCTTGCACTCTGCTTCAAAATTAGACCACATTTGTTCGGCACTGTTCTTATAATCCACCGTGCTGTCACCATTTAGGTATTTAGATAGGTCTTCAACTAGGGATGTGCCTTTTGAGCTGTACAGACATTTCCACTTTATTCTTGGTGTCCTGTCTACCTCAGTTTTAATTGGTTTTGGTAAGCAAAACTTTGCAACGACTATGCGATGTTGGGTTGTTAAGGCTTCGCCTGGGATGACCTTGCAGTCTCTAAAGTTTTTAATTAAATATTTATCCGAAAGAATATAATCAATTTGTGTACATTTCCCCCCGCTTTTGTATGTAATTTTATGTTCAGATTTCTTTTGGAAATATGTATTCACTATTGCTAAATTATGTCTCGTTGCAAACTCTAAAATTTCCTCTCCTTCTCTATTCCTGGTACCATAGCCCTGGCCCCCATGCACGTGATGATACGTAGTGTTATTAGCCCCTACATGGCCGTTTAGGTCTCCTCCTATGTATTTTGTTTCTTCACGGGGAATTAGTTGCATAAGGTCGTCCAGGTCTTCCCAAAAGGAATCCTTTTCTTCACGGCTGCAGCCCACTTGGGGCGCATAGGCGCAGACTATGTTTAGGGGGGGTTGATCGTCTAGGGCTATTTTGACACACATCAGGCGGTCGTTCTTTCTTTCCACGTTAATAATGCGCTGTTTGAGATGGGTATCGAGTGCAATTGCTACTGCGTTCTTCTTATTGGTGGTTCCATGGTAGAGCAGTTGGTATCCTTGCCCTATGTCCCGCGACTTGGAGCCTCCCTGCCTCCCGTTGAAAGTGCCGCCCACCCCCGCTCGTTAGCTACCAGGTATCGGCTAGTACGTCTTATCTTACTCACACAAGCATGGTACGCGTTCACCTACACGAGCTTAGACTGTGTGCGTAGGAACGCGTTTGTTTCATACATTTGATCGCCAGTGACCGAGGCGTGCCTAAATTGAGATATTTCCCTCGGATGTAACTATTGTAATGATGCACAACGATTTTATTCAGAAATTTCCACAAACCAAGACGAAACATATGAAACATATCGCCAAAGATTTAAAAAAAAATATATATCGTTCGCCAAGTTGGGACATAAAGAGTGTGCAGAATGCGAGGCAAATAAATTGCACGAACACTATCAAAACATAAAGGAATATTGCAATGATTGCGTTACTTGGAAGGCACATCAAACCATTGTACCAAAAACATGTAGACAAAGTACTGAAAGGATCCACAGCACCTCAATTTTCTGCCGATTTTCGACCCCTTGCCTCAATTTGGCAAGAAGGAATTGCTGGAAGGTACAAGGAACAAATTGTCAGCACCTTCTACGCATTTATTATAACACAGAGAGATACTCTGGAACTGGAACTTTGGCTCGACAATTGTTTCAACCAAAACAAAAATTGGTGCTTACTGAGCTACTTTGTATACATTTTACACTCAGATGAAATATCATGTAAAACACTGACTGTGCACTATTTTGAATCAGGTCACACTTTTATA
This sequence comes from Coleophora flavipennella, assembly GCA_947284805.1. Taxonomy (NCBI): domain Eukaryota; kingdom Metazoa; phylum Arthropoda; class Insecta; order Lepidoptera; family Coleophoridae; genus Coleophora; species Coleophora flavipennella. The sequence continues at coordinate 14,705,903 of OX369289.1, read as the reverse complement.
AATGCCGACAGCTTTCACCACAGAATTGAATTGTCGATGAAAAAGATGAAGAAAGTCTTTGACTTCGATGACTTTGAAGAGGCTGTAAGGACAGCTACACTGAGAAAAATTTACATAGTCGGTCTACGTAATTTAAGTAGCAAAACGGTACAGCATGACAGTTGTAGCCGGAACCATGTCGCATACGTAGCTGGTATTAAGTAGGCGGTCCCGTGAAGTTTGTCAGTAACCGGCATACGTAAATTACTGCTGTGCCGTTTTGCTACGTATATAAGTAGCTGGTATTTATTACCTGTATACCAGCACAGGCTTTGTATATGTACTGTACGGGCTCGGGATCCGTAAATAATGGTGTTTACTACGTATATACTGTAACTGCATAGGTCTATACGAGCATAGGCTTCGTAAGCCTGGTATTGCATACGTACAACACTGACACGGTATCCTTAAAACATGGTGTTTACTATGAGCGTAATGTTGCTGCACAAGTACTTTACAGGTTTAGGCTCCGAAAAGCATAGAATATCCTACTTATATACTAGTGATGGATGCGTACAATACTGTTACGGGATACGTAAGTCATTGTGGTGCCTACGTATGAAATGTTGCTGCACAGGTTCTATACTGGGCCAGGCTCTGTAAAGCATTGTGTAGCCTACGGAGTAAATGGGGCTGCACTGGTTCTATACTGGGCTAGGCACCTTACAGCATAGAGTGTCCTATTTATGTAGTTGTGATGGATGCGTACAATACTGGCACGGGATCCGTAAAGCATTGTGTAGCCTACGTATAAAGTGTTGCTGCACAGGTTCAATACTGGACTAGGCTACGTAAGGCATGGAGTGTCCTACGTATAAATTGTTGCTGCACAGGTTCTATATTGGGCTAGTTTGTGGATTGATATGCGATATGTTTATTGAATTTAAACTGAACTTTATTGACTGTGTTGGCTATCTTTTTCATGTCCTTTTATTATTTTATTGTAATTAAATATTTGCATGCAATTAAAAACTATTTTTAATGATGATAAAGAAGTATAACTTCTGAAGTGCGTACATAAGTACAGGCACCCATTTTTTTATGTAGAGTGTATATTTGGAAAGTATCACTCTGATGAAAAATAAAGTTGATTTGTTTAGTTCAACATGTTTCATTGCATTGCACATCGTTAAGGATATCCCTCACTTTAAACGTAAGTTTTCAAAGAGGACTATTCATAAACCATAAAAATTAAATTAAAAATTAAAAAACTCTCGACAAAAACCTTGAAAAAGTAAAAAAATAATATATATTAGCCTTTTAAGTTTAATATAAACAGTAATATTTTGATCCAAGAGTCGTCGCGTTGGGGGACCGCTTACTTGTGAAATTATTAGAAATTAGTAGGGAAGTAAAGCAATTAGTATTGGTAAAATAAATCAGATGAATTATGTTTTTATTTTATTTACTTAGCAGTCTGCTACGCGATGACTCTTGGATTAAAACATTACTACTTAAATTGAACTCAAAGAACCAATACATATTATTTTTTTACTTTATAGAGGTTTTATTTAATGCTTTTTAAACTTTACATGATACTATTAGACAGACACGCTGCAATCGAATTTATATTTTTCTATTTTCTAGATAAGATAAGATAAGATAAACTTTATTGTGAAACTGTGTACAATGATGTTACATTTAATATATTTTTAGTTCCAACAGGTTGCCCTTTTCGGACGTACAATATTAATATTACATTTAGACATAAGCAAAATATTCATTTAAATTATAAAAGCATTTGTGTATAAGCCACTCTTTAAGGTGGCGTTTAAATTTAGCACCATGCAATGATTTTATAAATACAGGTAAATTATTATAAATTCTAATTCCGTTTACATAACAACTTTTGTCATATATGTAACTGGTCGCTATTACAGAACACAAATCATATTAATAATTAGACCTTAGGTTCTTTTTCTTTTCATTTTTTTTATTGAAATATTCACTATTATTTCTTATAAATACACAAATTTCTAATATGTAGATACACGTCAGTGTTAGTATTTTTTGTTCTACAAATGCTGTTCTTAGTGTTTCAGTACTGTACATGTTAAAAATAATCCGAAGACATCTTTTTTGTAGCATAAAGGTAGACTGAACATTCACAGAATTTCCCCAAAATATTATGCCATATGTCAGCAGGGAATAGACATAACCATAATATGCATTTTTCGCAACATCTACAGAAGTCACATTTCTTAAAATTGATAACATATAGCAGTAGCTGGATAATTTTTTGTTAATTATTTCTATATGGGCTTTCCAGTGCAGATGGCTGTCCATTGTAATACCCAAAAATTTCTAGTATTTGTGTGAATGAAATCCTGCTAGCCTTCTTTGAAGCTACAATTAAATGTGCGGTCTGTGTAGGTATAACCAACAACAATAATTATTAATAAAAATGTTTACTTTTACGATAAAAAATAAACTGACAAAAGTCTCATTACTTATACTTGAACCTGTAAGGTACGCCATACAAAGGTTTATAATTCAACTAATATTTTACGAGTGATGGGCTAAAAAAAAATTTGAGACGGAAAATTTAAAAAAATGACCTTAGGCAACAATTACATTTTCATTCAAAAAGAAACAAATAGTACGTACATTTTTTGTCTCAAAAGCTTTTTTGTACAGTTAACCATCTTTGAGACTCTCTTCGCAGGTCAATGACCTTCAAACCGTCATCACGAAAATGATAACCTATACCAATCCCAGCTTCCCTGTAAATATCTTCTCTACTAAAAAAAAGAAAGCAGCAATCTCAAAAATGAGAAAGTGTTGTTCCTTTAAAGACAATTACATGAGAATAAGCCCACTTTAAATTTTTTTTTTTCAAAAACATGCCTTTATCTTGAAAAACGTTAGAGATATCAAACAAAATAATATAGAATACTACCTGTGTCCCGCAGCTTTGCCCGCTCATATCCCAGTGATTTTTTTTTACCTTTTCTCAGACCTATCGAATATACACAGAAAATTTCATAGAAATCGGTCCAGCCGTTTCCGAGAAGTATGACAACTAACACTGTGACACGAGATTTTTTTTAAATAAAGAAAATTGTTATCTATATAGTATAATAATGTGTAGAGTCTAGGGTAAATTGAGACCAAGCCTAGGGCAAAATGAAAACCAATTCAGACAACACTTTTTTGAGCAAAATGTGCAAAGAGTAACATTCACTGTACTGTACCGTAATCGTAAGATTAAGATGGAAGTTTTTCGTTTACATAAAAGTGTAAGGCCTGGATTGAAAGAAGTTAGTTTTTGTGGTAAGTAAAAATAAACTGTTTTAAGGAAAGTGCTATACTATTTTTGCCCGCAATGCCATATTTTCCACTGCATTATTGTCCGTAATCAATGCATAGTGGCATTCGTCCTGCTTCAAAGGTTATTAGGTATTGAAGGATGGGAATGCTACCTCTCAATTGCACTCCAACCCTACCAAAAAATGTATCCAATAGCAGATTCATCAAAGATGCATTCGTAGTAACTAGCCTGGGCCTACCTACACTGAAGCACTTACTAAATGAAGAGCATAGGCGGCTGATCTTTATTCCAGTTCCTCTGTTAATGTATTTTGGTTAAATTTCAGCTCCTGAAATCCGATTTTATTGCTGCAGGAACAGGAAACAACTAGATCTGACAGGAAAGGAGACTAGAATCTGTGTCATAACCTCCTGATAACTAAAATAGTGAGTACCTATGTTTTCATCGTTCCATAGTCAACAAGGAACTCTTATAGTTTCGCAATACCCGTCCGTCTGTGTCTGTACAACTTTTGTTCTACATGCTGAAACTGCAAAAAAATATTGGACTATCAGCCAACCTGTAGAGCAAAAGATGTGCAGTTCATGAGTAGCAGCTCATGCCAATAGTTACTACTTAAACTTAAATAACAATTGGAATGTTCAAAAAGTGATTATCTGCAGAGATTATGTATCAATTCTTGAACAGACTTACTCATTATAGTCGTTACTATAGTTTCAACTTTTTCACCCTACTTAGGGACATGCTTAGTAATTAACATATATCTATCTTCCCAATTATATTTTACTACATGCATAGTGCCTTAGTAAATTTTGTGCATGGTCTTAAAGTTAACTAGTAGTTCATAGCGTTCTGTAACCAAAGGGCCAACTTTTTGTTTTTTGTTTATGTAATGTTTATTTTTGGGGAAATATGGATGGCAGTTTTATTCAAAATGCAGACAAAAGTTCTCAAAGATTATTAAAAGAAGGATCAAAACGAAGTATATACCTTGTGAGTTGAGTCATTAGATATAGGATATGCCTCTAGGTTGGTTCAAATCAAAATTGGTTAAGTATTTTTTTAGAAAATTCCAAAAAACTAATGTTTAGCATTTCCATTTATTTATTTCAACCTGTAGTGTATAGCTTTAAGATATTCACTTGTCCTCATTTGCAGTATGAGTAATATTAACTGAGTTTATTTTTATTCACAGACAATGACAATTTAACTTGGGTAAAGAACATACACCCCTGGATGATTGGTACAGCGGAAGAGAAGTGGGCAGAAACAATGTCTGAATAATATTTATTAAGGCGATATAGCAAAATTCTATAATAATTTCTCTGCATTGGAAGAACCTGAAACCTGTAGCCTGGTGAGAGTTTTACAGTGCTATAACTTTATGTAGGGCATTATTATTTTCAACACGCTTTTATTAGCTTCATCTGTAACTAATTAATATATTAACAAATACAGAATATTGTACACACAATTTAGAGCGACATCCATACTATCGTAAAAATGGCAATACATGTATACAAGCGTGAAACTCAGCGTGATTACAGTACTAATTCTGAAGTAACACAACAAGTAATAAAAACCTGCCAAGTATGAGTCGTATTCGTGCTAAGGAGTCCGAATTAAATGAAAAATTAACTGTGCCAAAATTGTTTCCATCAAACAAGACCTAAAGATTTTTAAACAGTTTCTCGTATCTTTATGGTTAAGGATTTCAGCATACTGTCCCAGTTAAAAAATTAACACTAAAAAGGTAGTAGGTGACAATTTATTTCAATTTTTTTTTCCAGAAAAAGACCCGAAGACGACCACCAATGTATCAATACTACTTCTAGGCCACATCGTAAACATTTTGCCTACAAGAAAACGGAAGGAAAGGCAGTCATCAAAACTAAATATGACAAAAACTGCTCTATTTACTGATCTAGTTTTTTTTGTAATCTTGCTAATATGTTAGGGATTATAATTATCTCTGCTTTTATTAAGTACGTACAAAAATAATAACATTGTAATAAAATTAGCTTAATTATGCATAATGTAATATATTTCAGACTGTTAATACATTTTTAAATTAAATATGATTCCAGTTATAACCACGTGTAATTACTAATTTTTCACCCTTTTCAATACAAAAATACACGATAATGTTATTTGCTGTACATAGGTTCTTATAGGTCTTTTAAGATGTTTTTCATTAAGGCATGGTGTAACGTGTTTCTACATTTACATAAATAATGTACATTTACCTTAATGACTGAACAGAATATTATGTGAATTATTATTTGTTCAGTTATACAATACTGTTATTTTTTGGTGTGATTTTATTGTTATGTACGTAAAAGTACTGTAATCTGTAAGGAATCTGCTTTGTGCTGTCACATATTTGCATAAAATCGCATATGCAGTGCGTCCGGTTCTGACCTGCCAAATTTTAGGGAGTGCTTCTACTCGTGAAACTGCAGAACTTTTCCCAAGAAACCCTTTGCCAATTTCAGAAAAAAATTGGCCTCTACTTTAAAGGTTGCTCGGGAAAAAATATTCAGTTTCAAAAGTGGAAGCACCCCTTAAAGTTTGGCAGGGCGAAACGTAGATAACATGCTTTGCAGATTGCAGTAAAGGCACGAGATCCTTTAAGCATCGTTTATTACGTATTTATTGTTGCACAGGTACACTGTACTATACTGGGCTAGCCAAGCTTCGTATACCATGGAGTGTCCTACTTATGTATGATGTAATGCCTACAGTACTGGCACGGTACCCCTAAAGCATTGTGTTTACTACGTACGTACTGTTCTGCACAGCTATTATACTATACTGTGCTAGGCTTCATAAGTCATGAAGTGTCCTACTTATGTAACGATGATGGATGATTACTATACTGGCACGCGATTCGTAAAGTATTCATTAATTGCGGCATAAAGTTAAAATTTTATAATCCTCAATTAAATCATAGCAGAATTTCACAGGGTAAAATGTATTTAGAGAGCCTGCAGCAGCATTTCGTACGTAGCTACGATAATACTTTACGAATCGCGTGCCAGTATAGTATTCATCCATCATCGTTACATAAGTAAGACACTCCATGACTTATGAAGCCTAGCACAGTATAGAACCTGTGCAGGAACATTTCATACGTAGGCTACACAATGCTTTACGGATCGCGTGCCAGTATTGTACGCATCCATTACCAGTACATAAGTAGGACACTTCATGCTTTACGTAGCCTAGTCCAGTACAGAACCAGTGCAACAACATTTCATATATAGGCTACACAATGCTTTACGTAACCCGTGCCAGTATTGTACGCATACATCACCAGTACATAAGTAGGACACTCCATGCCTTGCGGAGCGTAGCCTAGTATAGAACCTATGCAGCATCATTTCATAAGTAGGACACTCCATGCTTTACGGAGCCTAGCCCAATATAGAACCTGTGCAGCAACAATTCATACGTAGGACACTCCATGCCTTACGTAGCCTAGTCCAGTATTGAACCTGTGCAGCAACACTTTATACGTAGGCTACACAATGCTTTACGGATCCCGTGCCAGTATTGTACGCATCCATCACAACTACATAAATAGGACACTCTATGCTGTAAGGTGCCTAGCCCAGTATAGAACCAGTGCAGCCCCATTTACTCCGTAGGCTACACAATGCTTTACAGAGCCTGGCCCAGTATAGAACCTGTGCAGCAACATTTCATACGTAGGCACCACAATGACTTACGTATCCCGTAACAGTATTGTACGCATCCATCACCAGTATATAAGTAGGATATTCTATGCTTTTCTGAGCCTAAACCTGTAAAGTACTTGTGCAGCAACATTACGCTCTTAGTAAACACCATGTTTTAAGGATACCGTGTCAGTGTTGTACGTATGCAATACCAGGCTTACGAAGCCTATACTCGTATAGACCTATGCAGTTACAGTATATACGTAGTAAACACCATTATTTACGGATCCCGAGCCCGTACAGTACATATACAAAGCCTGTGCTGGTATACAGGTAATAAATACCAGCTACTTATATACGTAGCAAAACGGCACAGCAGTAATTTACGTATGCCGGTTACTGACAAACTTCACGGGACCGCCTACTTAATACCAGCTACGTATGCGACATGGTTCCGGCTACAACTGTCATGCTGTACCGTTTTGCTACTTAAATTACGTAGACCGACTATGTAAATTTTTCTCAGTGTAGCTGTCCTTACAGCCTCTTCAAAGTCATCGAAGTCAAAGACTTTCTTCATCTTTTTCATCGACAATTCAATTCTGTGGTGAAAGCTGTCGGCATTTATAAAAGTGTGACCTGATTCAAAATAGTGCACAGTCAGTGTTTTACATGATATTTCATCTGAGTTTAAAATGTATACAAAGTAGCTCAGTAAGCACCAATTTTTGTTTTGGTTGAAACAATTGTCGAGCCAAAGTTCCAGTTCCAGAGTATCTCTCTGTGTTATAATAAATGCGTAGAAGGTGCTGACAATTTGTTCCTTGTACCTTCCAGCAATTCCTTCTTGCCAAATTGAGGCAAGGGGTGTAGTAGCCATGTAGTAGCCGACTGTTCTCCAACTGTAACAAAACATTCGTTGTACACAGTCAATCTCTTTGTGAATATGACTTTTTTAAATTCTTCGGCACTTGGAAGCACGATGACTTTTTGCAAATCGGCAGAAAATTGAGGTGCTGTGGATCCTTTCAGTACTTTGTCTACATGTTTTTGGTACAATGGTTTGATGTGCCTTCCAAGTAACGCAATCATTGCAATATTCCTTTATGTTTTGATAGTGTTCGTGCAATTTATTTGCCTCGCATTCTGCACACTCTTTATGTCCCAACTTGGCGAACGATATATATATTTTTTTAAATCTTTGGCGATATGTTTCATATGTTTCATCTTGGTTTGTGGAAATTTCTGAATAAAATCATTGTGCATCATTACAATGGTTACATCCGAGGGCAATATCTCAATTTAGGCACGCCTCGGTCACTGGCGATTAAATGTATGAAACAAACGCGTTCCGCACACAGTCTAAGCTCGTGTAGGTGAACGCGTACCATGCTTGTGTGAGTAAGATAAGACGTACTAGCCGATACCTGGTAGCTAACGAGCGGGGGTGGGCGGCACTTTCAACGGGAGGCAGGGAGTGACCATACTGTACGCTAGTACTCTTTATTATACTGTGCTTTAGGTGCATGCTCCCGGCGCTACTGCGACACAGTGGGATTGAAAGAATTGACATACTCTTCAAACTAAGATTCAACAATTTTATTTGATGCTGCTGCTTTCCCTCTGCCATCTTCACGAGGATGACTAGCGTCTTTTTCAGTTTTGGAGAGCACATTACGAAGTACCTATCATTGCTTTTTTTTACCCTAGGTTTGTCAGGAAATATATTTTACAAATTTTTGAGTCGTTCCATTAGAATCCATCCATGCTAGTTTCCAGTAATGCTCGTTTATTGTTTTTCGTCTCTCCTCGCAAATTTTAGTTTTGCATTTTTTCTTACAAGCGTCAATGCATGGCTCCAATATTTTGTGTGTTTATGCAAAATTGTACAATTTCAGCTTTATCCATTCATCTTTGTTCTGTGTTGATAGTTTTCTTTTCATAGCCTTGCCTCGTTATTTCTGTAAGTGACTTATTTTCAAACTCTAGAACCAAGGATTAGTACTCCATCTTCTGAATACACTGTGGTCTGCTGTTCAATCCGACTTTTTGGCTCTGTGGGATTATAGTCAAATTCATCCAAAAAGAAAGCATCGACGATCGAATTGAAGGTGCTGCCCAAGTTACTTCATTTGAGCGTCGACACGTCTTGGTCAAAATTAAGATCTGGTAATGGTTTACCTGTCGAATAATTATTTTTTTTGTTACAGCAGCAGACTAGATCACATGAAGATTGATTTTCCGATAATGTCTTCTCTTTTCGTATTTTACTAAATATGAACATTTACCTGTTACAACAGGCTGCAACGCGTCACACACGGACGAGATTGGTGTTTCGTCCACAGCAGTGGTCTACGGTCCACATAATTTGGACACTGGGTCTTAGAGGTCCATATTGTGGCCATTATTGATGACAGACGCAGTCACCTGCTCAGAGAGATGTCTGCGTTTGGTAGTTTTATCTGAAAACACACACAACAAAATATACTGGCAATGTCATCATCATAACAGCTGAAAAACGTCCACTGGTGGACAAAGGTCTCTCCCAAGGACGACCGGTCCTGCGCTGCCCGCATCCATCGGCTTCCCGTGATCTTCACCAGGTCATCGGTCCACCGCGTGGGAGGCCTGCCTACGCTACGTTTTCCGGTGCGCGGTCGCCACTCGAGAACTTTATTGCCCCAACGTCCCTCTGTTCTACGATCTATGTGCCCTGCCCACTGCCACTTCAGTTTAGCGATTCTGTGAGCTAAGTCGGTTACTTTGGTTCTCCTGCGGGTCTCCTCGTCTATGATTCGATCCCGCAGAAAAACTCCGAGCATAGCACGCTCCATTGTCCTTTGGGTGACCTTGAGCCTTAAATCATCAAGCGTGGTGCCACGGCTGTATTGTTACAACATCAAGCGCGGGACCGCTGCTGAACTGCGATAATATAATGCACGGGGCCAGGCCTGCACTAGTTAGTTACCGAGGTCACAGCGCGGGGCGTGTCTGTGCAGGTGCGGGCACAGCGCGGGGCGTGTCTGTGCAGCTGCGGGCACAGCGCGGGATCTTGTCAACACGCTAGCGGCAGAAAGAAGCCCAAAGCCACCTCACAGCCCTTACATTAACTACTCTTTATCTCTACATTATAAAAGTCTCCGAGAGCTGACATGGATCGGCAAGCGCGGTGCGCGGTGCGCGGTGCGCGGTGGCGGCCGGTGGAGATATCAAATCAATGAGGTCGCACCAAGTAAACTGCACGACAAGCTCCCGGCGCGCGGCGGCGCTGCTCGTGCGCGCGCTCGGCTGACCGATCACTAACTCTCACAAATCCTGGAACTGGCTCCGCCTATCCTCGCCGTAGATATTCGATGTTTTTCTTTCCGTAATCAAAATGGGAAATCAAAAGAGTCCATGTTATTTAATGAAATCACGAAATACCCTTCATTTATTTGAGCCGATAAAATGTTAATTTCGTTCAAAGGAACTCAACACCGCAGTGAGCCGAAAATAAAATGTAAGTATTTCTTATTTCAATGCGGTGACCTGTGTTAAATTTACGTAAGTACCTGCCTACTGTGGTTCGGTTCGAAAAGAGAAAATAGGCAAAGTGCGTGTCGGCCTACGCATAAGGCAGGGTTCCAGCGTCATTACATGAGAACTGTTTATCTCAGGATAAGGATACCCTAACTCGTTTTCCTAGGCCCAATTGTTTAAAAGCACCAGAGACACGTTTTTAGGGTTCCGTGGTACAATAAGGAACCCTTATAATTTCGTCATGTCTGCCTGTCCGTCTGTCCGCGGCCTAGCTCCTAGACTATTAATAGTTAAGAGCTGAAATTTGGCAAAGATATATATAATAATAACACGGAAAGAACTGTAAAAAATTTTGGAAAACTAAAATAAGGGTACATCCCCTACAAGTAAAGTGGGGATGTTTTTTTTTCTCGTCAAACCCAGTCGTGTGGGGTATCGTTGGTTAGAGTTTTAAAAATAGTTGTGAGTCTAATAAGAACATTTTATAATTTAGGGTTCCGTTTTCGAAAAAATAGGCTTGAAAGTGCTAAATTTTGTTGGAGTCGACTGTCCTTACCCAACTACTAACTAAACCGCTGTATTTGGAAATTCGAAAAAAAATCATGAAAGTAGTCTATATTATGAATTTAAAAGGAAATCTATCACGGCTAAGTAGGCTTTCTTAGTTTAGGAGAAATAGTCGACCAACTTAAGATGTGCAGTTAGATTTGTAAAAAGTTCATAGATTTTTCATACAATGTGTTCCATTACCAACTGCAAATACATATATTTTATAAATAAACTTTAATTTTTTTTAAAGACTACGGAACCCTACTTAGCGCGAGTCCGACTCGCACTTGGCCGGTTGTTAACGACTCACGAGCTATACTAGTATACGGTGTGCGGGGAGCAGCGGAGCAGCGGAGCAGCGGAGCAGCACTCAGCACTCAGCACACTGGACAACAATATGATTTTAATAATGAGCCGAAGCGGGATGCCTGGCTGATGCGATTGCGATTTATTTTGTAAAAAATAAAATTAAAGTTTAAAAAACTTAAAAACCGACTTCAAAATGAAATTCACTCAAAAGTATGAAATAATATTAATTTACTTAGATACACGACTAATGTCACCAACAATAACGAAATCAAAGATGGGTACGAATTAAATTAGGGGCCGAAAATTATACGGATTAGTATGGATGTTTGTGTCCTTTTCAATGAGAAGCCAGTTCTTAGCCTTCAATAAAACGTCATTCCAAACCTAACGCCACTGACGCGAACGGTTGTCGTACAAGTAGTGAGTGTGAGCTACCTTCCATCCACTCTCTAAGTAACCCGCAGCCTCCCCCCCCCCCCCCCCCACGCCCCGCGGGCACATCAAACAAAAATACGTTTTGTATTGTTTCGCGCACACACACACACACACACACATACACGCAACGCACTGGTTGTTGTGCAGGAAGTGTGCGTCACACATAATTAACTCGCCTTCTGCTTAATAAAAATAATGTCTACACACAAATTTAAGCTGAAAATTACAGAGTGGCTATTAAACAAATGTTACTATTCGATTGCTGAGTTCTTAAGTGATAAAGAAATATGATTATTATATTTTTAACTAGCTTTTGCCCGTGGCTTCGCCCACGTGGACATAGCTTTTATGACTCTTTTTGAGGGTGAGTGGTGCGCAAGCCGCAATCAGCTCGCAAGCGTGGACATGAGTTTTCTCCAGGTACCTCAGGAACTGTATCGGGCTATTCGGATTAGCCACATTAGCAGTCTTTGTCACTTCCCACCCCTTCAAGGTCGTCGTAGAGCGTCGGTGGCAAAACGGTGAGGGCCACTACCTCCTGTCCGGAAGGCCGTGGTTCGAATCCTGCCACTTACCAATATCTATACGAATATCGATTTCATACTGGTATGTACGTTTATCCAACGCTCTTACGTTGAGAAAAACATCGTGAGAAAACCTGCACACGCCTGCGAAAAAATTCGAAGCTTATGTGTGAAGTCAATCAACCCGCAATGGACCCGCGTGATCGTCTAAGGCCAGATCGCCCTAACTCAGGGCAGGTCAAGCCCCTTGGTGGGGACGTATATAAACTGATATGATGAAATAACACATATACCTATATTATAAAAAAACTAATTCAAATCATTATAGGTATCAATCTAGTAATAAAATTTCCTAACAATATTAATATGGGTCAAATCCTCGAGTCGTATCAGCTCCAAAGGAGCCCAAGACGCACTTCTCGCGCTGGATGGTAATAGACAACCTTAGCAGCAGGTAGGACCTCACGTCACATCTCCTCTCTCGAAGGCGAAGGCCAATCTCCTTTGTGAAGGCAAAGGCCTCGCAGCCGGTTGTCTCTCAGACCAGCGGCACAAAGCAGTAATTTGCCTCCAAGACCGAGTACTTATTATGCTTCTTTCTCACCGCAAATTGAGCAGCAGTACCGTACGGGTGAGGAGTGAGGCAGAAAAAGTGACTTCCCAAAGCAGACGCGTTCCTCTCTGCCATAGCACCTGTATAAACCCTCCGGCCTTTTGCCATCAGATCGACTAAAGCCCGGCCGGCGGCTGCATCAAAGATTGAATATTCCATTCTGTCTGGAATCAATTCCATTTGGCCGAGACCAGTGCCCTCCGAGTGAGGTCATTAAGGAAATTGGTGACGTGAGAATCTTCACAAACACGACTGCAACTCAGTGAGTGATGGCCAATTGCCTCCGCCGTGGACCCGCAAATACATTGATGAGGTTCACAGATATTGATATTGCAGGCAGAGAGCAACTGCCACACGCAAATAGTCGCCGTCAGAAGAGTTCCCATATCTGTGCCTTCTGTTAAAGGATGCTAAACTCGATTTATGTGTTTTATTTTTTTACACGATTGGAATCTGTAAAAAAATACCTCTCTGTTCGTCTATGAAACACATCGCTATCGTACCATAGTTCCAGAGTTTAAAGTAGCGTATGCTGAAAAATACATAAAAGAAATCCACTCAAAAGTATGAAATAATATTTTAATGTTTTAATACAACTTAAGCGCGTTTTATTATCCCTGCAATGCCATCTATTGACATTCTGCTACTATGATTATAATGTATGGTATGTGTAGCTAATATATAGAAAAAAGTACTCTAGTGATATTATTGTAAGTATCGATAGATAATTTCCCACGGGACCTCTTTAGTTTTCCGGGATAAAGAATACCCGACTATATAATGATGGTCAAAAACACCCCATCCCAATGTAAAGGTTTCATATTTTTACGTTGAGTCATTCTAAAGATACAATTTTTTGCATTCCTGTAGGAACGCTAATTTTTTTGGGATTCACAATGTCCCAGTTTTATTTCGCGATAAGGGTATCAACGTGTAAAATTTGATTGTAATAGGTCAAGCCACATTTGCGTGGTGAGCCATTCTATTAATGAATACTTTTGATTTTCCCACGGGAACTCTTGAATTTTCTGGGATAAAAAGTATCCTATATGTTAACCCGGGCTATAAGGAACCACCATACAAAATTTCATCAAAATCGGCCCGGTACTTTTTGCGTGATGCGCGAACATACAGACAGACAGACAGACAGACAGACAGACAAAAATTCCAAAAGTTGTTGTTTTGGCCTCTATATCGTTAGTAATGTCCACCACAGTTATTATTTTCCAAAAATATTTCATGTACAGACGCGGCTCCGTTACAGTTTTATTATATTATAGATAGATAGATATAATATGATTTACATTATTTATATAGTTAGTCTATATACATATTGATTATAATTCATTTATTTTCGGATACTGTATGACATTGTGATAGCTTAATGTATTATAATACTTATTGTGTACACCTGATTCAGGTAGAATTTAACTGTACTATTACTGTATCTATTACTATATGTTCGATCTATATATACTTAAATTCCTGCACGATAAATGACTTGAACTTGAAAAAAAAACGAGTGGTTGTGTGGAGCTGATTTCGTTTGCGGTCAGACCAAATCGTATTTTGTTTTGTCACACACCGTAGAGTACTCTGAATAATCTAACACTTACCTTTTCCCGCCGTGTCGCCGTGTCGCCCGTCTGGATATCGTCTTAATGACTGTAATGGAGGGTGTACGGTTCAAAGACCGCACATTATGTTGAGGCAGCACATCGTGCGACCTCGTTACTAATGTATATAATAAATAACTAATCATTATTTTTAAGTTTGCTACTAACTCTTACCAAAACTAGAAGTGCATTGTAAAATCAGTACAAATAAACTAACTACTACAAAGAAAAACTTTTAACTTGAACATCTGCAAACTTCACTGAATGTATTGGGTCGCAGCCGTCTACTAAGCTAAGGGCTCCTACAGAGGGTGCGTGGTGCGCGGTCCGCTTCGAGTGTGAAATTAAGTTTATCCCAGATCTCTAAGAAACTTTGCATTTTTCGGAATAAAAGGTACCCTTTGTTATTATAAACCAATTACTTTAACTCTATGCCAAATTTCAGCGAAATCGGTTTAGGTGAAAAAATAACAAACAAACAGGTTTTCACAGACCCCGAGGGAACTATGCAAACATTATCGTATGTTCTTTACCGCTTTTTCCTTTAGCTCCAAGCTTAAGTTTTAGCTTAATCGGTTAGGTAATTTTAGAATAAAACAGAATAGAATAATATTTTGTAGTACCAAAATAACAATAACAATAGTAGTTTGTGTGAAAGAGTAACAAACAGACAGTCACACTTTCGCATTAATAATATAAGTAAGGATACATAAACATCTCCACTCAAACATATTTTATCGATATTTACTTACGTGTCGTTTCAGTCACACATACATTAGAGAAGATTTTATATCGTATGAAGGCTTTCATGGAAGGGAAACCTGTTTTCTAAAGAGTTATGTTCTCCGTCCCACTTAGAACGCCTTTTTAAGGAAGGAAAAATATAGGCGGTTCGTGCAATACAACAGCACGAAAAACAATTCTCTGCGAGAAACTGCCTGGAGGGCCGTCCCCCCCTCGCGACCCTCGACACCCTCGACACCCTCGAGACCCTCGCGGCCCTCGTGTATGAACACGTCTCGGCGGTTATCTAGCGCCGCCGCCGCCGCCGCCGCCGCCACCGCCGCCGGCCCGACCCGTCTTTATCAATACGAGACGGATGGCTCCGTCTCCTTGAATTAGGTCAAATAAATACATCGGTGTGGCGGCGAGCCTGCCCGCACCGCGCCGCACCGCGCCGCACCGCGCCGCATCGCGCCTCACCGCACCGCGCCGGCTCGCTCTAACCCGACCATATCTTCATACAGGATGTAACACAATTGGCGTAGTTCCCGTTTACTGGGGCTTCTTCTCATCATACTGAACAACTTATGATTTACGAATTTGCTGAAATTGCAAAAAAACAATTTTAACTCGTCATACAAATCGATCAGCTGATCGATCAATTTTTTGCATTTTTTTAAGCGGCCAAATTTATTTATTTTTGAGAATTGACTATGGATGTCTTGGGGAACATTTTTCAGTTTGATGAATAGAACCCGCAGACACCGGGTGACGGGTGACGGGTCCCGCACCGGGTTTGTTACACCTGTACAAGTACAATGTGAGGGACGAGTGGAAGTACCGCTCGGTCACCGTAGGGGGCGTGGGGCGTGGGCTGATCCAGTGCTCCACGCCGAGCAAGCAGTGACCTCCCACTTGTCCCTCCCACAAAATATTAGTTTAGCCACTACCCTTCTGCAGTGCGGTCCTCGTAGACTGCCCAGGTAAACAGTGCAGTACGAGGACCGCACTGCAGAAGGGTAGTGGCTAAACTAATATTTTCGAAATGTTTTATAAATTAAAAATTGATGAAAACTAATGCGAGTCCGTCCGGCCGTTTACTTTTTTTAAATAAAAGGTATTCATGACCGCAAAAATTTGTCATCGGGCATTAAAAATGAACCCCGCGAGCGGCTTGTGGCTCGCGCTCCTCGCTCCCATCTAGAATGTACTACGAGTCCGTCTGGCCGTCTTATCGTTCCGTTTGCTTATTTTTTTTTCATCATCATCATCATATCAGCCAAAAATCGTCCACTGCTGGACAAAGGCCTCCCCCAAGGATTTCCACGACGACCGGTCCTGCGCTGCCCGCATCAATCGGCTTCCCGCGATCTTCACCAGGTCGTCGGTCCACCGCGTGGGAGTTCTGCCTACGCTACGTTTTCCGGTGCGCGGCCGCCACTCGAGAACTATACTGCCCCATCATCGGTCATCTGTTCTACGAGCTATGTGCCCAGCTCACTGCCACTTCAGTGTACTAATATATATACTTTGCTTCAGTTTAGCGATTCTGTGAGCTATGTCGGTTACTTTAGTTCTCCTGCGGATCTCCTCGTTTCGATTCGATCACGCAGAGAAATTCCGAGCATAGCACGCTCCATTGCCCTTTGGGTGACCTTGAGCCTTCTTATGAGGACCATAGTAAGCGACCATGTCGCAGTTCCGTAAGTCATCACTGGCAACACACACTGGTCAAAGACCTTAGTCTTGAGACACTGCGGTATTTGGGACGTGAAGATATTGCGAAGCTTCCCGAACGCTGCCCAGCCGCGTTGGATTCGTCGATTGATCCCTTTCTCGAAGTTGCACCTGCCCAGCTGGACTGTTTGTCCCAGGTATACATTTTTTTTAAATGAAAAGTATTGATGCACAGGTTTGCTTTCTCCCTTCTCAGAATATTAAACAAAATTATTACATCTGTGTACAGGCTGTGTTACAGTCTCTCCAGAGGTGCCAAATTGACTATCGATATATCGAAGTGCTGAAGTGTTTGTATGAAAACGCCACCATGTCGGTTCACCTCCAGGATCAAAACTCGGAACCCATCCAGCTGCAGCGAGGGGTGAGACAGGGAGACGTTATATCTCCGAAACTGTTCACCGCCGCCCTGGAAGATGTTTTCAAGCTTTTGGACTGGGGTGGACTCGGCATCAATATCAACGGCGAGTACATCACCCACCTTCGATTCGCTGACGATATCGTGGTCATGGCTGAGACTATGGACGACTTAGGCACAATGCTCGATGGCCTCAGTAGAGCCTCTCAACAAGTGGGTCTTAGAATGAACATGGACAAGACGAAAATTATGTCAAACGTCCGTGTCATACCTACTCCTCTGAAGGTTGGAGGCTCTACACTCGAAGTTGTTACCGAATATGTATACCTGGGACAAACAGTCCAGTTAGGTAGGTCCAACTTCGAGAAAGAGATCAATCGTCGAATCCAACTCGGCTGGGCAGCGTTCGGGAAGCTTCGCAATATCTTTACGTCCCAGATACCGCAGTGTCTTAAGACCAAGGTCTTCGACCAATGTGTGTTGCCAGTGATGACGTACGGAACTGAGACATGGTCGCTTACTATGGGCCTCATAAGAAGGCTCAAGGTCACCCAAAGGGCAATGGAGCGTGCTATGCTCGGAGTTTCTCTGCGTGCTCGAATTAGAAACGAGGAAATCCGTAAGAGAACCAAAGTGACCGACATAGCTCTCAGAATTGCTAAACTTAAGTGGCAGTGGGCGGGGCACATTGCTCGTAGAACAGATGGCCGTTGGGGCAGTAAAGTTCTCGAGTGGCGACCACGCACCGGAAAGCGTAGTGTAGGCAGGCCTCCCACTCGGTGGACCGATGACCTGGTGAAGGTCGCGGGAAGCCGCTGGATGCGGGCAGCGCAGAACCGGTCGTCGTGGAGATCCTTGGGGGAGGCCTATGTCCAGCAGTGGACTTCCTTCGGCTGATATGATGATTACATCTAAGTTCTCGAGTGGCGACCGCGCACCGGAAAACGTAGCGTAGGCAGGCCTCCTACTCAGTGGACTGAAGACCTGGTGAAGATCGCGGGAAGCCGATGGATGCGGGCAGCGCAGGACCGGTCGTCGTGGAAATCCTTGGGGGACGCCTTTGTCCAGCAGTGGACGATTTGTGGCTGATATGATGAAGTACTCGTAGTATGAGTCTCTCCAACCGATTTGCTTAATTTTTGACGCTTATAAATGCATTCACGAAAAAGTGTGAAGTCATTATCCCGTTACGTGACTTCATTATCTCGTTACGTAACGTCATTGTCCCGTTACGCCCATTGTCGCGTTATGCCAGTGTGACGTCATTGTCACGTTACGCCTGAGCCAAACGTACAAGCGAGAGTTGTACTTGTACTTGCTCGGGGCTTGGGGCCAGGGGCCTGGAGCCTGGAGCCTGGGTCTTGGGGCCTGAGGCTGGGAGCCTGGGGCCTGTTAAGTTCAAGGTCAAGTCAAGTTAAAATCAAAGTCAAGATCAAGGTCAAAGACAGCTAATTTAAGTAAAGTTTTTACAAGTTAAAAGGATTAAAAGTACTAGGCTTCCAGGATCTTACAAAAGGTGTTGCAATTCGGTCGATTCTCTGTGAGGAAATGCCAAAGAGTTAACTCACCCGACTATGGGCGGTATTTTACATCTCCTTGACGATGGACCCTCTAGCGGTGGCTTTGGGTATAATAAATCATTTGCACCTTATCTATTAGTTAACCTGCTTTTTATAAGATGGCGCTGTTTAAATAAATAAATATTGAAGGGGGCCGAAATACCTGCAGAGGCCATATTACCACCATCTCCAGTATAATTATTGCGTAATCTTCATAACTGTACCGGAGGATCGCCCAGCAAAGGCTCGATTTACACCGTTCGGCACCATGTTAACTAATAAAAGTAGACGCAAGGATATGAGGTATTCAGTCAACAATTTTGAATCCAATTTTTCGCTAAAATGAAACGCACAAACGGCACGCGAATGGAACAAGGGACCCGAGGCGTATCGCCGAGGAATGTAAGGCATCACAGAGATCCGGATCGTCCATCTTATTAGTTATCCCATAACGTAAGTAAGGTATGCAC
Source organism: Coleophora flavipennella (assembly GCA_947284805.1). Classification (NCBI taxonomy): domain Eukaryota; kingdom Metazoa; phylum Arthropoda; class Insecta; order Lepidoptera; family Coleophoridae; genus Coleophora; species Coleophora flavipennella. The sequence goes on along the minus strand of OX369289.1, from coordinate 14,686,501 downwards.
ATACATAACTAAGAATCACGCCTCAACACATGTATAGGTAGGTACTAACAACACTTACAATAATAATGGCATTTGTTTGTCGACTCAAACAGCGCGTTCTAAACGCTTATTACAAATCAAAAGTAGGTTTTATTGCGGAGGGACTTCGGTCGTGTGATCTGAAGCGCACACCGCGCAAGCGTGCGGCGCGTGCGGCGCGTGCGGCGCGTGAAACCATAACACGTAAAGTTATCGTCCGTAAACCGACTGTGCAGACAACATCGTTTTTTGAAATATATAATATACTAGCTTTTGCCCGCGGCTTCGCCCGCGTGGACATAGCTTTTATGTCTCTTTTTGAGGGTGAGTGGTGCGCGAGCCACAATCAGCTCGCAAGCGTGGACATGAGTTTTCTCCAGGTACCTCAGGAACTGTATCGGGCTATTCGGATTAGCAGTCTTTGTCACTTCCCACCCCCTCAACAAATTTCTTACAAATAAAACACTTTAATTCGTTGCTCCGTTGCAACGCCACCGATGTGCGCGAGCGTAGAAAACAGTTGTCCCCAGATCCCTCGGGAACTATGTCAGGATATACTTATTAGTAAATTATATCATTTTCCACCTCATCTCTGTGCTAAAAATCACACCAATCCATTTTTTCGTTGCGATTTTAAATAACTTAACGAACAAAGTGTATGGTTTTAGTTTCCTCAGGAACTGCATCGGGCTATGACAATTTCCAGAGATAAAAAGTAGACTATTTCATTCCCAGTGATACAGGCTACCTGCATACCAAATTTCATCAAGATTGGTAGAGGTGTTGAAGTGTGAATAGGTAACAAACAAACAAACACATTTTCACATTTATAATATTAAGTAAGGATTTCTAAATCTTAAATAACATATAGAGCGTCGGTGGCGTAACGGTTAGGGCCACTGCCTCCTGTCCGGTAGGCCATGGTTCGAATCCTGCCAATTACCAATATCTATACGAATATCGATTTCATACTCGTATGTACGTTTATCCGACGCTGTTACGGTGAGGGAAAACATCGTGAGAAAACCTGCACACGCCTGCGAAGAAACCCGCGTGATCATCTAAGGCCTGATCGCCCTAACTCAGGGCAGATCGAGCCCCTTGGTGTGGACGTATATAAACTGATATGATTAAATAACACATATACCTATATTATCAAAAAACTAATTCAATCATTATATCTTGTAATAAAATTTCCTAAAAATATTAATATGGGTCAAATCCTCGAGTCGTATCAACTCCAAAGGAGCCCATGACGCACTTCTCGTTCCCGCGCTGGATCTATAGACAACCTTAGCAGCAGGTAGGACCTCACGTCACATCTCCTCTCTCGAAGGCGACGGCCAATCTCCTTAATGAAGGCAAAGGCCTCTGAGGGTTCAGCAGCAGGTTGTCTCACAGACCAGCGGCACAAAGCAGTAATTTACCTCCAAGACCGAGTACTTATTATGCTTCTTTCTCGCCGCGAATTGAGCAGCAGTACCGTACGGGTGAAGTGTGAGGCAGTAAAAGTGGCGTCCCAAAGCATGCACGTTCCTCTCTGCCATGGCACCTGTTTAAACCCTCCGGCCTTTTGCCATCAAATCGACTAAAGCCCGAAAGATGGAATATTCCATCTGGCCGAGATCAGTGCCCTCCGAGTGAGGTCATTAAGGAATTGGTGACGTGGAAATCTTCAAAAACAACGACCGCAACTCAGTGCGTGATGGCCAATTGCCTCCAAGGTGGACACGCAAATACATTTATGAGGTTCACAGATATTGATATTGCAGGCGGAGAGCAACTGCCACACGCAAATAGTCGCCGTCAGAAGAGTTCCATATCTGTGCCTCCTGTTAAAAGATGCTAAACTCGATTTATGTGTTTTAAATTTTTTTACACGATTGGAATCTGTAAAAAATACCTATCTGTTCGTCTATGAAACACATCGCTACGTGCCATAGATCCAGAGTTAGAGTTGTGTAAAATAGCGTATGCTGAAAAATACATAAAAGAAATCCACTCAAAAGTATGAAATAATATTTTAATACAACTTAAGCGCGTTTTATTATCCCTGCAGTGCTATCTATTGAAATTCTGCTGCTATGATTATAATGTGTGGTATGTGTAGCTAATATGGGGAAAAAAAGTATTCTATTGTTATTATTGTAAGTATCAATAGATCTACTTTCCCACGGGACCTCTTTAGTTTTCCGGGATAAAGAATACCCGATTATACAATGATGGTCAAAACACCCATCCCAATGTAAAGGTTTCATAGTTTCATATTGTCACGTCGAGCCATTCTAAAGATATTTTTTTTGCATTCCTGCAGGAACCCTTAATTTTTTTGGGAATCACAATATTCCAGTTTTAGTGCGCGATATAGGGTATCAACGTGTAAAATTTTATTGTAATAGGTCAAGCCACATTTGCGTCGTGAGCCATTCTATAAATGAATACTTTTGATTTTCCCACGGGAACTCTTGAATTTTCCGGGATAAAAAGTCCTATATGTTAACCCGGGCTATAAGGAACGATTATACAAAATTTCATCAAAATCGGCCAGGTAGTTTTTGCGTGATGCGCGAACATACAGAGAGACGGACAGACAAAAATTCCAAAAGTTGTTGTTTTGGCCTCTGTATCGTTAGTAATGTCCACCACAGTAATTATTTTCCAAAAATATTTCATGTACTGACACGGCCTCGATACAGTTTTATTATATTATAGATAACTAGCTGTTTCCCGCGGCTTCACCCGCGTGGACCACGTTTCTATGACTTTTCGAGGGTGCGCAGTGCGCGAGCCGCAAGCGGCTCGCGAGCGTGATAAAAAGTAGCCTATGTCTTAATCCAGGTCCTAATCTGTCAACCTACCAAATTTCAGCCAAATCCGTTCAGTAGTTTTTGCGGGAAAGCGTAACAGACAGACAGAGTTACTTTCGCATTTATAATATTAGTAGGGATTACATGAGTATGTATATTATAAGTATTCTTCTTCTTTGCGTGTCGATGCCAAATTAAATCATTCCGGCCCAGAACTTAGCCACTTCGACTGCACTATTTGTGGCGTCCCTTAAGTCCTGCTGCGAACAGGTGACAGGGCAGGTATTTAAGCAAAGATTAGTCGATAAGCATTAAAAATCACAAAATTTTCGCCCTTCTCAAGTTATACCCAAGACTGAAACGCGATTTTCGTAGCTTTCTGTCTCATCATCACCGTTTCCAGTTGAAGTACATTCGCGGTTCGACGTTCGTTCTGGTGTAAGAACACTCGCTGATGGTGATACCAATTCGTATAAACATAAAACTTTATTCAACACTATACATATAAATATTTTAGACCTTTAGATACTGATTAGATACTGTGGATAAGATAATGTAATAATAAATTATTCAAGTTTGGTAACAAATAGGTGGGTAGGTTTGTCCTGTATTTTTTTGTATCGTGCATAATTATAATATTTTATAATTATTACTTTATTTAATGTGACTATTTCATTATTTGTAGCTTTAGATTATTATTTCTGGGAAGAGACTGAGTCTTCCGACACAGGGAATCCTAATGGGAGAGTCAGAGTATAATTACAAAGCTACCACTAAGATATAACTCAAATAAGTACCTCACCATTTTTATTTTGTATTCTGTATCTAAACGTTAATATTCAAATAAACTTACTTACTCACTTTTATTTATTTATTTTATTTTTTGTTATTGAAACAGGCCCGGGACCGCAAAACCGAGCTGAACTATGCCTGCTTATGCATCAAACAGTGCAAAATATTGGCGAGGAAAGAAGATTAATCCAAGGTATGCGTAATCTCTGATCAATCTGATCTTAGGAAGCTAAGGTGACATTATGGTAGTACTACACTTATCCTACATACTAGTAAACCCTAAGATTTCTGGGTCACCACCCTTCCCTGTACTACTCATTTAAACTCGTCTAAAAATACTATTCAAGCTGACAAAAATGTATTTGTTTACATTTATGTATAAAATGAAACCAACAATCCTTAACATTCATTACCAGCACGATCAAGGGTTACGGACAAAATCGCATTATTTCTTCTCTAAGGTTATAAAATCCCATTACGACATTATTCGTATTACCGAGGCGTGGTTAAACGATGACTTTTTTTGTAGTGAATATTTGTAACAAATAGTCGTAGGTACTCATGACAACGGTAGGTTGTAACAAAAGATAAAAGAAGATTGATGAAAGTTAAACACGCCCAAATTATAATTATTACTTTAAACGCCCTCTTAACTTGATTTGTTTCATTAACTACCTAAGTACTCATCATGTGATTGAATGGTAAATCACTTTTCAGGCGGCGAGCGTCGCTTCCTTTTTCAATTGTGAATGTGACAGTTCGGACGACGTCACACGTAAACGGCGGAATGGAGAATTTATTATCTACCATGGATTAATATCAAACCAGTTTACGTCCTGAACATACTCGTGACACAGTACTTCTTATACCGAAAAATGTTTTAGTTCTTATTACGTTCCCGTGGGAACATCTACACATGATGTTCCGACACATTCCAAACCCCACTCAGGCGGTGTGGCGGTGTGGCGGTGTGGCGGTGTGGCGGTGTGGCGGTGTGGTGGGCGGCGGCTACCCACCACCTACTTGGCTGAAGGAGATGGCTCCAGAGTTCCGACAGAGGCTCTCTGTACCCGTAGGTACCTAATATAATCCTACTCCACAGATTTCGGTTCGGTGTGGCATTGTGGGCTCTCTAATGCCCCCCCCCACCCTTACGATAAGGAATAGATAAACATTACAGTTTGGTTAGCGACTGAACGACACACACACAGCGCGTCAGTGACTTTCGGCTTTGTCCCAATCTAGTCAGAATGGTAGTAGCACGTAGTACGGCGCGGCCCGCAGCCGAGTGCATCCAAACATTCCTAACATTTTCAATAACATCTCATAGATATTTACTATAAGATGTGAAATATGATCGTTGACTGTCGGCAGGAGTTTTTAAAAGGAAGACGCGAAAGTTCCTTTAAGTAATTTTAATATAAGTTTCACAAAAGAAGCTTAGTTTACTGGATTACAGCTAGTGAGTTAACCTATGTGTATGCAATGTGTCCTTTCGTTACGGCGGTTCGTGGACAAAAGGCGCCGCTGTAGTTAATAACTGTTTCACATCACTTCCCTTACACAACACTGCGTCGTCAGCTCCTTCACACGGGCACTCATATGTTCTGGGAAGTAAATGGTTGGGCAATCGGTTGTTCAGCAGCAGGTGAAGGTTTCCCTTTTTATTTTAAGGTTTTCAGAAACAACTTCAAGTAAGTCGTTCTTCTCATTTATAGCCTTGCACTACCGACTCCCAAAGGTCTTGTCCGTATGTCGCGGATTCTTTAAATTCTTCACGAACATTCATAACTATACAATTAGTCGCTTTATGATTTTTTTTATTCAGCTGTAGCGTCTTGATGCTCTTAGGCTAAAAACATGTCTAGACCTGTTCGGTAAAATGATACTTATAAAAATAAAATAAAAAAACGCATCGAAATCGGTTGAGTAGTTGAAGCCCTCAAGTGCCAACCATCCTGGATGCTGCAGCGCGCCCTGATGGTCTAGACCTGTAAAATTTTCTAAAAACCTGCTTTGAAATGACACCTATATCGTGCAGAAAACCGCACCGGAATCCATTTTTTAGGGTTGCTAGCTTTAATGAAGTCATCTATATAGCAGAAAAGAAAATCAAGGCCATCGAGTACAGTGCGATTCATAAAACGCATGAAAGTTTGAGCTGCGTTCCACATGCCGAACGTCATACGCGGAAATTCAAACAATCCGAACGGCGTGATTATGGCTGTCTTCTCAATATCATGTTCTGCTACTGGAATAAAGTGCTACGCCTTTATGTCAATCCTCGAAAATACTGACTTACCTGTTAATAGGTATGTGAAGTCGTGCAGGCGCGGAATGGTGTAGTGATCCGGCTTAGTGACGGCGATCAGCTGCCTGTAATCACCACACGGACGTATCTCCCCGTTCTTCTTGGGCATGATGTGTAGTGGGCTCGCCCAAGGAATTTTTGACAGCCTGGCAATACCTAATTTTTGCATGATTCTTAATTGCTCTCTAACTTTTTGGTAACGGTCAGGAGGTAGAGGTCTAGCTCGGGCATGAATTAGGAGTCCCGATGTCTCTATAAAATGACAAACTGAATGCTGAGGAGGTTCTTTAAATGACACTGGTTTATAGTTATTTCTGGAAATTCATTTAACAAAATTTGAATGAATGTTTATCATCTACAGTTTTGATTGATAATTTCGTACTTTTGCTGATATTAGCTATGACATGCAAGTGAGTAATTTGATCTATCAGTTTACAACGGCTCATATCGACTAACAACTTATAATGGCTTAAAAAATCTGCACCGATTATAGGTTGTTTAACTTTAGCAATCACAAATGTCCAACGGAATGCTCTTCTTAAATTTAAATCTAAAATCATTGTCTTAACACCGTATGTTTCGATTTTAGTACCGTTAGCCGCGTTCAAAACGTAATCACTACACGCACTTTTACGCTGAACTGCACTCGATGGTAGTACGAAAACGTTAGCTCTAGTGTCCACTAAAAATTTCGTACCAGTGTTCTTATCATAAACTTACAGGCGGTGGTTGGAACTTCCGTTACAGCTCTCCACCTTAGGCTGTACGGCATCTAGTTCCCTGTCTCTCTCCTTTCCAGCTGCAAGGTTTTACGCACTTACTTACGTAGCAAATAGGTTTTCTTGGCCAGGTATGAATAGGAAAATGGGCAAAAGTTTGTGTTAACTGTCAGAAGTCGAAGATAAATAGACATACAGTTACAGAATTTGTACCAGGAAGCAGGAAGATTCGAACATATTCATGCAGAAATTGTGGGGCCGCTGCCTACCACGGAAGATGGGTTTAGGTATTGCGTTACAGTTGTCGACAGGCGTCTCGTTGGCCAGAAGCTTTTCCAATTCGTGTCATTACAGCAGAAACAGTAGCAAAAGTTGTTTATGAGGGTTGTATTTGTCGATATGGTTTTCCAGTTAAGTTAACATCCGACCAAGGTCATCAATTTGAGAGCCATTTGTTCACAGAGCTACTTAGGTATTTGGGAGTGAAGAGGATTCGTACCACCGCGTACCACCCCCAAAGCAACGGACTAAATGAGCGATGGCATCATGCGCCTAAAGCTTCGCTAGCAGCACGTTGAGATTCCGGTTCATGGATAAACGAATTGGCTATAATTTTTCGTATTATTTGGTTTGAGAGCCGCTGGTTCTAGCGACTCTGGTATTAGCACAGCGCATTTGACCTTTGGACGGACTACGAGATTGCCCTGCGAATTTTTCGACTCGACTTCTAATGTACGGGATGATGCAAATTCGCTGCTGAGTAAAATTCAGAAAACGATTAGTAGACTTAATCCTGTATCGAAACCTCATGCGAACAGTAAAGTATTTTTCAGACATAAGGATTTGAATTCTTGCGATTACGTGTTTGTTAGAGACGACACGGTGCGCAAGCCATCGAAAACTCCATACGACGGACCCTATCGTGTTATTATTAGGACCGATAAAGTTTTCAAAATTCAGTTACAAAATAGGGTAGCTCACGTTTCAATTGACAGACTGAAGCCAGCCTATATAGAATGTGACGAGCAGTTTGTTCAACCCTGTATGCCTAATAGTCTGACTAATAATTTGCCACCACAGCAAGAAACAAAAAGAACGCGAAGTGGAACAATTATTAGGCAACCAGTACATTTTCAGGACTAATATTTTAGGAAAATTCAGTCATGAGATTATCGACTCGTGTAGAACATTGTCGTTATTTTTTTGTATAAATACCTACTTATCAGTACCGAGATGGGTAACTGGAACACAAAGAACGAGCAAGTTTTAGTAAACGCAAATACAATTTTTATCACTATTAGAAATTATAATTGAAAACGCTAAACACGTTAAAAAACCGACTTCCATCGGAACAACTTAGTACATTTTTGCATCATTATTTTTGGTTTTTGTTAATTTTCTAAAAACGTACTACACCGATTTTGATAAAATTTAAATGGGACCACACGGGAAGCACTAGCTTTCTAATAAAAAAGAAATCATAAAAATCGGTTCACCCAGCCTAAAGTAATGAGGTAACAAACATAAAAAAAATAAAAAATAAAAATACAGACGAATTGAGAACAAGAAGAGAAAGAGAATTGATTTTTTTTTGGAAGTCGCTTGAAAAATGGATGTAATTTTTTTCTCTCCATACTAGTGCGACCCACCCTATTATTCATTCATATTATATTAATATTAAATATTCTATTAATGAGAACTTTATACCTAACTTATGTTTTTATGCTTTAAGACTACTATTGAGGGTTTGATTATGGAGAAGGAAGGCTGTTAAAAGTAGGTCATCAAAAATATGTAAGCTATTAATTCGTATATTTAAAACAAACAAAAAACTTTTTAACAAGATTCAAGATGTTTATTCAAAATAGGTGTAAATTACACTCTTTCCAGTAGTCATAAAATAGTAATTACATATACATAATATGAAAAATCATCACATCATCATCATCACATCAGCTCCCCACGTGTCGTATTTAGACACCTTCGCGAATTCATTTGATATCGTTTTTATATTTCATTCAAATCTTATCAGCTCATATACGTCCCCACCGAGGGGCTCGAGCCTACCCTGAATTAGGGCGATCGGGCCTTAGTCGACCACGCGGGCTCAGTGCGGGTTGGTCAACTGCGAATATGAAAATTAAACAATCATAATAATAACAATAACGTCAAATACAATCATTGATATAAAACAAATTATGTCATTAGAACATGAAAACAATATGACTCGAGAAGTTAAACATTAAAATCATACAACAGTAGGCCAGTTCACACGAACAGCGCCCGGTTACGAGTAAAACGCGAGAGTCATTATATTCGAGTATATTCGGATGTCATAATTCTTTTGACACAATTTTTATACTATTTTGCGAACGGCCCTTTTTACCCGACTACAAAAAAGGAGTGTTATGGTTTTGACAGTCTATGTATGTATGTTCTTCTGTTCCTTCGTATTTCCTAAACCTCTTAATCGATCTTGAAAAATGTGGTGTCTTCGGATTTGTGTCATCACTGCGCGTGTCATAGGACATATAATATACCTATTAAAAAAATCAACATGACAAATTTTATACGTTTTTTTTTTTATTTACATATTTTTTATGCTCAGAGTAGAACGCCACCCCACCTCGCTACCCGCAGCCACGTGTTATGTCACTTAATTGTAGCGCGCGTACATTGAGCCGTCTAGTCTTTTAATATCTATCCTGAGACCATTTGCTAAGAAATTAAAAATATTTATATACGTAATGTATATATATATATATATATATATCTCAAGTCAAGACCTTTCTTTTGATATCAAAGATGATATGAATATATAAAATTTTTTTTTTTGGTGGCCGCCATTTTGAAAAATGGCAAATATCAGATATCGATTTTGGAAGCAATCGGTCCAATAACTAAAAAGTTCAAAATCCGACAACGAATTCGTGATAAGAGACCTCAGCGACCTCCAGATATCGATTTTAGAAGCGGCCACTTGCGGCTAGTCCTTGGGGCTCGGGATGTTTATGTAATAAATTAACACTAAGAAAGTTAACCAGTAAAATTGTCTAAGTCCTTTTAGTACCACAAATCGCTAATAGATGGCACTGTAAGTTTTTGTGGAACGCGGGGTGTTAGTTTTTTTCGTTACGGAATTCCTTGATTCGGTCGCTGCGCTTAAAGCCCGCGATAAAAGCTATGCAGTAGCTTAAAAAGGTAAGGTCCTACAATAAAACCTTGAAGCACACCCATCTTAACCCGAGAACCCATTGATTTTGTACTCATTAGCGCCCCTCTTTTTTCACCCCCCTTCTCACTCCGATGAGCTTTAAAGGTAACCAAGTAACCAAAGTTTCAGGGGGTTTTTAGTGGATAGGCACAGTCTTCAACTGTGAGTCCCACATAACCACATAACCAGTACAGCCGCCTAGCGCCTGTACCGGTATGCATGAGCATCTTCCTCCTCCCTCATCCGTTCCGAGGGGTAACAAAAAGCAGAATTGTACACAGCAAAAATTGTGGAAAAAATATTTAATTATATACTTAAAATCTAAGAGAACTCAAAACAGTTTACTCATGAAACATTCTTGTCGTCCTGCGGCCTCGCGATGGTGGCACTGGCACGGCCGTTGGCCTTCGTGAAAAAACGTAATGACACTAAAAGTATGTAACGGTAACACGTTACCGACCCCTCATATATTTTTCGTATCGGACTCTCTAAATGAAGCAGTTCTAAAGGAATAAACTCCAAAATTCATATATTTACTAGAATTTTGACCATGTCTCAGATACGAATGTCATCACTGGCAACACATTATGAATTGATTATCTCAAATACATAATTTAAATTGAATTGAATTTTGACACATACTGGTCAAAGAGACTGCGGTATTTGGGACGTGAAGATATTGTGAATCTTCCCTAGCGCTGCCTAGCCGAATTGGATTCGTCGATTGATCTCTTTCTGGAATTTGGATCTACCTAACTGGACTGTTTGTCCCAGGTATACATACTTATCAACAACTTCCAGTGTAGACTCGAACCTACAGAGGGGGGTGGGGAGGGGTGAGACAGGGACTAACATTAATATGAGATAATTTATACTAATATAACTACGTAACGTAAACCCTCTAAATATATTCTATGCAATATATACGGTTTATAGAATACATACATGTGATAAATGTTCTGTATACTTGTTCATATTTTTAACTCAAGGAAAGAAGGTTGAGACTTCAGCTAGGTATGTTTCCTCAGTGCAGTTTAAACATAGGGAGTGAGGGACGCATTTCTATATCGTCTGACAGTGAGTTCCAGAGGCATGTGGCTCGTATGGGGTAGGACTTGTGATAGGTGTCGGAAAGATGCACGATTCTGTGAGCTACGTCGGTACCCTCGGTCCTCCTGCGGATCTCCTCATTCCTATACGGTACCCTCGGTCCTCCTGCGGATCTCCTCATTCCTATACGGTACCCTCGGTCCTCCTGCGGATCTCCTCATTCCTATACGGTACCCTCGGTCCTCCTGCGGATCTCCTCATTCCTATACGGTACCCTCGGTCCTCCTGCGGATCTCCTCATTCCTATACGGTACCCTCGGTCCTCCTGCGGATCTCCTCATTCCTGTGCGAGAAGTGTAGAGCCGCTAGAAGTGTAATTTGGTTTAATGACGTCATCGGCAGCGGCGTGGCATCCGTGGGTCGGGGCGGGGGCGGGGCGGGTCGGGGCGGGGGCGGAGGGACAGCGCGCACACAGATAATGGCAATAATCTGATTTGTAAATGAACCATTATTTCTCGCCTATTGTTAACTCGCGAGCAATTAACTAAATAAATTGGTCGCTACAGCGCCAGCGCCATCACCGTTACCGTGGTCGCTTTGTGCTCGCGGCGCGCCGCGTTGTTCCCGCCGACCAAATTATTAGTCAGCGATAATGTGGCGAGATCACAGCAGCGCACGGGAAGGAGCCAGCCGACGACAAACCCTTCACTGGGGCTAACTCGCAGTGTGCGCTCGACGCATCAGCGGGGCGGCTTTTTGAAACTGGTGCTCGCAGGGAATAGTCAAATACGATTCGATTCTAATGTCCCGGGAGCCGCCAGGATTCCCCCAATAATGGTTTAGCCGTAGCTGGCTCTTGCTTGCGTTATACTCGTGACGGGTGCTGTGTTTATGACCTGGCCTTCTCTTTGTCAAAATGTATTTATTAAATGTTGGTACAATGTGCGAGTACGCTTATTGGGAGTAAAAACAACGTTGACACTCAGATCAAACATTTGTAAAAGTATGAAATTTTGTGAAAGTAAAAGTACATATTTAAAACATATATCAGACTAGCTTTTACCTGCAGCTTCGCTTGCGTGGACATCGTTTTTATGACTGTCTTTGAGGTTAAGTAGTGTGCGAGCGTAGGCAAAAGTTTACTGCAGAACTCTCGGGAACTATGTCGGGCTCTTCTGATCAGTATTCTATGTCACTTCCCACCCCCTCAACTATTTCTATGCAAAAAAAATCACGTCAATCCAATGCTCCGTTGCGACGCTGACGTGCGCAAACCTGGAAATGAGTTTTTCCTAGATCCCTCGGGAACTGTCTCGAGCTATGTTAATGAGTAGGCTTGTTATTTTGCAGCCCCTCAACCATCTTTGAGCAAAAAATCACAAAAAACCGTTGCTCCAATGCGATGTTAAAAAATCAAGCAAAAAAAGTTTGTATATTTTCCTAAATTCGTAATATCTTCTGAATGGAATGTCCGATTTAAGTAAAGGTTATCTATAGGTATCGAAACATTTTTGATTAATACGAAGGTATGTTTATCATTGTTTGATTTTGGTCAGCTTTTTATTAACTTTTAAAATGTAAAAAGTTGTTATAGTGATATAACTACAATAGTTAAACATATAGTATCACGAAGTTTTTTGTGGGTATTGATATGTTCTCTTATATTGTAGATTTTTTTTTTCTTCTATCATCAAAAGTTTCCGTAGCGTATGCGATGAAAGAAATTTTTAACCAAATTTTCACGTTATTGAAGTTTTAGCAAGGATTTCTTATTTTTTCCTAGGAATAAATATAGCCTATGTTACTCAACGATAATGTAGCATTCTAAAGGTGAAAGAATTTTAAAAATCGGTTCAGTAGTTTTTGATTTTATTTGTTACAAACATACAAAAATACAAACAAACAAAAACACAAAGCTTTCCTCTTTATAATCTACTAGCTGTCCCGGTATATATAAAAGAAAGTCATTTATAACTCAAGAACGGCTCGACCAATTTTTATGATTTTTGTGTTTTTGCATTTGTCTTCGCCCGAAATAGGATAATAAGTATTAAAATATGATATTCATCAATATCAATCAATACAAAAGCGTCGGTGGCTCAACCGGTATCGACTCGGTCTCTCTAACCGGAGGTACCGGGTTCAAATCTGGACGGCCAATGTACCAATGAGTTTTTAAAAAAACTTACGTACATATACTTACCGATTCAATTCAATTCAATTCAATTCCTTTATTGCAATAAATGTGGTACAAAAAAGATATTTTAAAAACCAAAGAGAACAGCACATTTAGTCACAAGTGACATACAATAACAAAAAAAGTAAGTATTTTAAAGTCAGAATATCGGAAATCTAGGTTATTTAAGATATTACACACATAAATTACATTATATTACACATGTCAACTTTACATAAAAATCAATAGAATATAACAATGAATTAACAAATAAAATAAAAAGAAAGTAATAAGTAAATCATTTTCAAGAAATTGTCATATATTATTGTGATTTCGAATAAATAACTCTGTAACAGAATAATATTTTTTCAGTTTTAACCAGCGCTTTAGTTGTACTCGAAAGGATGTCAAAGGTAAATCTTTAATGTCATGGGGCAACGCATTATATATTTTAACACACATAACATAACAATTTCTGTCATAAACTTCAGTTCTGGGATTTGAGTCGTATACCAATCTATGGGGATCTCTAACGGAACGTGCATGTACATCTCTTGTTTTTTTTAAACAAGTGGTTATTTGTCTTAACAAAGTTAGCTAATTCATAGATGTACATGCATGGTAACGGCAACACATTCAATTGCTCAAACAGGGGTCTGCAGGGTTCATCTGGTGCCACTCCACAAATGGCCCGTACACATTTTTTCTGAGCAACAAAAGCTTTCTTAGAGTCCGTACTGTTGCCCCAAAGAAGTAGACCGTATGTCAGAGTGGAACTTACATACCCATGATACGCAGTCAATATGGTTTCTCTCGACGTTATTTTACGGAGTCTACCTAGTAAGTAAACATAGCTGTTAATCCTATTGCAGACCTTTTCAATGTGAGCCTTCCAGTTACAGTATCTATCTACTATAAGACCCAGGAATTTTGTCTCATTAAGCTGTTCAAGATGTTGGCCACTATATACAAGATTGAGAGAATCGATTGATTCGCCATACTTTGAGAACTGGACATATTTTGTTTTGTTCACGTTGAATTGCAAATTATTGTTATCTAACCATTTTGCTATAGAATCAATAGTTCCATTAATATTTAACTCGTAATCAGTTAAGTCAGTACTTTTTTCTGAGGTTACTACTACCGAAATATCGTCAGCAAAAATAATACAGTCATTTGGAGTAGCATTAGGAAGGTCATTAATATATAGGATGAATAATAGGGGCCCCAGTATGCTTCCTTGAGGTACTCCGTATTTATTCACTTGGAATGAAGATCTATGGGCAACTAAGATAGAATCTTTATCTACTTGTGATATTTCTACACACTGCAATCTGTTTCGCAAGTATGTATGTAGCCAATTAAGTGCTTGTCCTCTTATACCGTAGTTATCAAGTTTACGTAAGAGAATATTGTGGGACACGAAGTCAAATGCTTTAGTCATGTCAAAAAATATGACTGATGTTCTTTTTTTATCATTAAGTGACTTTGTTACTTTATTCATTAGATCAAAACACGCTAATTTTGTAGATTTTTCTGCTTGAAAGCCATATTGTTCCTTTTTCATTATACTATATTTATTAGTAAATTTGGATAACCTCTTATACATAGCCTTTCAAAAATCTTAGATAACACAGGTATCAGAGTTATAGGTCTGTAGTTACTGGGATCAATTTTGTTACCTTTTTTATGTAAAGGCTTAACAATAGAGGATTTAAGCAGAGTAGGAAAGCACCCATTCTCGAAGGACAAGTTAATGAGATGCGTTAGAACTTGTGCTATCTCTAATTTACAATATTTTAGTACATGCGTGGAGATTTCATCTAAACCTTCTGCTCTAGTATTAATGAGGGAAGTCATTATATTTATTATATCTGACACACTGTAGGGTTCAAGAAAAATTGTATTAACAATGTTTGTGTTATTGGTATTTGTCCGAAAAATGTCAGCGTCAATATTTTTGTGAGTCAATTCTATTAAGTATTTATTAAATCTTTCTGCTATTTCTATATCGTCATTTAGTAAGTCATTTCCAATGAGCATTGCATTAATAAATTTACTGTCATTAGCAGTTTTTTTCTGGCCCTTAATAATACACCACGATGCTTTACATTTATTTTTCGATTTATTCATGTGCTTACTATTACAAATTCTCTGAGATGAATCCAAGCAACGTCTTAAAAATTTACTGTACAGCCTATATTTTGCTTTGTTACGTCCTGTTTTGTCTTTATAATATTGGTATCTTAGGTTTCTTTTTGTTTTACAGCTTTTCCTTATACCTTTTGTTATCCAAACTGGTTTAGCGTTTTTTGTTCCTATTTTAATTTCTATTTTTGGAAAGCATAAGTCGTAAAAAAGCTTGAACAATTCATGAAAAACATTAAAGGCCTTGTCAATGTCCGATTGTTCGTACACTTCTGAGAAAGACAGGCTTGATAAACATTCACGAAATTTAGAAATATTCTCGTCACTATAATCTCTTTTGATTATTTTAAAATTACCTTTAAGATTTTGTTTGTTTTTCACAGGAACATTTAACGTCTGAGCTGTATTGTGATCAGAAAGGCCTAAGGAAATAAGTTCACCTTTTGCACTAATTATGTTGCTATGTATGAGATCAATGCATGAGTCGATTCTAGTTGCTTCTGTAATATGCGATGTCATGTTATAGTTTTTAATTAAGTCATTAAGTGCTCTACTTGCTGAGTTGTCTACCAATGTATTAATGTTTAAGTCGCCTACGATAACAAATTTGTGTCTAGTATTTTTAGACAATTGGTGCAAGAGTGCCTCAAGTTTATGCAAAAAGATACCAATATCCGCATTTGTTTTTTTGGGTGTTCTGTAGATACATATAATTCTAAGATTGTTTTTTGGAACATGTATACCACAGCACTCAAAGTAGAAATCGTTTGAATATTCTTTCAAAAATATTAGGTCGTTAAATGTCAAACCAGACTTAACGAATATGCATACACCCCCCCCTTTTTTGCTTGTTCTTTCTCCTATACATTGTTGCTAATTCATAACCATGTATTTTAATGTTATCTACGCATCCCAACTGCATAAACGTTTCTGAAAAACATATTATTACTGGACATTTATTTCCATCATAGAGCTCCGTTAAGGCTACTTCTATAAGGTCAGTTTTGTTATAAATACTTTGAATATTTTGATGAAAAATTCTAAAAAATACATTATGGTTGGGGACGAAAAAAATCATTAACAGTGATTTCGTTCACATCATCAACGCTGGTTGGTATGAAATTCTCTGTTTGTGTACAGACATCCTTGAAAGTACGAATTTTTTGTGTGTTCATAAAGTTTTGCATAATTATATCTCTCACTAGAGCTTTACATGTATTTTTCTTATCTATAACCGATCTCCGAAAGTAATACAACTCAGAGGAACACACATTTTCACAATTAGAGCTTAAGAAATCAATAATTTTGTTTTTGCATTTGGTCATATAATTATCTGAATCGTACAGTTTGCCAATTAGGATATTAGTATTTACTAAATATTTAATACTTTTGCCCAACACTGATTGAAATTTCACCAGATTATTGTCGTGTTTACCGGCTCGAATTATTACGTAATCACATTTAGTAAAAGTTGTACATATTGATAAAGTATCCTCCGTTAGTAGGACTTCCAAAGAAGCATTCGGCTTAAGTATAGCTGTTGTGTCATATTGAGGTCCTAATAATGAGTCGAGAACGTTCCGTAGAGTTCTTCCCGTTTCATCCGCCAGCAGCAACACACGATGGTTTGTTGTGGTGGCATTGGTCGTGGAGGAGCAGCGCCGGAGGTGGCGGCTATTGTCGCAAATGGAGCGTTTCTGGTTTTCCTTTTGAAATTTAGGATCCATATCCCGAGGGGGGAGCGTTTCGTTGCTTACGGGTTGTTCCAGTGGAATCTGGTCATGTGGGCTATTGCTTCTATTGTGAATAATATTTAATTCGTTAAAGCTCTTATCTCGTTCTTGGTCTTGTACTTCTCTTTTTCTATGTTTTTTTGTTGATTTCTTTGCAGTGCTGCTAGTTTTTTTGGCCATATTATGAGTCGAAGTGAAGGCGGAGGGAGAGTTGCAAATGGCTTTTAGGGTGGTAACCTTGATTTCTTGTTTGCTCAGCTGTTTTTTTTAAAATGCTGTTTTCGGATAACAGATTTATTATTTCGGACTCAGCTGACAACAATTTTTGTTGTATTTCCGTGATTTGATTTTGTAATTCACTAATGTCTGTACTATAGGGATAAGTCCCTGGACAGCTTCTGTTCAGAGCTACAGTATTTGTATTGGGCGATGCTGCCAAGGATGAGGTGTCTTCTTCCTCCGATAAAGAACCAAATGAGTTGTCTGTTGATATATTTATTACATATTTTTTTCGATCGCTTACATAATTTGGTGATTTCATATCCGTAGGCGACACATCTAATTGTTTGTTGGATTAGCATACGTAACATTTCCACGCTGCCCTATTTTCTTTCGTCATAAGATAAAAACGTTCATCTGACACACTTGCACAGTCCAGATCGTAAGTTAATTTGCATTCCCTACAAATAAGGAATCGTCTTGAAGTTAATTGTATATTACACTATGTACACTGTCAACCCCATCTTGCGGTAATGTTTTTTTAATTTATCTTTTATTCACAACTGATAATAGCTATTTATGCAACTGTTGCATAATGAGGGGTATTTAACACGAGTGTGGTTTATGAAACGAGCGCAGCGAGTTTCATAAAAGTATACACGAGTGTTAAATACTAATTATGTACAGTTGCATACAATAGTTTATCTACACTCATACAACAAATTTAAATTAAAGACAAAATAAAGTAATCATTGTTTATAAAAACTTGTAATAACGACTTACTTATTACAACGAATAACGAATTACATATTATACAAACTGCGGAAAAATACATACGTTAATGGCGCGAAAATAAATTTGCAGTAATATCGCACCGCGCATGCGCGCCGCCAAGGTTGCGTTCCGAAACACGCTAGTGTGCTCAAATAGCAAGCATCTGCGTAAAAATTAAAAAAAAAATCTTCATTTTGTTACAACTTTGCGATAACGAAATGAAATTTGTATGGATCCTTAGTCACGGCTCCATCGAAAGGTATATCATTTGCTTAGCGTTTCTGATAAGTAAATGAAGGATTTACGACATGAGTGTAGATAAAGAAATATTATGATAACTGAATATCTGCCATCTTTCGACAATGTTTGAGTTTATTCACATTATAAAAAAAAAAACGAAAAAGAAAAGAAAAAATAATAAATATATATAGAAAGTTGTAGACTCGAACCCGATGCACTTTGATTGAATTACCAGCGCTCTTACCAATAGTCCAAGAGACGGTACAGTTTGTTGGACGAAATCATAAACTCGTTTCTAGCTAGTTTCTACTCATCGACAACAGCTGATGGCGGATGTGTTTGTTTAGGTCGAAGAGTCCAAAGGTCATTTCTGGTTTTGAATCACGAAACGGTTTTGTATTGATCAATTACTGTTAATTTAAGATTTATTAGGACACAAATCACTGTTTTAAATTAACACTTCACGAGGAATACGTTTGTTTTGAGTTATTAAAACACATTTTAATGTTCATTTTTGTTTAAAACCACTTTAAAAACCAATATTGATTTTGAGCCGAAATATAGTTATAACTCTCAGATATACGGGAGTCCACATTGTCAGTCATAAGAAACACTCCTTTCACTTTATTTACATAATATGGACTACTTTAAACATTCACTTATATATGAATTTAAAACTTAAAATTACAAGGAGCAACCACTAAGCGTTGTTTACGCGGGTAGTCGTCGTCGTAGTTTTTTGATTCGATTGTCGATTGCTTTAACGGTGAAGGAAAACATCGTGAGGAAACCTGCACATGTCTGCGAAGAATCTCGAAGGTTGTGTGTAAAGTCTACCAACCCGCACTGGGCCCGCGTGGTCGACTAAGGCCTGATCGCCCTAATTTTAGTTAGGCTCGAGCCCCTCGGTGGGGACGTATATGAGCTGATGTGATGATTCATCAATAAAAAAAAATATTACCAGTCAAAAAATCAATAGTTTTAGAGTAGGGTAGGGTAGTGTAGTGTAGGTGTAGTGTAGTTAGGGTAGGGTAGGGTAGGGTAGGGTAGGGTAGTGTAGTGTAGGGTAGGGTGGGGTAGGGTAGTGTAGGGACGAGACTTTTAGCTCGAGACATTCGAGACATGATTTAAAATACGTAAAAGTGCGATGTAGGCGTGTGTCACTGCCGTGCCGAGGCATCGCCCGCGTGGCCGCCGTGCCGATAAAGGCCCCGCCATAGAGGCGGCGTCCTTTGAAGCGGTGCAAGTTACCGCCGCGTGCCACCAGGCCCTGCATGGAGAGTTTGCGCTGTTCGCCGCTCGAGTGATTCGGAGGTGTATCGCGGCGACGGACGGAGTCAGCAGGATCGCTGCCGTGGGAGTCGAACCGCCCCTTCTGACCCCCGGGGAGTTAGTCGACCTGAAGCGAGCGTAACTCGGTCACCGTGCATGCCTCCATCGTTGGGAAGCCAATGCGGCCATACACGTCGCGGCCGGCCTGTTTCGGACGATCGAGACCGTTGTGTCGTGTGCTTCGGTGGTGTCCCCCGGTGATGGATCTGCGGACGCAGGGGTCGCTGGCGTAAGAGTATACTCACCCCAGGCGTTCGTAATTCGATAATGCGCACGCCTTTCATAGTCGGGGAGACATCTTCGGTCTGCGGCACTTACTAGTTTCGGGGCCGCCTTTTTCAAGGCAGTCTTTACGGTCACATCCGTCACCGCTCACCACTCAGATCTGTGCCATCCCCGTATGGCACAATCCCTGGGAGGGGCAGGCTATCTCCACGGTGCGTACTTAGCAACCCTCCTCTTACGCACCACCGGAGCAACCCACAGGGGGGGGGGGTCTTCCCTAAGGGTGTGGGTTGCTCCGATGAAGCATTTTACAGGTCTTGATTGATCTAAAATTTAGTATTTAGGTCCTAAATCCATGGGGGAGTTTTAGTGGGTAGGTTCAGCCTTCCGCAGTCCCACATAACCAGTACAGCCGGGCTGTATTGGTATGCATGATGCATCTCTCCCCCTCCTTCCGAATAAGGGGGAAAAAAGCCCAGCTCCGCCGCGCCGCCCGTCATTTAAATATTCACTGTGCATGCGTACGGACTAGTCAGTGATTTTAGCTTTATTTTTTGGATTTCGCACACATACCTGTTATTTTTGATTAAAACGGATTAAGGAAAGTAATGTAACAACATTTCTTAATTTATTTTAAAAAATCGCACAAAATTATAATTTTAATTAAATATGTAAGCATATTTAGGTTTTTCCTTTCACTATTCCACAATTCCACTGGTCTACTGCCTGAAGATGATCACGAAACCGGTTGCAGTATAAACAAATTTGTGTTTTATTTATATTAATTGTGGAATAATGCAAGGAAAAACCTAAGTATGTTCAGTTCAGTGTTCCAGCAAGAACCTACTATCGCAAGCATACAATAAGTATGTAAGCAATTTTATTGCTTTACACCTACTTGAGTAGTTTTCGTGTTACCCTTTGACATGGATTGGAACTAATTATTAAAACAATTTTCAAGGCTGTTATTTATCTTACTAACATTATAAAAGCATGATTGTTTGTTACTCAATCACGCTCTGAAAAATTAACGGATTTAGCAGAAATTTGGCACACATTAAAACTTAATGTTGTAAATTTTTATTATGGTAACGCGTTCAAAATTTACAATGAAGTCCACGCGGATGAAGACGCATGCGGTCGCTAGTTCAGTACCTAATATATCTACGCGAGTGCTGGCCCTAAAAGAACGGTTTCATAATGAGTTACATTATATTAATATATCCTTTCCAGCACCTTCCTTTCGGATGGCATTACACTACAGTATGTACAGTGTATCATTCACCTAATTTGTCAATTTCTGTGATCGGTCAAGTATAATTTAGATTTACCATATAGGTACCTATTTTATAAAAACGTATCATGAAAAACGTCAAAATTAATTCTTTACTTTATGTCTCGAATGTCTCGAAAGTCCCGGGAAATTTAGCTCGAGACATCTCTAGGCCGGAGACTTTCAAAACCTCGAGACTTGACAAACCCTAGTAATAAGTCATATTTTCCCGATATTCTTTTTTCAACATTGTCTTTATGATGGTTATCTTCAGTTTATCAGGAAAATCCCCCTGTACCATCGGGAAACAACCCAGGCATGCTCGATGGGATTCAAGTCTGGGCTGCGTGCTGGCCACTCCATGCGTGTGATAGCGACATCATTAAGGTACTCAAACACTATATATCCGAGCTGTATGGGGATGAGCGTTATCTTGCATAAAGATGGTGTTCTCGCTCATATTTACAAAAAATGGGCCAACATACTCATTTAAGATTTTACTCACGTATCTCTCTGCAGTTAAAGTTCCATATTCGATCACCACTAGCTCGGTGCGGCTTTCGGATGAAATTCCAGCCCACGCGTGTATGGACCCTCCGCCGTATGACACTTTCTCTTCAATGCAAGCTTGCTTATTGCGCTCTCCTGCTCTTCTGTAGACTCTTTGCCTCCCATCGTGCTTGTATACAATAAATCTCGACTCGTCGTAAAACATAACTGTTGCAGTCATCGAGAGTCCAATTCCTGTGTTGTCTAGCGTAACTCAACCTTGAATTTCGACGCTGCCTTTCGAGTTTTGGATCATTGGCAGATCTAAATGGCTTAAAGTTTGCTTCAGCAAGATGCCACCTTACTGTACACGTGATCGGATTGCTTCCTTTAGCACCTAGAAGGTGATTTTTGACTTAAAAAGGCGTTTGAATTCGATTACTCAATATTTTTGAAACCATATATCGATCATCCCGCACTTTCGTGCACCTGTTCCTGGTCTGCTAACATTGGATCTAGTCTCATCAAATCACTGGAGCACCCTTTGAACGGTGGATAGCGACACACCAACAGGTCTCGCTGTATAACACTAACTGCACCCGTCTTCAAGCATTGACAGAATTCTGGTACACTCTTCAGGGGTTAGTGACATGTTCTTAACTAAATTTGATCAGAATAATGAATTTCTACACAAGAAATGCCCTATTTATATGACAGAACAGAAACGAAAGTAAAACATTTGGTTCTAAATTTGATGTGCAATTTTTTAAGCTATTGCATAGATTTTATCGCAGGCTTTGAGCGTGGGGACCGAATCCAGAAATTCCGTAACGAAGAAAAACCTCACGCTCGGTTGCCATGGCAACAATATCGGTTGTCAAAACAAACATATAAGAAGATTTGATCATTTTCGGAGAATAAAAAACTCTTTTCATAAACTGTATATACCTCCATATGACAAAAAAGATTTGATTATTTTTTATTTATCAAATGCAAAAAGATTTTATTTAAGACACAGCTGTTTGTATTTATAGAAATAGGTACAAAAAGATTTTATTCCATATTTGGCTGTATAGTTCCAACTACCATTGCTTAAAAAAAAGTACAAAAAGTTTTTATTCCATATTTGGCTGTATAGTTCCAACTACCATTGCTTAAAAAAAACAAAGAAGTAATAAAAGCGCGGTTAAGCGAAAATAAATAATGAATATGAATGAACAAAGTGCATTTATTATTAATGAAGAAAGTCACGAAAAAATAGTGAAAGAAAATGAGTGAGTAATCTATATACATACATTTTATTATTATCACAAATGCAGTATTAATTTTCAGTTATCATAAATGTTTGTTTCAATGATAAATATTCCTGAATAACCAACAGCTACTGTAAGATAATAAAACCCACATGTATTGTAAAATAAAAAAATATTTTAAACAATATTAACTTTTTATTTATTTAATAAAAGAAAAAATTGTTTTCTTATCGGTCACCACGCTCAAAAAGTGTAACTTGAATTAATATCAAAGAAAAAGAAATACTGCATGAATAAAATAAATAAATAATTATAATTGCATATGTTGATACAAAATGCTATGCAATAGCTTTACCGCGGCAGTCCCCGAGTGCCACACGTCTTTTTTATTTATGGTTTTTAATACAATCACCAAAAAAAAAAAAAAAAGGTTTTACTTCTTCATTTATTTGTAATGAAATAAACTTTAATTTAGTTTTATTTTGAAACATCATAATTTGCTCAAATATTTTAAAACATATTGCATTTTTAACCGACTTCAAAAAAAGGAGGAGGTTTCTCAATTAAACCGTATATTTTTTATTTTTTTTGTGTGTTTCGGATAACTTCGTCGTTTATGAACCGATTTTGATGATTATTTTTTTATTGGAAAAGAGATATCCCAAGGGTGGTACCATAATAAGGAAACCAGGATCTGATGATGGCATCCCAGAGAAATCGAGGGGAATCATAGTTTCCTGTTTGAAGTCGTATTTTTTTTTTCTAAATTATTTTAATCGTTTTCTTTGCGACCCAGTGTAGAACTCGGTGGTGACAGCGGCGGTGGGATGTGCTACCTTTCTGATTACGCCTCACGCACCGTTTGGTTCCGCGAACTTAATAATGTATGAGAACTTCAATCGGTAATTTGTTAACAATACAAATGGAAGGACTCGCATTTTTTTCTATGACAATTTTACATTTTCCTGGCAATTTACCGAAACCTTGGAAAAGATCAGAGTAATCATCCACAAAAAAATTACAGTACACGCTAATAATACCTAGTTCCTCACATGAATGTTTTGCTAACATATTTTTACATTCATTTTGAGTTATGACTAAGTTAATGTTAGGTTTTTCCTTTATATAGCCATGACATAATATATTTGTCCCAATAAATGGATTGAAATTTCCACAAAACGATTGTGCTTTGATGAAGCACATATTGACATTGTTAACTTGTAACCTAAATGATTAAAAGTTTTAAGAGATGAAAAATATAAATCAGAACCACAGTGTCTAGTTTAAAAGAAATTGTGCATCCACTGCTTACCAAAATTTATGTCTCAAACCACTGACTGTTTGGTATTCGATCGTTCTTCTATAGTCGATACATAGAATAAACAGTCATCTTTTTAACTACTTTATTTGCGTGTCACACCAAGGGATGGCATAGGTTCTCCCTCACAATTAGATTAGGCCGAAGATTAAAAACGATGCATAAAAACAAACTGTGCCCTGACCATGACAATAAGGCAGATTATTCTAATGTAGTTAGGAACAGGGAACGTGCGGAAAGTTATCGACATGCACTCGCGTCCGTTGCCGAAGTTGAAAGTATAAGTGATGCTGGTGATGTAACCAATCAATCTCCCTCTCAAGCATTCAGGTGAGCTCAAGTGCCACGATGACAACAGCAGCAGTGAGGTCTGTGATAAGGCAGAAACCAGCGCCACTATGACAGTCCACCATCATCACCGTCTAACAGCGTAGACACTTTATTGCAGGAAAGTGACAATCACGCCAGTCCGCAAGGTTTGTAAGGGAAGATGAGAGAGCGGCTAAAACTAGGGCATGGAAACGCATTGTTTACTTTATAATGAAAACTGTATGTAATGAGTCCAACGAGAAATAAAACAATATGTTTGAAGCAAAGGTATGTTTTATGTCATTTTGAACAGAAGATAAAATTTTGTTTCTTTTATTGGTGTTAAGGACGAATATGTGTGTTCTTTAATTAAGCTTGTATTTGTTTTTCTAATATTTACTATTCTCTTTTGAAGTGAAACTTCTATAGACGGGGGGTATTAGGTTTTTTTCTGTAACGAAAAAGCGTTACGGTTACAATAAAGCGTTACGGTCACGAAAAAGCGTTACGGCCGCGTGGAGGAGGCATACTAGCTATTTATGCAACTGTTGCATAATGAGGGGTATTTAACACGAGTGTTAAATACTAATTATGTACAGTTGCATACAATAGTTTATCTACACTCATACAACAAATTTAAATTAAAGACAAAATAAAGTAATCATTGTTTATTGTAATAATTATTGACATTTTGTATGGTACAATTATTAAAGGTTATAATTGCGGATGGAACCGATCCTTCTCGAGCATTTATAGTAGATGTAGATGGGATATTTATATTCAATGTATTTTTTTCGATGGAATTCAGTATTTGATTCGACACTTGAATCTTGTTGGCTATTGACTCATCAATATATCCCTCTGCTACAGTCGTAGATTTCTATCCACCATGTCTTTTTAAAGTTGTTATATCTCCACCAGAGTCCACTAACTATGTCGCAGACGTCCTGCGAAAGCAGTGCCCCGTAAATAATTCTGGATTGGGAAGATCTAGATAATTTGCAATCACTTTTCCAAGATAACCAAACTTATTAATGCCGATTCTTTGTGTGGTACATTTCCAAGTTTGGAAGTTTAGAAAAAAATAAGGGCTGCTGCAGGGATTTGGGCGTAGTTCTATGTATTTTTACATACTTCGTAATAACAGCCCGTTATAGAGAAAGAGCGGCTTATCTTTGTTTTAGTGTTGTAAATATTGACTAAAATGGTGGTTTCAAACACTTGTACATCTTTAAACTGAAGATTGTATAACTCCTGTCTTCGGCACGCACCCATTATTCCAAAGATGAGTGCAGTCTGTAACAATATTATAAATAAATAAGGTTTATGTAGATAAGTAGTGTCAATAACATTAAACAATCATAATGAACAATAAGTATCTGCCTACCTTTGAAAAAAGATATAGCTTATCGGGTGCTTCGCTCATAAACTTTTTTATCTGGTCAGGTGAAAAGGTTTTCGACTTTTTCCCTTTGTATCCCACTGATTTTCTTTTGAGGAAAGCAATTAGTTTTGAATATTTTGTCATGTCAATGTGGTGATGAATTCCCAATGTACTTTTGAGCATTGAGAATTTAGTCCACAAAGTTGGAGATTTTAGTTTTTCTGACATCTCTTGAAAATACGCAAGTAAGACATTTTCAGAATATGATGTAGTGTTTTTCTTCATTCTCCAATCCATGAGTTCTTCATAGGTTTTTTCGTATATCTTCCTTGATTTTTCTGGGAGAAGATTATTTGTCATTTTAGTTGCTGTTTCAAGAATATCCGGGGGTGTCAAATTTTCGTTTATATCACTATCAGTTTCAGACATTTTACTGGGTTTTTAGTAAAAAAACTTGTAATAACGACTTATACTTATTATATACGAATAACGAATTACATATTATACAAACTGCATAAGGAAAAATACAAACGTTAATGGCGCGAAAATAAATTTGCAGTAATATCGCACCGCGCATGCGCGCCGCCAAGGTTGCGTTCCGAAACACGCTAGTGTGCTCAAATAGCAAGCATCTGCGTAAAAATTAAAAAAAAAAATTCATTTTGTTACAACTTTGCGATAACGAAATGAAATTTGTATGGATCCTTAGTCACGGCTCCATCGAAAGGTATATCATTTGCTTAGCGTTTCTGATAAGTAAATGAAGGATTTACGACATGAGTGTAGATAAAATATATTTCGTGATGAGAGGCGGCAGTGGCAAAGGGATATTTTTTTGAATGATTTTTGAAATATTTTATTAAATATTTTATTATGAAATATTTTTTTTAAATCTTTTATTATATATTTTTAATAATAATTTTTTAGTGTTTTTTATTATTTTATTATTTTTTGGAAAATATTTTATTGAAATCTATAAAAATATTTTTTTTATATTAATAATTATTAAAACATTTTTTTTGATGTTTTTTTAATTCGAAATCACATTGGTACGTGGCAGGATTCGAACCATGACCTCCCGGACAGGAGACAGCGGCCCTAGCCGTTACGCCACCGACGCTATTGTTTGTTTTTCTTTTTTTTTTGTTTCAGATTGAATTAAGTTTTTTTGTTTGATAAAATAAAATGTGTTTTAATAAAAAATGCATTCATTATAATGTTACTAACCTTAATTTGCAGGTATCCTGCGAAAAAATCGAAATGTGTGCTGGGACACATAGTAGAAGTGAAACTTCAACGGACAAGTGGAAAAACGAATGGCTACGGACAAGTGGAAAAACTAATCGCAACGGACAAGCGGCAAAACGAATCTCAAAAAAATTAACTTAAAGTTTTACGGGCACGTTATCAAATTGGACAATACATTAACAATCTGCCCGTTAAACTTCAAGTGTTTTTTTTTTGAGATTCGTTTTCCTACTTGTTCGTTGCCATTCGTTTTTTCACTTGTCCGTTGCCATTCGTTTTTCCACTTGTCCGTTGCCAGTCGTTTTTCCACTGGTCCGTTACCATTCGTTTTTCCACTTGTCCGTTGCCAGTCGTTTTTCCACTTGTCCGTTGCCATGCGTTTTTCCACTTGTCCGTTGCTATTCGTTTTTCCACTTGTCCGTTGCCAGTCGTTTTTCCACTTGTCCGTTGCCATTCGTTTTTCCACTTGTACGTTGCCATTCGTTTTTCCACTTGTCCGTTGCCAGTCGTTTTTCCACTTGTCCGTTGCCATTTGTTTTTCCACTTGTCCGTTGCCAGTCGTTTGTCCACTTGTCCGTTGAAGTTTCTCTTCTACTATGTGTCCCAGCACACTTTTTTTTTATTTTTTCTGTTAAAAAGGGAACTTGGCAAGTTTTTAGATTTTCCGTAACGAAGAAAAACCTCACGCTCGGTTGCCATGGCAACAATATCGGTTGTCAAAACAAACATATAAGAAGATTTGATCATTTTCGGAGAATAAAAAACTCTTTTCATAAACTGTATATACCTCCATATGACAAAAAAGATTTGCTTATTTTTTATTTATCAAATGCAAAAAGATTTTATTTAAGACACAGCTGTTTGTATTTATAGAGATAGGTACAAAAAGATTTTATTCCATATTCGGCTGTATAGTTCCAACTACCATTGCTTAAAAAAAAGTACAAAAAGTTTTTATTCCATATTTGGCTGTATAGTTCCAACTACCATTGCTTAAAAAAAACAAAGAAGTAATAAAAGCGCAAATTAAGCGAAAATAAATAATAAATATGAATGAACAAAGTGCATTTATTATTAATGAAGAAAGTCACGAAAAAATAGTGAAAGAAAATGAGTGAGTAATCTATATACATACATTTTATTATTATCACAAATGCAGTATTAATTTTCAGTTATCATAAACCTATAGTTTCAATGATAAATATTCCTGAATAACCAACAGCTACTGTAAGATAATAAAACCCACATGTATTGTAAAATAAAAAAATATTTTAAACAATATTAACTTTTTATTTATTTAATAAAAGAAAAAATTGTTTTCTTATCGGTCACTACGCTCAAAAAGTGTAACTTGAATTAATATCAAAGAAAAAGAAATACTGCATGAATAAAATAAATAAATAATTATAATTGCATATGTTGATACAAAATGCTATGCAATAGCTTTACCGCGGCAGTCCCCGAGTGCCACACGTCTTTTTTATTTATGGTTTTTAATACAATCACCAAAAAGAAATAAAAAGGTTTTACTTCTTCATTTATTTGTAATGAAATAAACTTTAATTTAGTTTTATTTTGAAACATCATAATTTGCTCAAATATTTTAAAACATATTGCATTTTTAACCGACTTCAAAAAAAGGAGGAGGTTTCTCAATTAAACCGTATATTTTTTTTTTTTGTGTGTTTCGGATAACTTCGTCGTTTATGAACCGATTTTGATGATTATTTTTTTATTGGAAAAGAGATATCCCAAGAGTGGTACCATGATAAGGAAACCAGGATCTGATGATGGCATCCCAGAGAAATCGAGGGGAATCATAGTTTCCTGTTTGAAGTCGGTTTTTTTTTTGTTCTAAATTATTTTAATCGTTTTCTTTGCGACCCAGTGTAGAACTCGGTGGTGACAGCGGCGGTGGGATGTGCTACCTTTCTGATTACGCCTCACGCACCGTTTGGTTCCGCGAACTTAATAATGTATGAGAACTTCAATCGGTAATTTGTTAACAATACAAATGGAAGGACTCGCATTTTTTTCTATGACAATTTTACATTTTCCTGGCAATTTACCGAAACCTTGGAAAAGATCAGAGTAATCATCCACAAAAAAATTACAGTACACGCTAATAATACCTAGTTCCTCACATTAATGTTTTGCTAACATATTTTTACATTCATTTTGAGTTATGACAAAGTTAATGTTAGGTTTTTCCTTTATATAGCCATGACATAATATATTTGTCCCAATAAATGGATTGAAATTTCCACAAAACGATTGTGCTTTGATGAAGCACATATTGACATTGTTAACTTGTAACCTAAATGATTAAAAGTTTTAAGAGATGAAAAATATAAATCAGAACCACAGTGTCTAGTTTAAAAGAAATTTTGCATCCACTGCTTACCAAAATTTATGTCTCAAACCACTGACTGTTTGGTATTCGATCGTTCTTCTATAGTCGATACATAGAATAAACAGTCATCTTTTTAACTACTTTATTTGCGTGTCACACCAAGGGATGGCATAGGTTCTCCCTCACAATTAGATTAGGCCGAAGATTAAAAACGATGCATAAAAACAAACTGTGCCCTGACCATGACAATAAGGCAGATTATTCTAATGTAGTTAGGAACAGGGAACGTGCGGAAAGTTATCGACATGCACTCGCGTCCGTTGCCGAAGTTGAAAGTATAAGTGATGCTGGTGATGTAACCAATCAATCTCCCTCTCAAGCATTCAGGTGAGCTCAAGTGCCACGATGACAACAGCAGCAGTGAGGTCTGTGATAAGGCAGAAACCAGCGCCACTATGACAGTCCACCATCATCACCGTCTAACAGCGTAGACACTTTATTGCAGGAAAGTGACAATCACGCCAGTCCGCAAGGTTTGTAAGGGAAGATGAGAGAGCGGCTAAAACTAGGGCATGGAAACGCATTGTTTACTTTATAATGAAAACTGTATGTAATGAGTCCAACGAGAAATAAAACAATATGTTTGAAGCAAAGGTATGTTTTATGTCATTTTGAACAGAAGATAAAATTTTGTTTCTTTTATTGGTGTTAAGGACGAATATGTGTGTTCTTTAATTAAGCTTGTATTTGTTTTTCTAATATTTACTATTCTCTTTTGAAGTGAAACTTCTATAGACGGGGGGTATTAGGTTTTTTTCTGTAACGAAAAAGCGTTACGGTTACAATAAAGCGTTACGGTCACGAAAAAGCGTTACGGCCGCGTGGAGGAGGCATACTAGCTATTTATGCAACTGTTGCATAATGAGGGGTATTTAACACGAGTACCATTACAGCTCATATACGTCCCCACCGAGGGGCTCGAGCCTACCCTGAATCAGGGCGATTAGGCCTTAGTCGACCACGCGGGCCCAGTGCGGGTTGGTCGACTTCACACACAACCTTCGAGTTTCTTCGCAGGCGTGTGCAGGTTTCCTCACGATGTTTTCCTTCACCGTTAAAGCAATCGGTAAGTATACGTACGTAAGTTTATGAAAAACTCATTGGTACATTGGCCGCCCAGATTTGAACCCGGTACCTCTGGTTAGATGGACCGAGTCGTTACCGGTTGAGCCACCGACGCTTTTTAACACGAGTGTTAAATACTAATTATGTACAGTTGCATACAATAGTTTATCTACACTCATATAACAAATTTAAATTAAAGACAAAATAAAGTAATCATTGTTTATTGTAATAATTATTGACATTTTGTATGGTACAATTATTAAAGGTTATAATTGCGGATGGAACCGATCCTTCTCGAGCATTTATAGTAGATGTAGATGGGATATTTATATTCAATGTATTTTTTTCGATGGAATTCAGTATTTGATTCGACACTTGAATCTTGTTGGCTATTGACTCATCAATATATCCCTCTGCTACAGTCGTAGATTTCTATCCACCATGTCTTTTTAAAGTTGTTATATCTCCACCAGAGTCCACTAACTATGTCGCAGACGTCCTGCGAAAGCAGTGCCCCGTAAATAATTCTGGATTGGGAAGATCTAGATAATTTGCAATCACTTTTCCAAGATAACCAAACTTATTAATGCCGATTCTTTGTGTGGTACATTTCCAAGTTTGGAAGTTTAGAAAAAAATAAGGGCTGCTGCAGGGATTTGGGCGTAGTTCTATGTATTTTTACATACTTCGTAATAACAGCCCGTTATAGAGAAAGAGCGGCTTATCTTTGTTTTAGTGTTGTAAATATTGACTAAAATGGTGGTTTCAAACACTTGTACATCTTTAAACTGAAGATTGTATAACTCCTGTCTTCGGCACGCACCCATTATTCCAAAGATGAGTGCAGTCTGTAACAATATTATAAATAAATAAGGTTTATGTAGATAAGTAGTGTCAATAACATTAAACAATCATAATGAACAATAAGTATCTGCCTACCTTTGAAAAAAGATATAGCTTATCGGGTGCTTCGCTCATAAACTTTTTTATCTGGTCAGGTGAAAAGGTTTTCGACTTTTTCCCTTTGTATCCCACTGATTTTCTTTTGAGGAAAGCAATTAGTTTTGAATATTTTGTCATGTCAATGTGGTGATGAATTCCCAATGTACTTTTGAGCATTGAGAATTTAGTCCACAAAGTTGGAGATTTTAGTTTTTCTGACATCTCTTGAAAATACGCAAGTAAGACATTTTCAGAATATGATGTAGTGTTTTTCTTCATTCTCCAATCCATGAGTTCTTCATAGGTTTTTTCGTATATCTTCCTTGATTTTTCTGGGAGAAGATTATTTGTCATTTTAGTTGCTGTTTCAAGAATATCCGGGGGTGTCAAATTTTCGTTTATATCACTATCAGTTTCAGACATTTTACTGGGTTTTTAGTAAAAAAACTTGTAATAACGACTTATACTTATTATATACGAATAACGAATTACATATTATACAAACTGCATAAGGAAAAATACAAACGTTAATGGCGCGAAAATAAATTTGCAGTAATATCGCACCGCGCATGCGCGCCGCCAAGGTTGCGTTCCGAAACACGCTAGTGTGCTCAAATAGCAAGCATCTGCGTAAAAATTAAAAAAAAAAATTCATTTTGTTACAACTTTGCGATAACGAAATGAAATTTGTATGGATCCTTAGTCACGGCTCCATCGAAAGGTATATCATTTGCTTAGCGTTTCTGATAAGTAAATGAAGGATTTACGACATGAGTGTAGATAAAATATATTTCGTGATGAGAGGCGGCAGTGGCAAAGGGATATTTTTTTGAATGATTTTTGAAATATTTTATTAAATATTTTATTATGAAATATTTTTTTTAAATCTTTTATTATATATTTTTAATAATAATTTTTTAGTGTTTTTTAATATATTTTATTATTTTTTGGAAAATATTTTATTGAAATCTATAAAAATATTTTTTTTATATTAATAATTATTAAAACATTTTTTTTGATGTTTTTTTAATTCGAAATCACATTGGTACGTGGCAGGATTCGAACCATGACCTCCCGGACAGGAGACAGCGGCCCTAGCCGTTACGCCACCGACGCTATTGTTTGTTTTTCTTTTTTTTTTTGTTTCAGATTGAATTAAGTTTTTTTGTTTGATAAAATAAAATGTGTTTTAATAAAAAATGCATTCATTATAATGTTACTAACCTTAATTTGCAGGTATCCTGCGAAAAAATCGAAATGTGTGCTGGGACACATAGTAGAAGTGAAACTTCAACGGACAAGTGGAAAAACGAATGGCTACGGACAAGTGGAAAAACTAATCGCAACGGACAAGCGGCAAAACGAATCTCAAAAAAATTAACTTAAAGTTTTACGGGCACGTTATCAAATTGGACAATACATTAACAATCTGCCCGTTAAACTTCAAGTGATTTTTTTTTTGAGATTCGTTTTCCTACTTGTTCGTTGCCATTCGTTTTTTCACTTGTCCGTTGCCATTCGTTTTTCCACTTGTCCGTTGCCAGTCGTTTTTCCACTGGTCCGTTACCATTCGTTTTTCCACTTGTCCGTTGCCAGTCGTTTTTCCACTTGTCCGTTGCCATGCGTTTTTCCACTTGGCCGTTGCTATTCGTTTTTCCACTTGTCCGTTGCCAGTCGTTTTTCCACTTGTCCGTTGCCATTCGTTTTTCCACTTGTACGTTGCCATTCGTTTTTCCACTTGTCCGTTGCCAGTCGTTTTTCCACTTGTCCGTTGCCATTTGTTTTTCCACTTGTCCGTTGCCAGTCGTTTGTCCACTTGTCCGTTGAAGTTTCTCTTCTACTATGTGTCCCAGCACACTTTTTTTTTATTTTTTCTGTTAAAAAGGGAACTTGGCAAGTTTTTAGATTTTCCGTAACGAAGATGTGTTTTAATAAAAAATGCATTCATTATAATGTTACTAACCTTAATTTGCAGGTATCCTGCGAAAAAATCGAAATGTGTGCTGGGACACATAGTAGAAGTGAAACTTCAACGGACAAGTGGAAAAACGAATGGCTACGGACAAGTGGAAAAACTAATCGCAACGGACAAGCGGCAAAACGAATCTCAAAAAAATTAACTTAAAGTTTTACGGGCACGTTATCAAATTGGACAATACATTAACAATCTGCCCGTTAAACTTCAAGTGATTTTTTTTTGAGATTCGTTTTCCTACTTGTTCGTTGCCATTCGTTTTTCCACTTGTCCGTTGCCAGTCGTTTTTCCACTGGTCCGTTACCATTCGTTTTTCCACTTGTCCGTTGCCAGTCGTTTTTCCACTTGTCCGTTGCCATGCGTTTTTCCACTTGTCCGTTGCCAGTCGTTTTTCCACTTGTCCGTTGCTATTCGTTTTTCCACTTGTCCGTTGCCAGTCGTTTTTCCACTTGTCCGTTGCCATTCGTTTTTCCACTTGTACGTTGCCATTCGTTTTTCCACTTGTCCGTTGCCAGTCGTTTTTCCACTTGTCCGTTGCCATTTGTTTTTCCACTTGTCCGTTGCCAGTCGTTTGTCCACTTGTCCGTTGAAGTTTCTCTTCTACTATGTGTCCCAGCACACTTTTTTTTATTTTTTCTGTTAAAAAGGGAACATGTTTTATATCATATTTGTATGTGAGGGTATTATCGAAATAAAGCAGTATTGAACAAGCATTTGCTCGTTTCGTTTCATTACAACCCTCCAATTTTATAGGCTTTTATTACGTGTTTCATATATTTCCTAAAGCTATTCTAGTATTTAGGTCTGATTGTAAAAATCTCATGTTGATATGCTGGTCATGGAAGGTACAACTCCTAATGGTTAGGAGTTGAAGGATAATTCTTTAAATATTGTAGGTACGTATTGACCGCTTAAGTGGGAGTGAGTAGGGCACATAGCTCGTAGAACATATGACCGTTTAGGCAGTAAAGTTATCTAGTGGCGAGTACAAAATTAAAGGTAGGTACGAAACCTATTACATTTTATTTCGGTCGGTGCCAGCAAATCCATCGAATCGAATCTAAAACATTTGATAGGTAAGTATATACTTTTCTCAAGTGCTGGTATACCATCCTCAAAAAAATTTTTACCTACATTCAATTTCGTTATTTTTGGTTAATTTCGTGTTAATCGTGTAATTTAATAAAAGTAATATTTCATCATTTTGCGTGAATTTCTTTTTAAAGTCGGTTTTTAGGTTTTTTAATTTTTATTAAAAAAACTATTATTGCTAATCGCACAAAAAAGCACCCAGATTTTCTGTGAAAAAATTGTAGAAATTATGTAAAAAAACTATACACTTCAAGATAACTTGGTGTTGTTTTCTGATTTAAGTCCATTACTGCAACAGAACCCCAAGGGAAGTTTTTAATTAATTAAACTATTTATCAAAAATGAATAAATTTTCGTAATAAAGCAATTCATTAATGAAAGTTAAAAGTGACTCTGTGCCCTTGGCGGGCAATCAATCTCCGCCCCCGCGCCCCGCGCCCCGCGCCCCGCGCCCCGCGCCCCGCGCCCCGCGCCCCGCGCCCCGCGCCCCGCGCCCCGCACCCGCGCCGCTGTCGCCAGGCGCGCTCGCCGTCGCGTCGGCCGCTCGCTGCTCAATACACTTCATAAATTACCTTCAATATGGACCGTCGATGCGCCGCTCGCCCGATTTAACTGTATTATGTGTCCGATGAAAATATAGCCTTTGTAGTCCAGTTTTTGTGCGTAAAACGAGTGGCGCGGGACGTTGACACAGAAAGGAAAGTACATTAAGTACTCGGTTTTTGTTACCGTTGCTGCAATATCCTTTCTCAATAGACAAGTCTTTTTAAGAAATTCACAACTGTAAGCGAGGCGCCCACTTTGTGATGGGAGCCTGGGGCAACAACCAGGGCAGGAACCATAAATAAACTCCGGTCAAGTGCGAGTCGTACTCGCGCACCAAGGGTTCCTTACCTACCACTACACAATATTATATTTGTATTGTGAAAATAACAAGTACAGCAAACTGTACATAATATGTTGCTTACATATACTAAACATAATAAGCATAGACATCAACTGGCTAAGTTTTAGACTAGAAGGTAAATGGGAACAGCAGGAAATCAACGAAAGAAAAATTGGTGTAAGTATAAGGGTTATACGTACAGCTTATACGTAACCTAAAAAGTGACTATGAAAGTAGACTCCTTGCTGAAAATAGCAATAGCCCCAAAAAGCTGTGAAATACAATTAAAGACATTTGTCATTTCCCGATTAGAAACAGTACACCAACAGATTTACTTAACGCTAGAGATACGGTGGCGGAATCGCTGGACTATTGTAATGAATACTTTGTAAATGTTGGGCAGCAACTTGCCACTGAAACACTCACCAATTTAAACATTTCTGAGGATGCATTAGCTAATAACGTCGGTAATTGCCGTGGCTCGGTGAACTCCTTCTTTTTAGTTCCCACGGATCCAGACGAGGTTAGTGCTCTTATATTCAACTTAAAGACACATAGTGCACCTGGTTTTGATAACATTACAAATATGCTAATAAAACAGATCAAGACAGTTATCATTTCGCCTCTTACACACATTTATAATCTAAGTCTCTCGACGGGTATTTTCCCTGATGTGTGGAAGGTCGCTTCTGTGTCTCCTATTTTCAAAAAGGGCCCCAAAAGTTTTCCGGGTAATTATAGACCTATATCTTTACTTTGCGTGTTTGGAAAACTTTTGGAGAAATTTGTGAATGTAAGGCTCATGAACTTCCTGGAATCCAGTGACATTTTGTCACCCCGTCAATTTGGATTTCGAAGGGCCAAGTCTACTGAGGATGCAGTGTCTCTCCTTACCAGTTTCGTATCAAACTATCTCGATTGCGGACGCAAATGTATAAGTATTTTCCTGGACTTGGCCAAAGCGTTTGACACCGTCTCCTTTTCTATTCTTTTGGCTAAATTGTAAAAATCCGGTATACGTGGTGTTGCACTCAATTGGTTCCGTAGTTACCTAACCAATCGCAGACAGTTTGTTAGAGTGGATGGAAACGTTAGTGGTCAACTTCCGGTCGTCTTTGGCGTACCCCAGGGCAGTATTCTTGGCCCTACGCTATTTATTCTATATATGAATGACTTGACTGAAATGCCTCTGTTGAATGCTGAAGTTATTTGTTATGCGGACGACACAGCGATCTTATTTAATGGAGAGGACTGGAATGACACTTTTATTCGGTCGGAGAGACGCTTGTTGGAGGTGAAAAACTGGCTTCATAAAAACTTGCTTACTTTGAACGCAAGTAAAACATATTTCCTAGCTTTTCATAAGACTTCGTCCTCCAGCCCTCCTCCTTGCTTCACACTCAAAATTCATCAATGTCCCTTGTACGACGCTCATCTTGCGATTTCCAAGACTCACATTAACACAAACTGTCTGTGTGAACAGATTTCCAGGGTAAGTAATTTAAAATATCTTGGCATTGTTTTGGACGACCGGCTAACCTTTGGTCCTCACCTTGAGGCTCTGTCTGGTAGAGTGAGAAGATTGATAGGCGTTATGAAATCTCTTCGCTTAGCAGCACCTTCCTCAGTTTTAAAGTTGGTCTACACAAGCACAGTATATATATTAGTACTAACGTACAGTATGGACACTCCCTGCCGCTCTCTAAATTCGACCTCACCCCCCCGTCACTCAGATTGGATGTAGATTGGGTACCAAACGTAAAGGACGAGCTACGTAAGCGCGATAAACGTCACTTATATTCACTTATATTCACTTTGCGCGCCGCTGTGATTTCGTACACCGGAATAAAAAGCAACTAGTTACCGAACGTAAAGGACGAACTACGCATGCGCGATTAACGTCACTTATATTTACTTTGCGCGCCGCTCACCGCTCAACGCCGCGGCGTCTCAGCATGCCTCGTATCATGATTGGCTGACCACCAATATTATACGACCAAATCTAAGAACAATCAGTTCCTATGAATCTTCATACTAGCTGTATCTTTTTTTTTTAAATGTAGTTCCTTTATGTTTTTCATATGTTAGATGTCAGTTTGTTAATGTAGCTTATTTTGTTCGTTTTATTTCTTTAAAATGATGATTTTTTGTAATAATTTGATTAGATGGTGTGAAAGTATGAGTTGTATAGAAATATCTAGTGGTGTGATATTTTAAAATGTGATCTCGGAATTATAGATTGAGATTGACTATTATTGTAGGTTGCTAAATGAGATTGTTTCACGGACAAAAGCTACTGTGTTTGAAGAACAAATGAACAATGTTATCCATGTAAGTTACTTAATGTAAGATAACTGTTGATTGTTGCTTGCAGCACAGTATATATATCTTGCAGTGTGCATGCAGTAAATAACTAACAAACATTTCGTGACCAATACCGCCGGTGTGATTCAACCCTACCTGCATTCTTGCCTATAGATACGTCAGTTATAATTATGTATATCATTTCTCGCTCGTTTGTATGGAGTGTCCGGGGTGTGACACAAGTTTGTGTGAAAGCATTTTATCGTACTGCATGACTGTTTGGGGTGGCACACATAAAACACTCATGATTCGCTTAGAGAGAGAGCCCAGCGCTCGGTTTTGAAAGTGATGACATGTAAGCCTTTTAGATATCCTACTGATTGCCTGTACAAGGAATGTGGTGTTTTGACAGTTAGACAGCTCTTTATCTACAAGGTAACGATCACCATGCATAGGTCGGTAATTTCATCGCCCAGGTTTGAAGATTTGATAAGAAGGAGAGTTTTTAGATTGCCACAACCTCGCGTTAATACTTTGTTTGCCCAGAGATTCAACAATTTTCAAAATACAAAATACATTTATACAAAGGTAAAACATAAAATGGTCTTAAAGATAATAAAGAAGTCCTCTATGGCCTACCTTAAAAAGGTGTGCAATGTCATTCTTTAATCTAACACATGAACATTTACTTGAAATTTGGCACCGAAGTAGGTTATTGGACGTATACAAAGGGAAAATTCAAAAAATGGCCAAGAGTGAGTCGTACTTGCGCACCAAGGGTTCCGTATCACCAATACTCAGCAAAATATGTATGAACTTGAAATTTGGCACCGAGGTAGGTTATTATACAAAGGAAAAATTCTAAAAACGGCCAAGTGTGAGTCGTACTCGCGTACTAAGGGTTCCTTATCACCAGTACTCAGCGAAATATATATATAGAACACTTCCAGATAACTAATATACTTGAAAATTGCCATCAACATGAGGTACACAGAGAAAGAAAATCTAAAAACTTGCCAAGTACGAGTCGGAATTACGAAGTTAGGGTTCCTTGGCGCTCGCTACTATTTATCAAAATTATAGACTACTAGCTTTTGCCTGCGGCTTCGCCCGCGTGGACATAGTTTTTGTGACCGACTTAGAGGGTGCGCGGTGCGCGAGCCGCTAGCGGCTCGCGAGCGTGGACATGAACTTTCTCCAGATCCCTCGGGAACTATATCAGGATATGCTTATTAGTAAATCGTGTCACTTCCCACCCCCTCAACTATCTCGGTGCAAAAAATCACACAATTCATTGTACCGTAGCGACGTTAATTAACCAAAAAAGAGTATATTTTCAGTTCCCTCGGGAATTGCATCGGGCTATGCTATTTTCACGGGATAAAAAGTAGCCTATGTCCTTCCTTGTGACACAGGCTACCTGCATGCCAAATTCCATTAAGATTGGTCAAGGCGTTGAAGCGTGAAAATGTAACAAATAAACAAACAAACACATTTTCACATTTATAATATTATTAAGGATTTCCAGGGGTCTTAGAAACTGGTTTGGTATTTAGATAGGTCAATAGGCGTATACAAAGGAAAAAGAAAAACCGGCCAAGTGCGAGTCGGACTCACAAAGTTTGGGTTCCGCACCACCACCACCACCACCACCACCACCACCACCACCACCACCACCACCACCACTCCTCATTGGAATAATTATATAGCCCACTTCCAGGTGACTTTTTTAGTTTGAGATTTAGAATCGCAATAGGTTTATTTGACGTATTAAGTAATAATTTAAAAAACTGGCTAAGCGCGACTCTGGCTTGCGCGCCGAGGGTTCCGTACCACCAAATATAGCTTTTATGTATATCTATTACTTGAATAAGGATAGGAAATTAGTTTAAGTACTTTACAAAAATTAATGATATCCCAACAAAACATAAATGTGAAATGGGGCCAAGTTCGATATAAAAAAAATACAGCGATCTAAATGGGTAGGTACCAAGTTCTATAGTGGTTCCTAAATCATAGCTACGGAACTTCAAATATAAATATTATAAAGACCTCCAAATTAAAGGAAAAAGTACAACGGTTTTCAGTTGCTTAAAAAATGTGTTCTGTTCTGTGCTACTGTATGGTGTAACTTGGCAAGTTTTTACTATTCAATTTTATTCTGTATTGATATTTACTTTTAATAAGTAAGCTCTGCTTGCTTGGCGCCTTGATCATTTAAACATATTTCATTTATTAACATTTCTATTTGAAGTTCCGTAGCTATGATTTAGGAACCACTAAAGATCTTGGTACCTACCCATTTAGATCGCTGTAATTTTTTTATATCGAACTTGGCCCCATTTCACATTTATGTTTTTTGGGATATTTATTTACCTTAACTTTTTTTTAGTTATATGTTATGTATTTTGTTGTGTGCTGGAACCAACAAACGTATTTCTTTTTTTCTTTGCCGTGCCCCCAGATATCTCACCGTAACACGGCGACACGTGCGCAGAGCGCGTGAGAGCGCCATCGAACGTGGAAAACACATTTAAGGGTACCTTAATCACAAATGTTTCAATTTTTAGATTACATATTCACTTTACTTACACATCAATCTCCGTCCATCAAGGTCCCAGGTTTTTTTTATCCACAATTGATAAGCCCTTGGCATCATCTCACCTGATGGTACCTAAGTGACGATGATTCCGAAGATGGAAGCGGTCTTACCAAGACTTCACCTCAATGGGGATCTGGCTATCTTGTCTTCAAGCCGGAAGACATCAATGCTGTTAACACTGATGTTTGGCGGCAAGCTAATCGGGAAGTACATTCTTATTTTGCTGATCAGTCAGTGAGTGAGTGAGTCGTTACAAAATTTCAAACTTTACTCTCTCCGCGTGGTTTCAACGTGGCGTTTTGAAATGTTGAGGTTGTCTCGAGTACAGCAAGTACCAAAATTTAAAGCTTTATTATTGAAAGTACGAGAGAAATGAGGATGTGAAAAACTGGGTGAACTGGACCTGGCGTACTCACACGTACTCACACGTACTGCTGCTGCGCGCTCAGACTAGAGTAGTATGGATTCGCGGATTCTGGCTCACCCCTGGCCACTCCCCTCATGGGGGGCGCGATTCACGCCAGTAAAGATGCCCCTCCCCTAAAAAAAAAAAAAAAAAAAAAAAAAAAAAGGTTTTTTTTTTTTTTTTTGTTTTGCCCCACACTTAAACCGTTTGGCGCTAGTTTCAGAACGATCAGAGCACGCCTTTATACATTTATCTGCGCTGCTACAAGCCCCATTGTTATCGAGGCTCGACTATCTCTATTGTTCGCTCGACGTCTATTCATTTCGAGGATTCGGGTAACCTATTGTAATAGCAATGTTACCTGCTTTTGTGTTTTGAACCAATTGTGCTGCCTTCGATACTCGCTAAGGGCTATACTCGACTGTTCAAAAAGGAGGGTAATGTTTTTCGGGTGTATGTATGTCTGTTTCTTTGGATAAACCTGTAGCCTAAACGCTTCAATGATTTTGGAGTGCGAGGTGTCGTTAGGTTCGTCTTGATTCCCTGAGTGACATAGCTTGTGTTACCCAACTGTGCAAAAAGGAGGCTAATTTTTATGCATTTGGGTTTTTTATTTTAAATTAACCTAACCTGATTACTACTTTTCTTTGACAATTTATCATACACTCATGTAAAACCTTTTACCCGATTGTACAAAAAAGGAGGGTAATGTTTTTCGGGTGTATGTATGTCTGTTTCTTTGGATGAACCTGTAGCCTAAACGCTTTAATGATTTTGGAGTGCGAGGTGTCGTTAGGTTCGTCTTGATTCCCTGAGTGACATAGCTTGTTTTACCCGACTGTGCAAAAGGGAGGCTAATTTTTATGCAGTCGGGTTTTTTATTTTAAATTAACCTAACCTGATTACTACTTGCCTTTAACAATTTATCATACAACCTATTACCCGACTGTGTAAAAAGGAGGTCATTTTTATGTTATTACACCAGCAACCGATATGGTAAATTTAACCCTCCTTTTTTCGTAGTCGGGTAAGGAGTTTACTAGTATTTAAGCTTTCTATGAAATTCGTTGTGTGAAAGAAAGTTTTTTTCACATCAGGTGAACATAGTAATTTATTGTACCATAAATAAATGTATTCAAAAATAGTTTCATTGTTATCGGTGTCTTTCA
Organism: Coleophora flavipennella; assembly: GCA_947284805.1. NCBI lineage: Eukaryota > Metazoa > Arthropoda > Insecta > Lepidoptera > Coleophoridae > Coleophora > Coleophora flavipennella. The sequence continues at coordinate 14,644,615 of OX369289.1, read as the reverse complement.
TTTCGCAGTTGGTCGATCAGTAGAAAGATGTCTCAATACCGATTGTGAACAGAGGGTACTATTGTATTTTTAAGTTATTCATCTTGTTTTCAATGAAATAGGAATCGGGAAGTTCTATAGCAAGCAATTTACAATGCTTTTATTGTTGCGCTTCTATTTAATTTCGCAGATGGCTGCTCACCAACAAATTCTGAATCTTTTGTGTCAAACGACGAAGGTGGTCCATTTTTGAATTATATTTTTGCGTTAATAGCGAACAGGTTGTAACATGTATGTTACAGCGCAGGTGTTGCGAAGATACACATTCCTTTGTTATTTTGTTTGATAGCTGCATATAAAAGCAAGTTCAGACAGTTTAATCTCATAATATTTTAGACAGTCCTCGACGAATCTAAGTGCGTGGTCCATACGTGGTGTCTGTGATTTGTAATAAAATCTGTTGCAGTAATGGATGTAAGTATTACCCTTGATACAAGTAACTATAACGTGTGCCATTCATCATCATCTTATCAGCCACAAATCGTCCACTGCTGAACAAAGGCCTCCCCCAAGGATTTCCACGACGTCCGGTCCTGCGCTGCCCGCATCCATCGGCTTCCCGCGACCTTCACCAGGTCATCGGTCCACCGCGTGGGAGGCCTGCCTACGCTACGTTTTCCGGTGTGCGGTCGCCATTAACATACCTAATTTTCAATTCATTCGTGTTTTGCTTTGTTTACAAAAGTAATTTTGTTTTATGATAGGTGATATTTACAATGTAAGCTCTGCAATGGAAATTTCTATGAATTCATAAATCAATGTAGGTAGTTAGTCGCTCATTAAACTTATTGTGTCTTTGTTTTCTAAATGATACCTAATGTGTTATCTCTGCGCTATGAAACATATAACCAATTTGCTGTTTTTATTACAGGATAACGATTACACATTCAAAAATTACTATTTTCCGGCGACGGTATCCGATGAAGACGAAACAAAAGATATTATTATGAGGCCACAAAAAAACAAAGTGAAAAGGACAAACAATATTGACATATTCTTTGAGAAACCCAAAAAGAAGAGGAAAGCGATACCAAAATCTTCATGCGTAGCACATACATGTAGTGACGGTTTGTCTTACATAGTTTCAAATGAAGGTGAATCAGCAAAGGCGACTCACTTCATTAAAATTGAAATATATGATATGGATAAAATTCGTGACCTCGCACCGACTGACTACTGGAAGAACGTTGATGTACGTCTTAAATATTACGTGCAATCGGACGACGATAAACATTTTCAAAGCACGCAAGAACTTATATTCAACGTCACTAAAGAACTTGCCTCAACTCTGAATTGTTCCAAGTATTGCATTGAAAGCAAGCAAACCGAAAAATAATAAGACGCGCTGTTTGTGACATTCGTAGCAAATAATTTAGTATAAGTCATTTTTTTGCATCGTATTCCATTCAAGCCCCCCGGAGAATCACCACGGACAGAGCCCCACAGCGAGGACAAATAAAAAGGACTCGACAGCGCAGCGTTCATTGCATATTTGATCGTTCACCAACATGGAGTCCAATCTTACTAACTCCCAAATTAACGCAGCATACGAAGATGCCTTACTCTACGAAAGTGTGGAAATTCTGGAGGAACAACTCTGCATCAACAATGAAAATATTGCGCAGGAGTTTATGAAGCTGTGCAAATTGTAAGTAATTTGATTTATTTACTATTCTTATTTTACTCAGGCTAGTCAAATTTTTCCCATGCTCGGTACATTTTCCCACGGTGCTTATTTCTCAGGCTAGTCAAATTTTTCCCATGCTCGGTACATCTTCCCACGATTATTATTTTGCTATGAATGCCTTTTATAAAGTTTAAACACAACGCAATTCAACAAAGAATAAGTTGTCTTTAGAATTACTTTTAAATGGCTGTTTGTATTTCTTAGACAAAAGCGAAGCTTTGTCTGAAGAATATTTCCTGTGGTAGTTATGTTTTTCCCACGTATTATTTTTACTCGACTGTCTCAAAAGGATGGTTATGTTTTTCGAGTGTATGTATGTAGATTTTTATTTTCAACCCGACTGCCTCAAAAGGATGGTTATGTTTTTCGAGTGTATGTATGTAGATTTTTATTTTAAACCCGACTGCCTCAAAAGGATGGTTATGTTTTTCGAGTGTATGTATGTAGATTTTCAACCCGACTGCCTCAAAAGGATGGTTATGTTTTTCGAGTGTATGTATGTAGATTTTTATTTTAAACCCGACTGTCTCAAAAGGATGGTTATGTTTTTCGAGTGTATGTATGTAGATTTTTATTTTAAACCCGACTGTCTCAAAAGGATGGTTATGTTTTTCGAGTGTATGTATGTAGATTTTTATTTTAAACCCGACTGCCTCAAAAGGATGGTTATGTTTTTCGAGTGTATGTATGTAGATTTTCAACCCGACTGCCTCAAAAGGATGGTTATGTTTTTCGAGTGTATGTATGTAGATTTTTATTTTAAACCCGACTGTCTCAAAAGGATGGTTATGTTTTTCGAGTGTATGTATGTAGATTTTTATTTTAAACCCGACTGTCTCAAAAGGATGGTTATGTTTTTCGAGTGTATGTATGTAGATTTTCAACCCGACTGCCTCAAAAGCATGGTTATGTTTTTCGAGTGTATGTATGTAGATTTTCAACCCGACTGCCTCAAAAGGATGGTTATGTTTTTCGAGTGTATGTATGTAGATGTTCAACCCGACTGCCTCAAAAGGATGGTTATGTTTTTCGAGTGTATGTATGTAGATGTTCAACCCGACTGCCTCAAAAGGATGGTTATGTTTTTCGAGTGTATGTAGATGTTCAACCCGACTGCCTCAAAAGGATGGTTATGTTTTTCGAGTGTATGTATGTAGATTTTTATGTTCACTGTTACAGCCTGAACGGCTTGGAGGATTTTAACGTATGGGGTATTGTTAGATTCGTGTTGATCCCGTGAGTGAAATAGGATAATTTTTTAACCGACTGGCTTAAAAGTGGGGTTGTTTTTACCAAGTCGGGTTTTCAATTTTTAATGAATCCCTGAAGTTATTCTATGATAGCCTTTTGATCTCCATTTTTGGATAATGTCAATAAGAAATTTCAAATTGAAGGAACCAGCAAATTTTTGATGTGTGTGTGTGTGTGTGTGTGTGTGTGTGTATATGTGTGTGTGTGCGTGTGGGTGTGTGTTAACATATATTATGGAAGTAACCTTAAACATTAGTCAATATTTTTTGGTTTTTCTTCCATAGCGGTGGCGAGTTTCGTTTCCTTTTAAAAATGATTGAATTAACAAGTGATGAAATAAGTCTTTTCAATAAATCTGATATATTACAAAGATTTCACCGTTATATTCGTTTGTGGTACATAAGCTCGAAATTACCTCAGACGATGCTTGATGACTTGACTTTTAAACCATTTTTTACACCATGTTCAGGACACTTAACATTAAATAGAAACCTAGATGATAATTTGGATCAAATAGATGGAGTTTTACCAATGCAAGCTTATTGTGAACAATGTAAAAATCAGTTAATTGTTAGTGTATTTTTATATGCCCCTACCTTCCTAATTACTTAAATTTTCAAAAAAATATATTTCTTTTCTTTTTGTTATAGCTCAAATAATCAAGTTGGTGATGGACGTGCATTAAAAAGAAAACTCATCAATGAGGGTGCCTCGACCAGCATCAATGAGGGTGCCTCGACCAGCAAGGAACCACGTTTGGATCATCTAGCTGTTTCGTCGTCAAATGCCCCATCGTCTTCACCTCAAAATATAGAAATAAATGTAAGTACAAAAAATAATGATGAGATTGAATGTTCCGTGTGTAAAATAGTTGTTTCTAAAAGATTTTTATCGAGTCACTTAAAGAGTAATCAACACAAAAATAACTTAGTTAGCTCACACGAAGAATTACCAAACGTTCAAAAGATTGAATCTGCTTTCGGAAATAGAATTTTGACTTACAGAGTTTCAAATGATAATCCTACCCCTGCATTGGAATTTCAGACACCAGAGTTGTTTATGAAAAATATTAAAGACACAATATTTATACTATTAGATCGCTGTATTAAAGAACACGTGGTAATAAAAGTAAATTTTATATTAAGAGCAGATTTTGTTCAAGAAACAAAGGATTTAGAAAACACATTTGACTTTCAAACTTTTAATTATGTTTTCTGTCAAGGAGATAATATTAGCATTACATTTTTATCACTAGCAGAGGAAATTTCAAACAAAGTTAGTAATTTTGAATGTAAAGATAGCGGGTGGAGTTTGAGAAAAATAAAGCATTTGGATATGAATGTTAATAAGTTTGATCCTCTACATGGATCTTCATACATTGACTTACCACATGATATAAAACTTAAAAAGGCTGTCATAAATGTAAAAAATAAGGATCATCAATGCTTTTTATGGTCCGTGTTGTCAGCGCTGTATCCTACTGATAAAAATTCAGACAGAGTTACTTCATATTTACAACATAAAAATAAACTAAATTTCGATGATATACCTTTCCCAGTGAAAATTAAAGATATTCACAAGTTTGAAAGGTTAAATGACTTGAGCATTAATGTTTTTGGTTTGGAATATGATTCTGAAAGTAAAAGTCATAAAGTTACCGGTCCATTGCATTTCACAAAATCTCGAAAGTCGACACATGTAAATTTATTATATATTTCACACAATAATAAAAGTCATTATTGTTACATCAAAAATCTTTCACGCTTGGTTAGCAAACAAATTTCATCACGTCACATTGCAATGCATATTTGTGATGGTTGCTTATTACACTTTTCATCTGCTGATCAGCTACAAAAACACCAGCAACATGACTGTGCACATGTTCGTGTAGATTTACCATCGGACAAACGTTATAGGATGAACTGGTTTAGAGAGTCTGTCCCAGGAAATCAGATAGAATTTGATAAATATGAGAGACAACTCAGAGTACCTTTTGTAGTTTATGCTGACTTCGAAGCATTGTTAAATCCAATTGAAGGATGTGAGACAGATCCAAACAAATCATCAACTACAAATGTACAAAAACATGAAGTGTATAGTTTTGGATATTATATTAAATGTTCATTTGATGATAAGCTTTCAAAGTACAGAACTTACAAAGGCAAGGACTGTTCTAAAAAATTCATGACATTGTTGAAAGATGATTTACAAGAAATATGTAAAAAGAGAACATTTAAAAAATCTCCTTCTCCATTAACTACAGAGAATGAAACATGTATAGCTCAAAGCAAAGTCTGCTATATTTGTAAAAAAGAATTATTAAATGACTTTATAATTGACCATGACTGGTACACAGGTCACTATGCAGGTGTCGCTCATTCATTATGTGCGGAGAAGTATAGAACAGGAAACTTTGTTCCTGTATTTTTCCACAATCTTAGTAATTACGATGCGCATTTCTTAGTACATGCACTTAATTTTGAAGAAGGTGAGATAGAAGTAATTCCTCAAAACAAAGAGAGGTACATCTCGTTTTCCAAACAACTAAAAATTAATAATCACACAATGAAATTGAGATTTCTAGATTCTTTTAAATTTATGTCAAGTAGTCTTGAAAAATTAGCGCAAAACTTAAAACCTGAAGAGTTTAGAGAGATGAGTTTGAACTTTCCAAACGAAGATGATTTTAAAAGATTGATTCGCAAAGGTGTTTATCCATATGAATTTATGACCTCGCATGACTCTCTTAATATGAAATCACTGCCACCCCCTGAAAAGTTCTATAATTCTTTAAATGACAAACATGTAACTGAAAATGATTACGCTCATGCAAAAGATGTTTGGAATCACTTCAAATGTAAAAATATGGGGGATTATTCTGACTTATACTTAAAAACCGATGTTTTGATACTTGCAGATGTGTTTGAAAATTTTCGAAATGTTTGTTTAAAGACATATGAGTTAGATCCTGCTCATTATTACACTGCTCCTGGATTAAGCTGGGATGCTATGTTGAGTTTTACAAAAGTAAGACTAGAGCTCTTAACAGACTTTGAAAAGATTGCTTTCATTAAAAAAGGAATTAGAGGTGGAATATCACAATGTAGTAATCGACATGCTAAAGCAAATAATAAATTCATGCCTGATTACGATAGTAATTTACCATCTTCTTATCTAGTTTATTACGATTCCAATAATTTGTATGGCTGGTCTATGTCTCAGCACCTTCCCACTGGTAATTTTGAATGGGTAGATTCTGATACCAATTTTAATGTTGCTGACGATGCAGACGAAGGTTTTATTTTAGAAGTTGATTTGGAATACCCTGAAAATCTACATGATTCACATTCTGACTTGCCATTTTGTCCTGAAAATATATGTATCAATGACAAACAAAAAAAATTGATACCTAATTTATTCAACAAAGAAAAATATGTAATACATTACCGAAACTTAAAACAATGTTTAGAAAAAGGTATGCGCTTAAATAAAGTTCACAGAATCTTAAAGTTCAGTCAAAGTGCATGGTTAAAAAAATATATCGATTTAAATACACAAAAGCGGTCCATGTCCTCTACAGAGTTTGAAAAAGATTTTTTTAAACTCATGAATAACTCAGTATTTGGTAAAACTATGGAAAACATAGAAAAAAGAGTAAATGTTAAATTAGTTGATCAATGGGGTGATCGTGGGAAGGTTCAGGGTGCAAAATCATTAATAGCTAAACCAGAATTTCATAGCTTAGCAATATTTTCAGAAAATTTAGTCGCGGTTCAGTTAAACAAAACAAAAGTTTTATACAACAAACCGATATATCTCGGATTTTGTGTACTAGATATATCCAAAACTTTAATGTACCAATTTCATTACGATTTTATGAAAAACAAATTTAAAGACAACCTGAAGCTGTTATACACTGATACGGATAGCTTGATCTATCAAGTTTTCACAGAAAATTTCTATTCTGACATAAAAGATGATTTAGAAACTCATTTCGATACATCAGACTACTCCCCCAATAATGAGTTTGGTTTCCCATTAATTAACAAAAAGAAACTTGGGTTTTTCAAAGATGAGAACAATGGAAAAATTTTCAAAGAGTTTGTTGGTTTACGTGCAAAAATGTATGCGATGGATGTTCAAAACAAGTTTACTGCAAAAGCTAAGGGAGTTAATAAATGTGTTACTCAAAGATTCAACTTAGATGATTACAAAAAATGTTTACTTCGTAAAACAGATAAAATTAGTACAATGTTGCGATTCCGCTCATTAAAACATACTATTTATACACAAAAAATAAATAAAGTCTCGTTATCACATAATGACAGCAAAAGGTTCTTATTATCAAATTCAACCGATACCCTAGCATGGGGACATTATAAAGTACGGAACATTCAATCCTAACATGTTTTTTTGTACTTATTTCTCATTTGCATATTTTAAATGTAATCCTATAAGTTAATATTTTTACTTGTCCTCTGCCATATTTGTACTTAGCAGTTCCTTAATATTGCTTTTAAATGTAAGATAGGCATGTCTCTTTTTATAAATACTGTGTAAAATTTTCATATTTAGTTATGTGATTTACTTTTAAGTTACTGATAATAAAGCTAATTACTTACTGATAAAAAAGCTAAGTTAAAATTATGATAAATAATAGATTATTTAATTTGATTTAACTACAGTTTAAACTTATCGAGAATGAATATTTTGTATAAAGAAATCTCAACATAGTTTCTATTGTAAGTTTTTATTTGTATTATTACCTATTATCCTAGAGGGATGATTTCAAAGCAAAGTTCCATTGCAAACAAGAGCTCTGACTTCACAGTTGTCACAGGAATGTTTGTTGCGGATACAATACATTAAAAAAAATATTATTAGTGTTTAAAGCTTATTTTAATTTTATTGTGTCCCTTGAATATTATAATATAATCCTAAGAGTAAGCCCAAGCGTAAGTTTTTCATTGAAATAAAACATTTTAAATTATTCAACGGTTTGTTTTTCTTGATCGTTATCAATGCACCTACACTGATCTTAACAGCAATTCTAAATTAGGTTAGTCATTAAAAATAAGGTTTTAGCGTTAGTAAATATCACTCTCATTTTGGTAGTTCTTAAAGACGCACGCAAGTAATTACAATGATTCACTTTTATCATCCATTTACAACTATAGTTGCAGGACCTAGTGGTTGTGGAAAATCTAATTTTGTAACGAATTTTCTGAAATTTTGCAAGGATTTATGTGATGTAGAATTTGCAGAAGTAATATGGTGTTACGATGAGATGCAACCTTTGTACAATTTAGAAAACGTTAATTACAATCAAGGTATTCCAGACCTAAACATGTTCGATGGGAAACATCCTAAGCTTCTTATTATTGATGATCTTATGAGAGAATCAGATGGTCGTATTGTTGATATTTTTACAAAGGGAAGTCATCACAGGAACTTAAGCGTATTTTATATTACACAAAATTTATTTCATCAGGGTAAAGGACAACGAGATATTTCTTTAAATTCTAACTATATAATATATTTTAAAAATCCAAGAGATAGAACTCAGATACGATACTTAGCACGACAAGTATATCCGGATTGTCCGAAATTCATTGAAGAAGCTTATAAGGATGCAACTACAGAAGCTCATGGATATCTAATGATTGATCTTAAACAAAACACATTTGACATGTATCGTTTCAAAACTAAAATATTTCCTATTGATGAATATTGTTGGGTATATGTACCTAAAAAAGGATATAAATATAGTACACATCATGACATTTAGCTCAGTTCTATGTAATGTGTGAAAAGATAAACATTTTACTTTTTTATATAAGCACCTAGTATAAATATCATTTATTCAGTTGATGATAATGAGTGGAAGAGTAAGGACACATAAAGATTTTCTGAAAGCATTACTCACACTTAAAGCTAAGCATCGAGATGCATTATTAAAATCATGCGGTGAGGAAGAAATAAATTGCATAAGCGAGTGTATTTTCAACGTATTAAAGGGTAAAGTACCACTGAAGAGCCAGGATAAGACCAAGTTAAAAAAACACAAAAATATATTAAGAAAAATAGTGTCAAGAGGAAAAAAAACATTGAGAAAACGTATCATCATACAGAAGGGTGGTGCATTTTTACCAATTATATTAGGGGCTGTCCTCAGTAGTTTGTTGGGTGCTGTTTTATAAATTGAAAATGGAAAACACCAAAAAAATGATATTAATTGAACCTAGTGTAGTGGAAAGACTCAAACAAAAAGAGAACGCAAGTGAGGATACATTATCTCGATTAGATAAAGAGATGCGAAATATAATGAAAAGTAAATTAGAAGATCGTGAAAAATGGGCTTTATACCTTCAAACACTTCAGAGATATTTGCATTTTAGTGAAGCAAAAAAACACCCATTGAAATTACCAATAATTACAGAGGAAGAGAATGGTAATACTAGAAATACAATAAAAGATGATGCAGCTGTGCAAACAGATTTATTAGTTAAAGAAGAACCATTGAAAGAAGAAGTGTTCAATAAAAATTCTACATACACTCACTCTCATTTAATGCGATTGATCCCAAAAAGTTTTAAGAAGAAAGGTGAGGTTTTGTTAAACTCTTTAATTGCCAACAGTGAAATAATACGTTGGGATGATAAAGGCTTGGTTTATTTACACAATAAACCGATTCCTAATAGTAATATCATAGATTTATTTCATGATACTCTAAGAAAATTAAAACGTCCGACCCCAATAGGAAGAGATGAGTTTTGTAAAGCATTGGTAGAAATAAGTGTGCCTTTACATTGTATTGGTAATCCGGATTTACGAGAACATATGAACAAGCTATATATACAAGATTTTAAAGAAACACCGAAGTCTGCAACATATAAAGAACTATCTTCAAAACGTAAACCCGCTGCTAGAAAAATTGCTTGGGAAAGATGGACACCTTACTAAATATCAATGAGATTTATTATGATGTTTCTCAACCTGCCGGCTACAGCAGTGTCAATAAGCTTTCAGAAGCCATGAAGGGTCACATGAATAAGAAACAAGTTCAAGACTGGCTGCGATCGCAAGAGACTTATACATTGCATAAACCGGTTCATAAGAAGTTTAAAAGAAACAAATACCTTTTATCTAATTTTAACCAACTATGGCAAGCAGATCTTACTGACATGCGTTCTTATTCTCAATATAATGATGGTTACAAATACATACTTTGTGTTATTGATGTATTTAGCAAATATGCTTTTGCTAGACCTATGAAAAGAAAAGATTCACAAAGTACTAGAAGTTGTTTTGATAGTATATTTACAGAAGCGAAAGCTACACCAATACATATACAGTCTGATAAAGGAACTGAATTTGTATCAAAAGAAGTAAGGAGTTATTTTCAAAGTAAAAATGTGAATTATTATACTACCAACAACCCTGATATTAAAGCTAGTATAGTGGAAAGATTTCAGAGAACTCTCAAAATGAAAATGTGGAGGTTTTTTACACATAGAAATACATACAGATATATTGATATTTTACAAGATTTACTGTTTTCTTATAATCACAGCTATCATTCAAGTATTAAAATGCGCCCATGTGATGTAAATTCTAACAATATTATGACTGTTTGGTGTAATTTATATGATAGAAGGAAAGACAGCACATTTAAACTGAGAACACCTCAGTTTCAAGTAGGGGACTTTGTAAGAATAACTAAATATAAACACATATTTCAAAAGGGTTATGAAACCAACTGGAGTGATGAGATATTTGTAGTGGCTACAGTTATTGATAGAAGTCCCCATACAGTTTATACTCTAAAGGATCTAAAAAATGAACCCATCATAGGAACTTTTTATGGCAAAGAATTACAAAAGGTTAGTTACAACCCCACCAATAAATATAAAATTGATAAAATTCTGAAGTCTAGGCATTCTGGTCTCAGAAAGGAACTGCTGGTCAAGTGGAAAGGTTATCCTAAGAAGTTTAATAGTTGGATACCAGCATCAAGACTTGAACAATTATGAACGGAGAAAGTTTCTATATAACACTGTTAAGTAATAGTTCAATGACATACTTTCCTGAAAACACTACATCAAGTTTTTATACTAAATTACCTAAATCAGTAAAATTGGAGGGGGAATGGGATGTTGGAATGGTTGAATTCCATTTTCCTTGTAATATATTAAATGTACAAGAGCCTGAGAATATTGTTTATGTAAAAAAAATTCAGAAATTAGACGGCGAATCTTTAGAGTTGCCTGTAGAGTTTATTACACACATTCCCGCAAAAAACTATGAAAGTATTGAGCATGTTTTAAATGAATTAAATAACAATCCTTTAATAAAAGGGGATGTTGAATTTAGCTATGATGGAATAGCGAAACGAGTTAAGGCTACAAGTTTAAATGATAACATTTTATCGATAAGTACTTCCACAAAATTAAGTTTACAACTGGGTTTTGAACCAAAACAAAATTTTATCAACGTAATGGGAAAGTACCCGGTTGACATATCATTAGGTTTACCATCACAGATGTTGATCTATTGTGATATCATTCAACCACAAATAGTTGGCGATGTGATGACACCCTTACTTAGGATCGTTCCAATGGATCCTACAAAATATGTCTATGGTGCTTATAAGATGAATGTTTTTTCTCCAGCACATTATGTACCCGTTCTACGAAGAGAGTTTGATGTAATAGAAATAGATATAAGAACGAGTACAGGACAAAAAGTTCCATTTCAGTTTGGGACTGCTTGTATTAAACTACATTTCAAGCGAATAAATTAATCAAAATGGGGTGTCCTTATGAGCATTATTACTCACACCAAGCCGGGTCAGGCATTGGTATTGTATATAGAGGGGCTAATCATCAACGCGGTCATGGCATTGGAAGTTTTTTAGGAGGTCTATTTAGATCAGTGCTTCCGTTACTAGCGAGAGGTGCTAAAGCTGTTGGGAAAGAAGCACTAAATGCAGGTGTAGGTCTTTTATCTGATGTTGTTAATGCACGTGATCTTGATGACAGTATCAAAACACGTTTTAAGACAGCTACTAGTAATTTGAAACGTAAAGCAGATAATAAAATGGATTCTGTTATGTCTGGCTCGGGTTATAAAATAAAGAGACCAAGTAAGAAGTTAATCAGTCGCTTGAAGACATCACGACGAAAGGGAGTAAGAAAAACACAAAAACATCGAGCTGACGACATATTTACATTTTAAAAAATGTCATTTTTACACCATAATTCTTCAGAATGTGTAAAATCAGAATTGGACCTCTTCGCCTTACCGTCGACACAAACAAGTATAGAGTGGATCCATTACAATCCAATATCTTCTTTAAGTGATGAAGGACCCATTGAATTTTTAGTACCAGGGAGTGGTGATGATTACATTGATTTATCTCATACCATGATACATGTAAAAGCCAAAATTTTAAAACAAGATACAAGTAATATTCCTGAAAGTGCTGTTGTGGCACCTGTGAATAATTGGTTGCATTCACTGTTTAGTCAATTAGATATATATATGAATCAAAAACTGGTTTCCCCACCAAACAATACATATGCTTACCGTGCATACATAGAAAACTTACTTAACTATGGTCCAGCAGCTAAATCATCTCACCTTACATGTGGGTTATGGTATAGTGATACAGCGAATAAAATGGATAATTGCGATGACGCTAACATCGGCTTCCACAAAAGGCAGGAATTAGCAAAAGAAAGCAAAACAATAGAAATGATTGGACATTTACACGGTGATGTATTCAACCAAGAAAAATTTTTAATTAATGGTGTAGAAATCCGGATAAAACTCGTGCGTACAAAAGAATCATTAAACCTGATGTCCACTGCTGATTCAAAGTTCAAAGTGAATATTACTTCCGCCGCTCTCATAGTTCGTAAGGTTAGGATCAATCCGTCAGTTTTGTTAGCGCACGAAAAGGTATTATCCACTACAACTGCTAAATATCCTTTGACTCGTGCCGAAGTTAAAGTTTTAACAATACCAACAGGTGTTCAAGGTAAAACACTTGATAATGTATTTCTTGGACAGGTACCGAAAAGATGTGTTGTAGGTTTTGTAAAAAATGCAGCATTTAATGGAACCTTAAACATGAATCCTTTCAATTTTGATAATCATGGCCTCAATTCATTTAGCTTGTATGTGGATGGACAGCAAGTACCATCTAAGACATTACAACCATCTTTTGGTGACTCTGTTTACACCAGCGCTTATCATACCCTGTTCTCTGGGATAGGTATTCACTTTCTAAATGATGGGAATGCAATATCAAAAGAAGATTTTGCTAATGGATACTGTTTGCTAGCTTTCGATATGACTCCCGACTTGTGCGCTAATTCTAGTTCGCACTCGAGTTTGATAAAGCATGGTAGTGTTCGATTAGAGGTTCGCTTTGATGCAGCTCTTACAAACACAATTAACTGTATAATATATGCCGAGTTCGATAACATTATGGAAATTAATAAAAATAGGGAAGTTTCTATTGATTATAGCAGCTAAATCAAGTAAAATTAGAAACCTATAAAACGCAAGACATTTTTGGAGGGCAATATTATTCTTCAATGCATAGCTGTTAAAACTCCTTCCGCATGTAAAAATGAATACTGAAGAAATACAAGAATTTATGAGAAAAATCAACCCAAAAAATGAATTTAACGTCTTTGCTGCTAATCGTTTACCATTGTGTGTCTCCTTACCAATATGTTTTATCAGCAATTTGGATCCTGATAACAAACCTAGATCACATTGGGTAGCTATCTATATAAATTCAAAAGGCATTGGAGAATATTTTGACTCATTTGGTCGCAAGCCCACGAAATATCATGAAACGTTTTTGAAAAGAAATACTAAGCATTTTTTTTATAATGTAAAAGTTGTTCAAAACTATTTGACCTCAGTTTGCGGTTATTATTGTTTAGTTTATGTTTATTATAGATCTAAGGGTATCTCTATGCATGATTTTGTGAGCATATTTACAGAAGATACATTATTTAATGATTTTGTTGTAAGAGAAATGTTTTTGAGTATTTTTTCTGATTAATATGTGTGAAATGATTGAAACAAAAAAATACTAACTAATGTTTGTATGATGTCAAAATAATTAATTATTACTTTAACTTCACTTATAGCACATTGTTAATTAGTTTATATTAATTTTAGATCTAGGGAATGTCACTGATGATTTTATTTAATAGGTTTTTAAAATAAAATGCGTACTTTGAATTAACAAATAAAATGGTTTCATTTTGAACAAAAGCTATCCTTATTTATAATAATTGATAAAAATTAAAGACAAAACCATTCAATAAAAGAAGCATTTATTAAAATAATATACATTAGGTATTTAATTAGGTGAATATAATGACGGTGATAAGGATGAATATATGGATGGAGATGTTACGATGTCTTCTTCATCTTCTTCTATGATCCTCCCTGAATATGTTGCAAAAGTGTCCTCTGTGCTTTCCCACGATGATGTTGCATATGTTGGGATGTACTCTTCATCTCCTTCTGTACTTCTTCGCAAAGATGACAATTGATAACACATGCATGGTGATATACTCCTCGAGTAAATATTTTGATTTGTCATAAACTCCTGCGCAATATTTTCATTGTTGATGCAGAGTTGTTCCTCCAGAATTTCCACACTTTCGTAGAGTAAGGCATCTTCGTATGCTGCGTTAATTTGGGAGTTAGTAAGATTGGACTCCATGTTGGTGAACGATCAAATATGCAATGAACGCTGCGCTGTCGAGTCCTTTTTATTTGTCCTCGCTGTGGGGCTCTGTCCGTGGTGATTCTCCGGGGGGCTTGAATGGAATACGATGCAAAAAAATGACTTATACTAAATTATTTGCTACGAATGTCACAAACAGCGCGTCTTATTATTTTTCGGTTTGCTTGCTTTCAATGCAATACTTGGAACAATTCAGAGTTGAGGCAAGTTCTTTAGTGACGTTGAATATAAGTTCTTGCGTGCTTTGAAAATGTTTATCGTCGTCCGATTGCACGTAATATTTAAGACGTACATCAACGTTCTTCCAGTAGTCAGTCGGAGCGAGGTCACGAATTTTATCCATATCATATATTTCAATTTTAATGAAGTGAGTCGCCTTTGCTGATTCACCTTCATTTGAAACTATGTAAGACAAACCGTCACTACATGTATGTGCTACGCATGAAGATTTTGGTATCGCTTTCTTCTTCTTTTTGGGTTTCTCAAAGAATATGTCAATATTGTTTGTCCTTTTCACTTTGTTTTTTTGTGGCCTCATAATAATATCTTTTGTTTCGTCTTCATCGGATACCGTCGCCGGAAAATAGTAATTTTTGAATGTGTAATCGTTATCCTGTAATAAAAACAGCAAATTGGTTATATGTTTCATAGCGCAGAGATAACACATTAGGTATCATTTAGAAAACAAAGACACAATAAGTTTAATGAGCGACTAACTACCTACATTGATTTATGAATTCATAGAAATTTCCATTGCAGAGCTTACATTGTAAATATCACCTATCATAAAACAAAATTACTTTTGTAAACAAAGCAAAACACGAATGAATTGAAAATTAGGTATGTTAATGGCGACCGCACACCGGAAAACGTAGCGTAGGCAGGCCTCCCACGCGGTGGACCGATGACCTGGTGAAGGTCGCGGGAAGCCGATGGATGCGGGCAGCGCAGGACCGGACGTCGTGGAAATCCTTGGGGGAGGCCTTTGTTCAGCAGTGGACGATTTGTGGCTGATAAGATGATGATGAATGGCACACGTTATAGTTACTTGTATCAAGGGTAATACTTACATCCATTACTGCAACAGATTTTATTACAAATCACAGACACCACGTATGGACCACGCACTTAGATTCGTCGAGGACTGTCTAAAATATTATGAGATTAAACTGTCTGAACTTGCTTTTATATGCAGCTATCAAACAAAATAACAAAGGAATGTGTATCTTCGCAACACCTGCGCTGTAACATACATGTTACAACCTGTTCGCTATTAACGCAAAAATATAATTCAAAAATGGACCACCTTCGTCGTTTGACACAAAAGATTCAGAATTTGTTGGTGAGCAGCCATCTGCGAAATTAAATAGAAGCGCAACAATAAAAGCATTGTAAATTGCTTGCTATAGAACTTCCCGATTCCTATTTCATTGAAAACAAGATGAATAACTTAAAAATACAATAGTACCCTCTGTTCACAATCGGTATTGAGACATCTTTCTACTGATCGACCAACTGCGAAATGAAAGACACCGATAACAATGAAACTATTTTTGAATACATTTATTTATGGTACAATAAATTACTATGTTCACCTGATGTGAAAAAAACTTTCTTTCACACAACGAATTTCATAGAAAGCTTAAATACTAGTAAACTCCTTACCCGACTACGAAAAAAGGAGGGTTAAATTTACCATATCGGTTGCTGGTGTAATAACATAAAAATGACCTCCTTTTTACACAGTCGGGTAATAGGTTGTATGATAAATTGTTAAAGGCAAGTAGTAATCAGGTTAGGTTAATTTAAAATAAAAAACCCGACTGCATAAAAATTAGCCTCCCTTTTGCACAGTCGGGTAAAACAAGCTATGTCACTCAGGGAATCAAGACGAACCTAACGACACCTCGCACTCCAAAATCATTAAAGCGTTTAGGCTACAGGTTCATCCAAAGAAACAGACATACATACACCCGAAAAACATTACCCTCCTTTTTTGTACAATCGGGTAAAAGGTTTTACATGAGTGTATGATAAATTGTCAAAGAAAAGTAGTAATCAGGTTAGGTTAATTTAAAATAAAAAACCCAAATGCATAAAAATTAGCCTCCTTTTTGCACAGTTGGGTAACACAAGCTATGTCACTCAGGGAATCAAGACGAACCTAACGACACCTCGCACTCCAAAATCATTGAAGCGTTTAGGCTACAGGTTTATCCAAAGAAACAGACATACATACACCCGAAAAACATTACCCTCCTTTTTGAACAGTCGAGTATAGCCCTTAGCGAGTATCGAAGGCAGCACAATTGGTTCAAAACACAAAAGCAGGTAACATTGCTATTACAATAGGTTACCCGAATCCTCGAAATGAATAGACGTCGAGCGAACAATAGAGATAGTCGAGCCTCGATAACAATGGGGCTTGTAGCAGCGCAGATAAATGTATAAAGGCGTGCTCTGATCGTTCTGAAACTAGCGCCAAACGGTTTAAGTGGGGGGCAAAACCAAAAAAAAAAAAAAAACTTTTTTTTTTTTTTTTTTTTTTTTTTTTAGGGGAGGGGCATCTTTACTGGCGTGAATCGCGCCCCCCATGAGGGGAGTGGCCAGGGGTGAGCCAGAATCCGCGAATCCATACTACTGACTAGCTCGTCATTTCTTCGATCATAAATCGACTACTTCAAATACTGGTAAAATACAGCGAGAGTTCTTTCTATGCCACCTCCGGCCTTACACGCTGCAGCATAAACTTGAGATAGAGATTTACGTTGTTATATCTCGGTAACCTTATAATACGTGTGTGAAGGGTCCTTGGTCTTCGCTTAACGTTTCGATAGCTTGTCCGTCACTAGGTGGGTGGGCGCGCTCGAGCTGTCACACTTTCAGCATAGTAGAATTTCTACTATGTTTTCAGGGGCGCTCGGTGCTCGCACAAACGTTGGATACAAAGCGGTTCTCACTGCGGGCGGCGGACGGGGGCGGCGGGCGGGGGCGGCGCGGTGGGGGCGCTTTTTGTGCCAGCTCTAGCAGTAATTACTCCAGCCTCAACAATTACGACACAGATTTCCTCAAGTCCTGCTATTTTGCCGTCGTAAAAACTTGTGCGAGCCCGCCCTAGTAATGTTACATCGACCAACGAACAAAAGCCTTTTGTGATTTGTCAAACGCAACGTTAAAGTGCTGGAAAAGGAAAAGATTTCCGTGGAGTTATAAAGTTTGGTTCGTTGCTAACACGTAACACCTGCACCTACTATACATGTTCACCATGTGATTAAGTGTAATGTATCTACATAGTGCGCTTCCCACGGGGAGTCGGGGAGTGACACGTTAAGCCCCGTGCGAGCCCGCGCCGCCGCCGCCGGCCGGGCGCGCGACCCGTCACAGACTAGACCCTCTTCCTTATTAAACCGTCATCTTATCACACGCGGAACCTACATTGAGATACAACAAGAGCATCTTTTAGAGATTTTCCAAAATAAATGAAATGAAAAAATAAATTAACGATGTTTCTTTGTTTAGAAGTGGCATTATTTTATTAGAATTTTCGATTTAAGAGTAAAGCGCGGTGAAATCGGTATTACGATTTTTAATGGTTTGTTTAACTGGCGTAAAGAAATTATACCCTAATCATATGCTGTACAATTAATTTTTAAAGTTTCGTATCTCAAAAGGAAATAAACCGGTCAAGTGCGAGTCGGACTGGCGCTCCGAGGGTTCCGTACCACCACACCTCTCCACACAACTATGTCAATGATAACTAGTCACATTACAAACAAGTGGCGCTCCGAGGGTTCCGTACCACCACACCTCTCCACACAACTATGACAATGATACCTATTCACATTACAAACAAGTGGCGCTCCGAGGGTTCCGTACCACCACACCTCTCCACACAACTATGTCAATGATACCTATTCACATTACAAACAAGTGGCGCTCCGAGGGTTCCGTACCACCACACCTCTCCACACAACTATGTCAATGATACCTATTCACATTACAAACAAGTGGCGCTCCGAGGGTTCCGTACCACCACACCTCTCCACACAACTATGACAATGATACCTATTCACATTACAAACAAGTGGCGCTCCGAGGGTTCCGTACCACCACACCTCTCCACACAACTATGACAATGATACCTATTCACATTACAAACAAGTGGCGCTCCGAGGGTTCCGTACCACCACACCTCTCCACACAACTATGTCAATGATACCTATTCACATTACAAAGAAGTGGCGCTCCGAGAGTTCCGTACCACCACACCTCTCCACACAACTATGTCAATGATACCTATTCACATTACAAACAAGTGGCGCTCCGAGGGTTCCGTACCACCACACCTCTCCACACAACTATGACAATGATACCTATTCACATTACAAAGAAGTGGCGCTCCGAGAGTTCCGTACCACCACACCTCTCCACACAACTATGTCAATGATACCTATTCACATTACAAACAAGTGGCGCTCCGAGGGTTCCATACCACCACACCTCTCCACACAACTATGACAATGATACCTATTCACATTACAAAGAAGTGGCGCTCCGAGAGTTCCGTACCACCACACCTCTCCACACAACTATGTCAATGATACCTATTCACATTACAAACAAGTGGCGCTCCGAGGGTTCCGTACCACCACACCTCTCCACACAACTATGACAATGATACCTATTCACATTACAAACAAGTGGCGCTCCGAGGGTTCCGTACCACCACACCTCTCCACACAACTATGACAATGATACCTATTCACATTACAAACAAGTGGCGCTCCGAGGGTTCCGTACCACCACACCTCTCCACACAACTATGACAATGATACCTATTCACATTACAAAGAAGTGGCGCTCCGAGAGTTCCGTACCACCACACCTCTCCACACAACTATGTCAATGATACCTATTCACATTACAAACAAGTGGCGCTCCGAGGGTTCCATACCACCACACCTCTCCACACAACTATGACAATGATACCTATTCACATTACAAAGAAGTGGCGCTCCGAGGGTTCCGTACCACCACACCTCTCCACACAACTATGTCAATGATACCTATTCACATTACAAACAAGTGGCGCTCCGAGGGTTCCGTACCACCACACCTCTCCACACAACTATGTCAATGATACCTATTCACATTACAAACAAGTGGCGCTCCGAGGGTTCCGTACCACCACACCTCTCCACACAACTATGTCAATGATACCTATTCACATTACAAAGAAGTGGCGCTCCGAGAGTTCCGTACCACCACACCTCTCCACACAACTATGTCAATGATACCTATTCACATTACAAACAAGTGGCGCTCCGAGGGTTCCGTACCACCACACCTCTCCACACAACTATGACAATGATACCTATTCACATTACAAACAAGTGGCGCTCCGAGGGTTCCGTACCACCACACCTCTCCACACAACTATGACAATGATACCTATTCACATTACAAAGAAGTGGCGCTCCGAGAGTTCCGTACCACCACACCTCTCCACACAACTATGTCAATGATACCTATTCACATTACAAACAAGTGGCGCTCCGAGGGTTCCATACCACCACACCTCTCCACACAACTATGACAATGATACCTATTCACATTACAAAGAAGTGGCGCTCCGAGAGTTCCGTACCACCACACCTCTCCACACAACTATGTCAATGATACCTATTCACATTACAAACAAGTGGCGCTCCGAGGGTTCCGTACCACCACACCTCTCCACACAACTATGACAATGATACCTATTCACATTACAAACAAGTGGCGCTCCGAGGGTTCCGTACCACCACACCTCTCCACACAACTATGTCAATGATACCTATTCACATTACAAAGAAGTGGCGCTCCGAGAGTTCCGTACCACCACACCTCTCCACACAACTATGTCAATGATACCTATTCACATTACAAACAAGTGGCGCTCCGAGGGTTCCGTACCACCACACCTCTCCACACAACTATGTAAATGATACCTATTCACATTACAAACAAGTGGCGCTCCGAGGGTTCCGTACCACCACACCTCTCCACACAACTATGACAATGATACCTATTCACATTACAAACAAGTGGCGCTCCGAGGGTTCCGTACCACCACACCTCTCCACACAACTATGACAATGATACCTATTCACATTACAAACAAGTGGCGCTCCGAGGCTTCCGTACCACCACACCTCTCCACACAACTATGTCAATGATACCTATTCACATTACAAACAAGTGGCGCTCCGAGGGTTCCGTACCACCACACCTCTCCACACAACTATGACAATGATACCTATTCACATTACAAACAAGTGGCGCTCCGAGGGTTCCGTACCACCACACCTCTCCACACAACTATGACAATGATACCTATTCACATTACAAAGAAGTGGCGCTCCGAGAGTTCCGTACCACCACACCTCTCCACACAACTATGTCAATGATACCTATTCACATTACAAACAAGTGGCGCTCCGAGGGTTCCATACCACCACACCTCTCCACACAACTATGACAATGATACCTATTCACATTACAAAGAAGTGGCGCTCCGAGAGTTCCGTACCACCACACCTCTCCACACAACTATGTCAATGATACCTATTCACATTACAAACAAGTGGCGCTCCGAGGGTTCCGTACCACCACACCTCTCCACACAACTATGTCAATGATACCTATTCACATTACAAACAAGTGGCGCTCCGAGGGTTCCGTACCACCACACCTCTCCACACAACTATGTCAATGATACCTATTCACATTACAAAGAAGTGGCGCTCCGAGGGTTCCGTACCACCACACCTCTCCACACAACTATGTCAATGATACCTATTCACATTACAAACAAGTGGCGCTCCGAGGGTTCCGTACCACCACACCTCTCCACACAACTATGACAATGATACCTATTCACATTACAAACAAGTGGCGCTCCGAGGGTTCCGTACCACCACACCTCTCCACACAACTATGACAATGATACCTATTCACATTACAAAGAAGTGGCGCTCCGAGAGTTCCGTACCACCACACCTCTCCACACAACTATGTCAATGATACCTATTCACATTACAAACAAGTGGCGCTCCGAGGGTTCCATACCACCACACCTCTCCACACAACTATGACAATGATACCTATTCACATTACAAAGAAGTGGCGCTCCGAGAGTTCCGTACCACCACACCTCTCCACACAACTATGTCAATGATACCTATTCACATTACAAACAAGTGGCGCTCCGAGGGTTCCGTACCACCACACCTCTCCACACAACTATGTCAATGATACCTATTCACATTACAAACAAGTGGCGCTCCGAGGGTTCCGTACCACCACACCTCTCCACACAACTATGTCAATGATACCTATTCACATTACAAAGAAGTGGCGCTCCGAGGGTTCCGTACCACCACACCTCTCCACACAACTATGTCAATGATACCTATTCACATTACAAACAAGTGGCGCTCCGAGGGTTCCGTACCACCACACCTCTCCACACAACTATGTCAATGATACCTATTCACATTACAAACAAGTGGCGCTCCGAGGGTTCCGTACCACCACACCTCTCCACACAACTATGACAATGATACCTATTCACATTACAAACAAGTGGCGCTCCGAGGGTTCCGTACCACCACACCTCTCCACACAAATATGACAATGATACCTATTCACATTACAAACAAGTGGCGCTCCGAGGTTCCGTACCACCACACCTCTCCACACAACTATGACAATGATACCTATTCACATTACAAACAAGTGGCGCTCCGAGGGTTCCGTACCACCACACCTCTCCACACAACTATGACAATGATACCTATTCACATTACAAACAAGTGGCGCTCCGAGGGTTCCGTACCACCACACCTCTCCACACAACTATGTCAATGATACCTATTCACATTACAAAGAAGTGGCGCTCCGAGAGTTCCGTACCACCACACCTCTCCACACAACTATGTCAATGATACCTATTCACATTACAAACAAGTGGCGCTCCGAGGGTTCCGTACCACCACACCTCTCCACACAACTATGTAAATGATACCTATTCACATTACAAACAAGTGGCGCTCCGAGGGTTCCGTACCACCACACCTCTCCACACAACTATGACAATGATACCTATTCACATTACAAACAAGTGGCGCTCCGAGGGTTCCGTACCACCACACCTCTCCACACAACTATGACAATGATACCTATTCACATTACAAACAAGTGGCGCTCCGAGGCTTCCGTACCACCACACCTCTCCACACAACTATGTCAATGATACCTATTCACATTACAAACAAGTGGCGCTCCGAGGGTTCCGTACCACCACACCTCTCCACACAACTATGACAATGATACCTATTCACATTACAAACAAGTGGCGCTCCGAGGGTTCCGTACCACCACACCTCTCCACACAACTATGACAATGATACCTATTCACATTACAAACAAGTGGCGCTCCGAGGGTTCCGTACCACCACACCTCTCCACACAACTATGACAATGATACCTATTCACATTACAAAGAAGTGGCGCTCCGAGAGTTCCGTACCACCACACCTCTCCACACAACTATGTCAATGATACCTATTCACATTACAAACAAGTGGCGCTCCGAGGGTTCCATACCACCACACCTCTCCACACAACTATGACAATGATACCTATTCACATTACAAAGAAGTGGCGCTCCGAGAGTTCCGTACCACCACACCTCTCCACACAACTATGTCAATGATACCTATTCACATTACAAACAAGTGGCGCTCCGAGGGTTCCGTACCACCACACCTCTCCACACAACTATGTCAATGATACCTATTCACATTACAAACAAGTGGCGCTCCGAGGGTTCCGTACCACCACACCTCTCCACACAACTATGTCAATGATACCTATTCACATTACAAAGAAGTGGCGCTCCGAGGGTTCCGTACCACCACACCTCTCCACACAACTATGTCAATGATACCTATTCACATTACAAACAAGTGGCGCTCCGAGGGTTCCGTACCACCACACCTCTCCACACAACTATGACAATGATACCTATTCACATTACAAACAAGTGGCGCTCCGAGGGTTCCGTACCACCACACCTCTCCACACAACTATGACAATGATACCTATTCACATTACAAAGAAGTGGCGCTCCGAGGCTTCCGTACCACCACACCTCTCCACACAACTATGTCAATGATACCTATTCACATTACAAACAAGTGGCGCTCCGAGGGTTCCGTACCACCACACCTCTCCACACAACTATGACAATGATACCTATTCACATTACAAACAAGTGGCGCTCCGAGGGTTCCGTACCACCACACCTCTCCACACAACTATGACAATGATACCTATTCACATTACAAACAAGTGGCGCTCCGAGGGTTCCGTACCACCACACCTCTCCACACAACTATGACAATGATACCTATTCACATTACAAAGAAGTGGCGCTCCGAGAGTTCCGTACCACCACACCTCTCCACACAACTATGTCAATGATACCTATTCACATTACAAACAAGTGGCGCTCCGAGGGTTCCATACCACCACACCTCTCCACACAACTATGACAATGATACCTATTCACATTACAAAGAAGTGGCGCTCCGAGAGTTCCGTACCACCACACCTCTCCACACAACTATGTCAATGATACCTATTCACATTACAAACAAGTGGCGCTCCGAGGGTTCCGTACCACCACACCTCTCCACACAACTATGTCAATGATACCTATTCACATTACAAACAAGTGGCGCTCCGAGGGTTCCGTACCACCACACCTCTCCACACAACTATGTCAATGATACCTATTCACATTACAAAGAAGTGGCGCTCCGAGGGTTCCGTACCACCACACCTCTCCACACAACTATGTCAATGATACCTATTCACATTACAAACAAGTGGCGCTCCGAGGGTTCCGTACCACCACACCTCTCCACACAACTATGTCAATGATACCTATTCACATTACAAACAAGTGGCGCTCCGAGGGTTCCGTACCACCACACCTCTCCACACAACTATGACAATGATACCTATTCACATTACAAACAAGTGGCGCTCCGAGGGTTCCGTACCACCACACCTCTCCACACAACTATGACAATGATACCTATTCACATTACAAACAAGTGGCGCTCCGAGGTTCCGTACCACCACACCTCTCCACACAACTATGACAATGATACCTATTCACATTACAAACAAGTGGCGCTCCGAGGTTCCGTACCACCACACCTCTCCACACAACTATGTCAATGATACCTATTCACATTACAAACAAGTGGCGCTCCGAGGGTTCCGTACCACCACACCTCTCCACACAACTATGTCAATGATACCTATTCACATTACAAAGAAGTGGCGCTCCGAGGGTTCCGTACCACCACACCTCTCCACACAACTATGTCAATGATACCTATTCACATTACAAACAAGTGGCGCTCCGAGGGTTCCGTACCACCACACCTCTCCACACAACTATGACAATGATACCTATTCACATTACAAACAAGTGGCGCTCCGAGGGTTCCATACCACCACACCTCTCCACACAACTATGACAATGATACCTATTCACATTACAAACAAGTGGCGCTCCGAGGTTCCGTACCACCACACCTCTCCACACAACTATGACAATGATACCTATTCACATTACAAACAAGTGGCGCTCCGAGGGTTCCGTACCACCACACCTCTCCACACAACTATGACAATGATACCTATTCACATTACCAACAAGTGGCGCTCCGAGGTTCCATACCACCACACCTCTCCACGCAACTATGACAATGATACCTATTCACATTACAAACAAAAGAGATCAACGCGGCGACAGAAACATATTTATTTATTGTGTTCGGCTAGTACAACTCAGACTTAGCCGGTTTTTGTTTTACTTCAGGATTAGTACTATAATCTTGTATGTATTACCGTTTCACGATAGAGCTAAATAAAAAATATCTCTAGAATACCTATAAAAAAATATTACTTGTATGGGGACCCCCTAGTTTTTTCATTTTTCTAACTTTTAGTATTTTTTGTTATTGCTGCAACGGAAATACACATTGTGAAAAATTATCATCTTTATACCTTTTATGGTTCATGAAATACAGCGCGCTGACAGACGGACAGACGGACAGACGGACAGACGGACAGACGGACAGACAGCGAAGGCTCAGTAATAGGTTGCCATTGGTCACCCTTTGGGTGTACGGAACCCTAAAAAGAGACGCTTATAGATTCACTTCGTTGTCCGTCTGTCCGTCTGCCTGTCTGTCTGTCTGTAAAGATCGTTTTTCTCAGGAACGCGTGCTGGGGCTATACAAAATAGTTTATCCAGAAAAAATCGGAATAAGTTCGGTACCTCGCGTACAAACCAAATTGTTTACTATTCTTTAAAATGGCTCTAACGATTTTAATTAAACTGTAAATAACCAGGAATTATTGAAGCCTACTACACTGGGTTGTCCGGGAGGACGCCTGCGCCCAGGCGGCCTCCCCGCGCGCAACTAGTGTTGTCGTAGCCGGCCACGCGGACTCTGAGCGAAAACAACATGGGGAACGTGAGTTGTCCAGTAAGCGGAACTGCTGGTTTGTTCTCCGGCACTTGCCTGGATAGCAAGTAGAGCTATGCTAGTACTGCTTCGGCCGATCCAGCGAGACAGGACAGGTGCGATAAGCGCCAGGAAGTGAGCGTGGCTTCAGTTCCGGTACCTACCTGGAGAGTAGATAGTGGTCTCTTCCAAGAAGCACTCGCCTTGCAGAGTACCAGGACAAGCGTCTTGGCGGCAAGCCTACCGCCGTTGGTCCTTGCCCTCGCCTCACGGCGTTGGCAGGCATGCCGCCCCCCACTGTATGACCTAACTGTCGGTGAGTGGTAACGCTATACTCGTATCATAAACCTGGTGGTTGAGCGTATCTGGTAAATGTACGAGAGGGCACGTTCCTTCAGTAAATATCGGCAGTGCCTTACTGCTGGTCCTTGCCTTACTGCTGTTCCTTTAGTAAATATACTGCAGTGCCTTACTGCTGGTCCTTGCCTTACTGCTGTTCCTTTAGTAAACAGACGGTAGTGCCTTAATGCTCTGCCTAGAGCTACCCGGCTAGGTGGAGGTCGCAGCCGGAACTACGGGTCCGGCTGTTTGGATCAGGGTACTACGGGGTCGGGGGTAGCCCACCGCTTGCCTGCCGTTGGATCTATCGCCTTCGGCACTCTGGCTTGTCGGTCCCCCGACTGGGCCATGGACTCGTAGTGGTATGTGCTTAGTTGCAGGGGTTGGGCAATGTGTGTTGCCTGGCAAGCACGGTGCGTCCAGGCGTCCTTCGCCGCGCGCAACTAGTGTTGTCATAGCCGGTCACGTGGTCTATGGGCGAAAACAACGCGGGGAACGTCAGTTGTCCATTAAGCGGAACTGCTGGTTTAATTACTGGCAGGGAAGCATCTTCGGCACTTGCCTGGTCAGCAAGAAGAGCTAAGCTAGTACTGCTCCGGCCGATCCAGCCGCGTAGGAGTAAGTCTGGACAGGTGCGATAAGCGCCGGGAAGTGAGCGTGCCTACAGCTCCGGTACCACACCGTCCCGAGCGGGGGTCGAACCGCCAGCAGCGAAAGCCGCGGGAGGTGAGCGCGCCTACAGCTCCGGGACCTACCTGGACAGTCGGTAGTGGTTCTCTTCCACGAGGCACTCGCCTTGCAGAGTACCAGGACAAGCGTCTTGGTGGCAAGACCTACCGTAACTGGTCCTTGTCTTCACCTTATGGTGTTGGCAGGAATAGCGGCGCTCACTTTATGACCTAGCTGTCGGTGAGTGGGGACGCTATATCATAAACCTGGAAGTCTAGCGTATCTGGTAGACATACGAGAAGGAATGTTCCTTTAGTGAACAGACGGTATTGCCTTAATTTTGCATTTTCCATTTCATTAATTGACAATATGGCGACCATAACAATATTATAAAATAAATAAGTAGTGATTTGTATTTATTCAAATATTTTTTTATGAACTGACTTATAAAATGTATTTTTATCAATAAATGAACTGAACTGAAGCCGCTGGATGCGGGCAGCGCAGGACCAGTCGTCGTGGAAATCCTCGGGGTAGGCCTTTGTCCAGCAGTGAAGGTCTTTTGACTAATATTGACATGATGAGGTAAAAATTAAAAGATTTGGTTCAAAGTAAGATGTGAGTAATTGTGAGTGAGTGTGTCTATCTGTTTTTAGGCTGTAGCTAGTAAATAGTCTTTATTTTTCGCTCTAGCTCCTGAACTACTGATCGGATTTTGACGAAAATTGGGTTAGCGAAATATCATTTTTATACCTCCAGCCGTTTTTTTGAAATTTTTCCCATATTGTATTTTTATTCGGTTGCCACCATAGTCAAAAATAATTGTTTCTCGAAAATGATTTTGTCAATTTTGATTAAACTTTGTACATTATTAATAATTTACACGAACCTCTATACTGTGATCGTTATTCCATAAAAACCCGGAATTGCTTCGCATACAAATCCAGAGTATGTTTGTTCAACAATGGCTCCAACAGTTTTAATTAAACTTTGTAAGTAACTTAAACTCAGTAAGGCCCACTACACTGAGTAATTTATTAGTCTATAAAAATTAAAAAGACGTGTAGCACTCGGGGACTGCCGCGGTAAAGCTATTGCATAGCATTTTTTATCAACTTATGCAATTATAATTATTTACCATCGCGACCACCATCGCGACCACCATCACGAGCACCATTGCGATCACCATCGCGACCATCATTGCGACCACCATCGCGACCACCATCGCGACCACCATCGCAACCACCATCACCATCATCATGATGGATAGATAGATGGCACCGTAAGTTTTTTAGAACTCAATATATTTTTTTTTGGGGTGTCAGGTTTTTTTCAGTCCCCTCAAAGCCCGCGATAAAAGCTATACTTACAATAGCTTAAAATACGAGTGTGCTTTAGACCACACGACTGAAGTAAAACTTCTTTAGCTCCATAAATATATGTTTGAAAGTAAATACTTAGTCTTCAGAAAATAATCAAATCTTTTTTGTCATATGGAGGTATATACAGTTTATGAAAAAAGTTTTATTATTCTCCGAAAATGATCAAATCTTTTTTATCTTATAGGTATGTTTGTTTTAATTGTTTTAACAACCGATATTGTTGCCTTGGCAACCGATATCGTTGGTAAACAAAAACACTTTATACACAAATTTTACAAGTCTACCTTCCTTTTTGAATTCAATAAGCGTATCGGTATCGGTATCGGTATCGCCGATATTTTTATAAGAGTATCGGTATCGGTATCGTATCGGCAAAAAGGCGTATCGATGCATCCCTAGTACAGCTATTCACTGTTGTGCATAAATACCTATACACCTATATACTTTCTCAAAAACAGCTGCTTATGTATTCGTCCGATTTCGGAGCAGCTCGTCTCGATTCGTGCGAGTTTCGTAGAGTCGTACAATACGTCTAATCGCACGCACACAACGCCGTGTCGAAGATTGCCGAACTGAAACGACGTTAGACGATGCACGGCCTTCAAGCCACACCTCCGTGCCCGTCGGAGTGGGGAGCGTGAGGTATTTTCGTTACGGAATTTCTGGATTCGGTCCCCGCGCTCAAGGCCCGCGATAGAAGCTATGCAATAGCTTTAAAATATTAATAAAGTGCCTCCCATAAAAACCCACATTATTTGTATATTCATGAAGTCTAATACTCCTTTCTCTACTACTAGGTATTTTTAATGCTGATTTATGTATGACAGAGGGTTGAGGCTACGCGAAAAAGTATGTATAGCTTGGCTGTACAATTTGTTTAGTGTTTATGTGATAGTGCATTTTGCACGAAAATGCACTTACACAAAAATACTTTTTTACTCCTTCGTCACTAATAATATGATTGCGATCTTTACGGCAAACGCAGAGAAATAGAATGTGATACTAAATGTAAGTCAGCCATAAATCCTATTCCGGCGATTCAACTTTACTTTAACCAAAAATAACAGAAGAAAGCTTCTCACCGTTGTTCAAACTGACCGGCCGGAGTTTGTGCTCCGCGGCTGTTCCGCAAGTTTGTGCTCCGCGGCTGTTCCGCAAGTTTGTGTTCCGCAAGTTTGTGTTTCGCGGCTGTTCCGCAAGTTTGTGTTCCGCGGCTGTTCCGCAAGTTTGTGCTCCGCGGCTGTTCCGCAAGTTTGTGCTCCGCGGCTGTTCCGCAAGTTTGTGCTCCGCGGCTGTTCCGCAAGTTTGTGTTCCGCAAGTTTGTGTTTCGCGGCTGTTCCGCAAGTTTGTGTTCCGCGGCTGTTCCGCAAGTTTGTGCTCCGCGGCTGTTCCGCAAGTTTGTGCTCCGCGGCTGTTCCGCAAGTTTGTGTTCCGCAAGTTTGTGTTTCGCGGCTGTTCCGCAAGTTTGTGTTCCGCAAGTTTGTGTTTCGCGGCTGTTCCGCAAGTTTGTGTTCCGCAAGTTTGTGTTCCGCAAGTTTGTGTTTCGCGGCTGTTCCGCAAGTTTGTGTTCCGCAAGTTTGTGTTTCGCGGCTGTTCCGCAAGTTTGTGTTCCGCAAGTTTGTGTTTCGCGGCTGTTCCGCAAGTTTGTGTTCCGCAAGTTTGTGTTCCGCAAGTTTGTGTTTCGCGGCTGTTCCGCAAGTTTGTGTTCCGCAAGTTTGTGTTCCGCAAGTTTGTGTTTCGCGGCTGTTCCGCAAGTTTGTGTTCCGCAAGTTTGTGTTTCGCGGCTGTTCCGCAAGTTTGTGTTCCGCAAGTTTGTGTTCCGCAAGTTTGTGTTTCGCGGCTGTTCCGCAAGTTTGTGTTCCGCAAGTTTGTGTTCCGCAAGTTTGTGTTTCGCGGCTGTTCCGCAAGTTTGTGTTCCGCAAGTTTGTGTTCCGCAAGTTTGTGTTCCGCAAGTTTGTGTTCCGCGGCTGTTCCGCAAGTTTGTACTCCGCAAGTTTGTGTTCCTCAAGTTTGTGTTCCGCGGCTGTTACGCAAGTTTGTGTTCCGCAAGTTTGTGCTCCGCGGCTGTTCCGCAAGTTTGTGTTCCGCAAGTTTGTGTTTCGCGGCTGTTCCGCAAGTTTGTGTTCCGCAAGTTTGTGTTTCGCGGCTGTTCCGCAAGTTTGTGTTTCGCGGCTGTTCCGCAAGTTTGTGTTCCGCAAGTTTGTGTTCCGCAAGTTTGTGTTTCGCGGCTGTTCCGCAAGTTTGTACTCCGCAAGTTTGTGTTCCGCAAGTTTGTGTTCCGCGGCTGTTCCGCAAGTTTGTACTCCGCAAGTTTGTGTTCCTCAAGTTTGTGTTCCGCGGCTGTTCCGCAAGTTTGTGTTCCGCAAGTTTGTGTTCCGCGGCTGTTCCGCAAGTTTGTGTTCCGCAAGTTTGTGTTCCGCGGCTGTTCCGCAAGTTTGTGCTCCGCGGCTGTTCCGCAAGTTTGTGTTCCGCAAGTTTGTGTTCCGCGGCTGTTCCGCAAGTTTGTGTTCCGCGGCTGTTCCGCAAGTTTGTGTTCCGCAAGTTTGTGTTCCGCGGCTGTTCCGCAAGTTTGTACTCCGCAAGTTTGTGTTCCGCAAGTTTGTGTTCCGCGGCTGTTCCGCAAGTTTGTGCTCCGCGGCTGTTCCGCAAGTTTGTGTTCCGCAAGTTTGTGTTCCGCGGCTGTTCCGCAAGTTTGTGTTCCGCGGCTGTTCCGCAAGTTTGTGTTCCGCAAGTTTGTGTTCCGCGGCTGTTCCGCAAGTTTGTACTCCGCAAGTTTGTGTTCCGCAAGTTTGTGTTCCGCGGCTGTTCCGCAAGTTTGTACTCCGCAAGTTTGTGTTCCGCAAGTTTGTGCTCCGCGGCTGTTCCGCAAGTTTGTGCTCCGCGGCTGTTCCGCAAGTTTGTGCTCCGCGGCTGTTCCGCAAGTTTGTGCTCCGCGGCTGTTCCGCAAGTTTGTGTTCCGCAAGTTTGTGTTCCGCGGCTGTTCCGCAAGTTTGTGCTCCGCGGCTGTTCCGCAAGTTTGTGCTCCGCGGCTGTTCCGCAAGTTTGTGTTCCGCGGCTGTTCCGCAAGTTTGTGTTCCGCGGCTGTTCCGCAAGTTTGTGTTCCGCGGCTGTTCCGCACGTTTGTGCTCCGCGGCTGTTCCGCAAGTTTGTGTTCCGCGGCTGTTCCGCAAGTTTGTGCTCCGCGGCTGTTCCGCAAGTTTGTGTTCCGCGGCTGTTCCGCAAGTTTGTGTTCCGCGGCTGTTCCGCAAGTTTGTGCTCCGCGGCTGTTCCGCAAGTTTGTGTTCCGCAAGTTTGTGTTTCGCGGCTGTTCCGCAAGTTTGTGTTCCGCGGCTGTTCCGCACGTTTGTGCTCCGCGGCTGTTCCGCAAGTTTGTGTTCCGCGGCTGTTCCGCAAGTTTGTGCTCCGCGGCTGTTCCGCAAGTTTGTGTTCCGCAAGTTTGTGTTTCGCGGCTGTTCCGCAAGTTTGTGCTCCGCGGCTGTTCCGCAAGTTTGTGTTCCGCGGCTGTTCCGCAAGTTTGTGCTCCGCAAGTTTGTGTTCCGCGGCTGTTCCGCACGTTTGTGCTCCGCGGCTGTTCCGCAAGTTTGTGTTCCGCGGCTGTTCCGCAAGTTTGTGCTCCGCGGCTGTTCCGCAAGTTTGTGTTCCGCAAGTTTGTGTTTCGCGGCTGTTCCGCAAGTTTGTGCTCCGCGGCTGTTCCGCAAGTTTGTGTTCCGCGGCTGTTCCGCAAGTTTGTGCTCCGCAAGTTTGTGTTCCGCGGCTGTTCCGCAAGTTTGTGTTCCGCGGCTGTTCCGAAAGTTTGTGTTCCGCGGCTGTTCCGCACGTTTGTGCTCCGCGGCTGTTCCGCAAGTTTGTGCTCCGCGGCTGTTCCGCAAGTTTGTGCTCCGCGGCTGTTCCGCAAGTTTGTGTTCCGCGGCTGTTCCGCAAGTTTGTGTTCCGCGGCTGTTCCGCAAGTTTGTGTTCCGCAAGTTTGTGTTCCGCGGCTGTTCCGCAAGTTTGTGTTCCGCGGCTGTTCCGCAAGTTTGTGTTCCGCAAGTTTGTGCTCCGCGGCTGTTCCGCAAGTTTGTGCTCCGCGGCTGTTCCGCAAGTTTGTGTTCCGCGGCTGTTCCGCAAGTTTGTGTTCCGCGGCTGTTCCGCACGTTTGTGCTCCGCGGCTGTTCCGCAAGTTTGTGCTCCGCGGCTGTTCCGCAAGTTTGTGCTCCGCGGCTGTTCCGCAAGTTTGTGTTCCGCGGCTGTTCCGCAAGTTTGTGCTCCGCGGCTGTTCCGCAAGTTTGTGCTCCGCGGCTGTTCCGCAAGTTTGTGTTCCGCGACTGTTCCGCAAATTTGTGCTCCGCGGCTGTTCCGCAAGTTTGTGCTCCGCGGCTGTTCCGCAAGTTTGTGCTCCGCGGCTGTTCCGCAAGTTTGTGTTCCGCGGCTGTTCCGCAAGTTTGTGCTCCGCAAGTTTGTGTTCCTCAAGTTTGTGCTCCGCGGCTGTTCCGCAAGTTTGTGTTCCGCAAGTTTGTGCTCCGCGGCTGTTCCGCAAGTTTGTGTTCCGCGGCTGTTCCGCAAGTTTGTGCTCCGCGGCTGTTCCGCAAGTTTGTGCTCCGCGGCTGTTCCGCAAGTTTGTGTTCCGCGACTGTTCCGCAAATTTGTGCTCCGCGGCTGTTCCGCAAGTTTGTGCTCCGCGGCTGTTCCGCAAGTTTGTGCTCCGCGGCTGTTCCGCAAGTTTGTGTTCCGCGGCTGTTCCGCAAGTTTGTGCTCCGCAAGTTTGTGTTCCTCAAGTTTGTGCTCCGCGGCTGTTCCGCAAGTTTGTGTTCCGCAAGTTTGTGCTCCGCAAGTTTGTGTTCCGCGGCTGTTCCGCAAGTTTGTGTTCCGCAAGTTTGTGCTCCGCAAGTTTGTGTTCCGCGGCTGTTCCGCAAGTTTGTGTTCCGCGGCTGTTCCGCAAGTTTGTGTTCCGCAAGTTTGTGTTCCGCGGCTGTTCCGCAAGTTTGTGTTCCGCGGCTGTTCCGCAAGTTTGTGTTCCGCAAGTTTGTGCTCCGCGGCTGTTCCGCAAGTTTGTGCTCCGCGGCTGTTCCGCAAGTTTGTGTTCCGCGGCTGTTCCGCAAGTTTGTGTTCCGCGGCTGTTCCGCACGTTTCTGCTCCGCGGCTGTTCCGCAAGTTTGTGCTCCGCGGCTGTTCCGCAAGTTTGTGCTCCGCGGCTGTTCCGCAAGTTTGTGTTCCGCGGCTGTTCCGCAAGTTTGTGCTCCGCGGCTGTTCCGCAAGTTTGTGCTCCGCGGCTGTTCCGCAAGTTTGTGTTCCGCGACTGTTCCGCAAATTTGTGCTCCGCGGCTGTTCCGCAAGTTTGTGCTCCGCGGCTGTTCCGCAAGTTTGTGTTCCGCGGCTGTTCCGCAAGTTTGTGCTCCGCGGCTGTTCCGCAAGTTTGTGCTCCGCGGCTGTTCCGCAAGTTTGTGTTCCGCGACTGTTCCGCAAATTTGTGCTCCGCGGCTGTTCCGCAAGTTTGTGCTCCGCGGCTGTTCCGCAAGTTTGTGCTCCGCGGCTGTTCCGCAAGTTTGTGTTCCGCGGCTGTTCCGCAAGTTTGTGCTCCGCAAGTTTGTGTTCCTCAAGTTTGTGCTCCGCGGCTGTTCCGCAAGTTTGTGTTCCGCAAGTTTGTGCTCCGCAAGTTTGTGTTCCGCGGCTGTTCCGCAAGTTTGTGTTCCGCAAGTTTGTGCTCCGCAAGTTTGTGCTCCGCGGCTGTTCCGCAAGTTTGTGTTCCGCAAGTTTGTGCTCCGCAAGTTTGTGTTCCGCGGCTGTTCCGCAAGTTTGTGTTCCGCGGCTGTTCCGCAAGTTTGTGTTCCGCAAGTTTGTGTTCCGCGGCTGTTTCGCAAGTTTGTGCTCCGCGGCTGTTCCGCAAGTTTGTGTTCCGCAAGTTTGTGTTCCGCGGCTGTTCCGCAAGTTTGTGTTCCGCGGCTGTTCCGCAAGTTTGTGCTCCGCAAGTTTGTGTTCCTCAAGTTTGTGCTCCGCGGCTGTTCCGCAAGTTTGTGTTCCGCGGCTGTTCCGCAAGTTTGTGCTCCGCAAGTTTGTGTTCCGCGGCTGTTCCGCAAGTTTGTGTTCCGCGGCTGTTCCGCAAGTTTGTGTTCCGCGGCTGTTCCGCAAGTTTGTGCTCCGCAAGTTTGTGTTCCGCGGCTGTTCCGCAAGTTTGTGTTCCGCGGCTGTTCCGCAAGTTTGTGTTCCGCAAGTTTGTGTTCCGCGGCTGTTCCGCAAGTTTGTGCTCCGCAAGTTTGTGTTCCGCGGCTGTTCCGCAAGTTTGTGCTCCGCAAGTTTGTGCTCCGCGGCTGTTCCGCAAGTTTGTGTTCCGCGGCTGTTCCGCAAGTTTGTGTTCCGCGGCTGTTCCGCAAGTTTGTGTTCCGCAAGTTTGTGTTCCGCAAGTTTGTGCTCCGCGGCTGTTCCGCAAGTTTGTGTTCCGCGGCTGTTCCGCAAGTTTGTGTTCCGCAAGTTTGTGTTCCGCGGCTGTTCCGCAAGTTTGTGTTCCGCGGCTGTTCCGCAAGTTTGTACTCCGCAAGTTTGTGTTCCGCGGCTGTTCCGCAAGTTTGTACTCCGCAAGTTTGTGTTCCGCGGCTGTTCCGCAAGTTTGTGTTCCGCAAGTTTGTGCTCCACGGCTGTTCCGCAAGTTTGTGTTCCGCGGCTGTTCCGCAAGTTTGTGTTCCGCGGCTGTTCCGCAAGTTTGTGTTCCGCAAGTTTGTGTTCCGCGGCTGTTCCGCAAGTTTGTGCTCCGCGGCTGTTCCGCAAGTTTGTGCTCCGCGGCTGTTCCGCAAGTTTGTGCTCCGCGGCTGTTCCGCAAGTTTGTGCTCCGCGGCTGTTCCGCAAGTTTGTGTTCCGCAAGTTTGTGTTCCGCGGCTGTTCCGCAAGTTTGTGTTCCGCAAGTTTGTGCTCCGCGGCTGTTCCGCAAGTTTGTGTTCCGCGGCTGTTCCGCAAGTTTGTGCTCCGCGGCTGTTCCGCAAGTTTGTGCTCCGCAAGTTTGTGCTCCGCGGCTGTTCCGCAAGTTTGTGTTCCGCAAGTTTGTGCTCCGCGGCTGTTCCGCAAAATTGTGCTCCGCAAGTTTGTGTTCCGCGGCTGTTTCGAAAGTTTGCCGAGTTGTATGTGTTTAACTTTTTAACCAATTTCAAAAAAGGAGGAGGTTCTCAATTCGTCGGAATCTTTTATTTTTTATGTATGTTTACATAATACTTGAAGACGCCTGGACCAATTTAGAAATTTCTTTTTTTTCTTTGAAAAGGCATCCTGATTATGGGGTTATGGGATCCCAGGGTAATTGGGGGCAACCTTCAAATTTCATAGGCACGTATTACGTGTTTCATATATTTTCTAAAGCTGTTTAAGTATTGCAAGGTACAACTCTTTACCGGTTCGGAGTAGGAGGATCATTTTTAAATATTATATATATACATATTATTCTTTATTGCACACAAATATTTACATGAAAAACAATTAGAAAGGACATATACAAAGGTGGACTTATCTCTATAAGAGATACGAGATGTTTATAGTTACGTAGACTGCTAAACTTAAGTGGAAGTGGGCAAGGCACAAAGCTTGTAGAACAGGTGGCCGTTGGGGTAATAAAGTTCTCGAATGGAGACCGCGCATCGGAAGACGTAGCGTAGGCAGGCCTCCCACGCGGTGGATCAACGACCTGGTGAAGGTCGCGGGAAGCCGCTGGATGCGGGCAGCATAGGACTGGTCGTTGTGGTAATCCTTGGAGGGGCGTTTGTCCACCAGTGGACGACTTTCGGCTGATATGATGCATCGGCTCATAGATGACCGAAGCTGGCAACCCTGCCAAGTAACAGTGCAAGTTCCGTATTTTATTTAGTTTTAATAATATTAAATGTAGTTTAGTATGTAAAATGTAGTGTTTATTGTGTTTAATAGACAGTAATTAAACGACGGACGTGTTTTAATAAAGTATAGTCCAAAGAAATCAGTTGTGACGCAAAGTACCTACAATTTGAAATTCATCGCTTCGGAATCGCATTGAATTTACCTGGGGAGTATATTGTTTTAATTATAAATCTAATATATAAAATTCTCGTGTCACAGTTTTCGTTCCCTTACTCCTCCGAAACGGCTTGACCGATTCTCATGAAATTTTGTGAGCATATTGAGTAGGTCTGATAATCGGCCAACATCTATTTTTTTTAGGGTAGGGTAGTGTAGGGTAGGGTAGGGTAGTGTAGTGTAGGGTAGTGTAGGTTAGGGTAGTGTAGGGTAGGGTAATGTAGGGTAGGGTAGGGTAGGGTAGTGTAGGGTAGGGTAGTGTAGGGTAGGGTAGTGTAGTGTAGTGTAGTGTAGGGTAGGGTAGGGTAGGGCAGTGTAGTGTAGTGTAGGGTAGGGTAGTGTAGTGTAGTGTAGTGTATGTAGGGTAGGGTAGGGTAGTGTATGGTAGGGTAGTGTAGGGTAGTGTAGGGTAGGGTAGGGTAGTGTAGTGTAGGGTAGTGTAGGTTAGGGTAGTGTAGGGTAGGGTAGGGTAGGGTAGTGTAGTGTAGTGTAGTGTAGTGTAGTGTAGGGTAGGGTAGGGCAGTGTAATGTAATGTAAGGCGGTACGGAGTTCGCCGGGGCAGCTAGTTTACTTATAGATATTTAATTGAGGCATACACACCGTAAGCAGTTAATAATATAATAACAACCTAACCTAATTTATTTTCTATGGCTTACGAGTACCTGCAAAAATAAAAACTGGCATCGATAAGAACATTCCTGACACTGATCTCGAATCGAAATAGCTATTTATGCAACTGTTGCATAATGAGGGGTATTTAACACGAGTGTGGTTTATGAAACGAGCGCAGCGAATTTCATAAAAGTATACACGAGTGTTAAATACTAATTATGTACAGTTGCATACAATAGTATAACTACACTCATACAACAAATTTAAATTAAAGACAAAATAAAGTAATCATTGTTTATTGTAATAATTATTGACATTTTGTATGGTACAATTATTAAAGGTTATTTTAGTTGCTGTTTCAAGAATATCCGGGGGTGTCAAATTTTCGTCTATATCACTATCAGTTTCAGACATTTTACTGGGTTTTTAGTAAAAAAAACTTGTAATAACGACTTACTTATTACAACGAATAACGAATTACATATTATACAAACTGCATAAGGAAAAATACAAACGTTAATGGCGCGAAAATAAATTTGCAGTAATATCGCACCGCGCATGCGCGCCGCCAAGGTTGCGTTCCGAAACACGCTAGTGTGCTCAAATATATAATCTGTGTAAAAATTAAAAAAAAAACTTCATTTTGTTACAACTTTGCGATAACGAAATGAAATTTGTATGGATCCTTAGTCACGGCTCCATCGAAAGGTATATCATTTGCTTAGCGTTTCTGATAAGTAAATGAAGGATTTACGACATGAGTGTAGATAAACTAAAATTGTAAGTCATGTTTGTGTGGATGAATTTTTTGATGACAAGAAAGCCTACTTTAAACAAATATTCTAACCTGTTAAAACTAATACGTGTTAATGCATACTGCTTAAGATTTGTTCAACATTGTAAACGTAAACCTATGAACAAACAAACAAATAATCCTGAAACATGTGATGTTTTGCCTTCATATCTAACTGCATCTGAAATGAACAAGGCTTTGAATATCTGTATCAAAATGTCACAAGAAATCTATTTTGATGATGAAATCGAAAGAAGACATCGAGCAACATCTGTTGCAGAGTTAAACCGAGTCGTCCTTTCCGCACAAGCGGTGTAGATTTCGCAGGGTCTTTCACACTTAAACTGTATTTTGATTTCTGGTAGATGTAACAGAACTAGCAGAGCCTATGTATGTTTGTTTGTGTGTACCGTCACAAAGGCCGTTCACTTGGAGATCATAAGCGATCTATCTTATGCAGCCTTCTCAGCTGCTTTCAAACGGTTTACCTCCCGCCACGGTTACTGTAAAGATCTCTGGAGTGACTGTGGAACAAACTTTGTTGGCGCTTCACGCGAGTTGAATCTAACCTTCAAAAATCTGAAGTCTCAGGTAGTGACTGAAATCGCAGAACTTCTGACAAATGACCAAACTACTCGGCATTTCATTGCCTCCTGGCAAGTGGCTTTTGGGTCGAGTAATTTCTAAACTCCCGGGAACAGATGGCAAAACAAGAGTTGTTACTTTACAATATAAAAATAACACATTTAAAAGACCTGTAACCAAATTGTGCCCTCTGCCTCTGGATGTCACTGAATAATTTGAAAAATTGATTTGTTGTTTCCACTATTTTTGATTCATGAAAGTCAGCCGTCTAGTCAGTATATTGGAGTAATCTGCAATGCAATATAGGTATGTGCTCTCAATTCACTATGCCTCCATTTCTAGAATAGGTCCTGACTGCTACAATTTTTTAAATTACCGTTTTTTATTTTCTTCTATGAACAAGTGAAAATATTGTTCCAGAAATGAATTCGTCGTCCTTAAATTATACGAAAATGCAGCGCGGCAGATGGAATTTCCCCCCCCCCCACCCTCCCCCACCTACCTGCAGGGTGGCACCACGTGGGTACAGGGCTAAATCAGCTCAGATGACCACTAGGTATACCTGTTCCAAGCGGCTTCCTTTGTTGAAGATTTGAAAGGTTCCCATACAAATCAGGACACTAAATACCCGACTATAGATAGTCGACTGACGTTCAAGGATCACATAGAACGAGTTCGCAACAAGGCCGCGTTCGTACTAGGCCGTCTCTACCCCATGACCAACAAGCGGAGTAAACTGTCCCTTAGCAATAAGGTGACACTTTACAAAACTTGCATCCGCCCCATCCTCACCTATGCCGGTGTAGCTTTCGCTCACACCAGTCCCCGCCTCATTCGCCGACTTCAGATAATCTAAAATCGCTTCATATGAAAAACGGAATGAAAATCTCCATTGCGATTTAGAGCTCCCCACCATAGCGCAATACCTGAAGCAGGCTTCCATCCGATACTTTAAGTCTGCCAAACACCATCCCAACCCGCTACTCGTAAACGCCGCCGTTTACGAGCTACCCGCGAACCCCATTCGCGTAATCCGACGCCCCAGACATGTACTCACTGACCCCGACGACCCGACCACGCTAGCCGTAGCTGCCCTGACCCCGCCCCCTAACCCACAGAGAAACACTGCACCGACATTCTGCCCTCGCCGGCGAGGGCGGCGTCCCCCCACTTCTGGCGCTTACCAGCGCTACCGGCATATACCAGGCCGCTTCTCTCCGATCCTCCCACGTCCAAGCAACGACCTAAGCCGAGGTCCGTGCCCACCTGGCCTCAACGGCCAACAACAAGCTTGCCCTTTCGAAAAAAAAGCCTAATAAAGTTGTGAATCATGTAAGTAAAAGTGTTATAATTAATTATGCATAGAGCGATAGTTGTATTGTTTCAGGTTATTAAAGTCAGCTGATGATGGAAGGTTTGTCTCCTTAACTTTCATTCTGCTGAGATGATGATGGAAGCCACAGGACTCTGTATCGGTTAATGAAACACATGCATCATGATTTTGTGATATCCTATTGGCGAGTGGGTGATTAGGTTAAACGTTGTTAGAAAGCATTATCACTAAAAATTAAAATTGAAGTTTAAAAAACTAAAACCCAACTTTAAAAAAGAAATTCTCTCAAAATTATGAAGTAATATTTTTATAAATCCAGGCAATTATGCAACAATAACGAAATCACTCTAGACTCTACACTGGAAGTTGTTAACGAATATGTATACCTGGGACAAACAGTCTAGCTAGGCAGGTCCAACTTCAAGAAAGAGATCAATCGACGAATCCAACTCGGCTGGGCAGCGTTCGGGAAGCTTCGCAATATCTTCACGTCCCAAATATCGCAGTGTCTCAAGACTAAGGTCTTTGACCAGTGTGTGTTGCCAGTGATGACTTACGGAACAGAGACATGGTCGCTTACTATGGGCCTTACAAGAAGGCTCAAGGTCACCCAAAGGGCAATGGAGCGTGCTATGCTCGGAGTTTCTCTGCGTGATCGAATCAGAAACGAGGAGATCCGCAGGAGAACTAAAGTAACCGACATAGCTCACAGAATCGCTAAACTGAAGTGGCAGTGGGCAGGGCACATAGCTCGTAGAACAGATGACCGATGGGGTAGTAAAGTTCTCGAGTGGTGACCGCGCCCCGAAAAACGTAGCGTAGGCAGGCCTCCCACGCGGTGGACCGATGACCTGGTGAAGACCGCGGGAAGCCGACGGATGCGGGCAGCGCAGGACCGGTCGTCGTGGAAATCCTTGGGGGAGGCCTTTGTCCAGCAGTGGACGATTTGTGGCTGATATGATGATGATGATGAACGAAATCAAAGGTAGGTACGAAACAAATGTGGGGCGTACAGTTTTTAGTGGTTTGAGGTACGAGTAGGTACCAGCAAAGCCATCGAATCTAAAACATGTGACATGTAAGTATACTTTACTCAAGTGTACTGACCTCTAAAACATGTGACATGTAAGTATACTTTACTCAAGTGCCGGTACTGACCTCTAAAACATGTGACATGTAAGTATACTTTACTCAAGTGCTGGTACTGACCTCTAAAACATGTGACATGTAAGTATACTTTACTCAAGTGCCGGTACTGACCTCTAAAACATGTGACATGTAAGTATACTTTACTCAAGTGCTGGTACTGACCTCTAAAACATGTGACATGTAAGTATACTTTACTCAAGTGCTGGTACTGACCTCAAAAAAAATTGTAAGACCCTAATTGGTTTCGTACCTACCTTTGATTTCGTTATTGTTGCGTGTATGACTCGTGACTGACTCGGTGGCTCAGTGGTTAGTGTGCTTGACTACTGATCCGAGAGTTGTGGGTTCGATCCCCACCCAGGGCAAATATTTGTGTGATGAGCAGATTTGTTTGCTCAGTGTCTGGGTGTTAAATATCTATATATGTATGTATTTAAACGTATATAAGTATGTATATCAGTCTCTGGTTCCCATAACACAGGGAACTCCATATAAAAAACGTGCTTCATAAATGCGAAGAAACCAGCGCCACATGTGTGCGGTTCTTACTCGCCGGCCGGTTTTTTAGTTTATTTTTTATTTTGTTTTGTTTGTGCGTTTTTCGAATGTTCTATTGGTATCGTCTCAATTTAAAGGAAAGGACCCCTAATTCCCTTTTAGAATGCGATCCGCTAAACCCTTCCCGGCTAAATAATCGTTTCAAAGCTATGAAAAGAAACGTCCTCGGCGTAAATTACTCCTTTGGAAACGTCCTTAAGAAGTTATTTGAGAGCGTTCTCGTTCGCGGGGGATTTCCTCGGAACAGCTCAAGCGTGGCGCGGGCGCGGTGTCGCGAGCAAACAAATTGTTTACAGCGAGCGAGCGCCGCGCCACGTCGCGCCACGTCGCGCCTCGGAGAAATACGTTTAGTTGTTTGCGAGCGAGGCGTCATAGCTTTTGAGGGTTTGTAAATAAGTATCTCGTGACGAAGGCGCGCGGAGTGGCGACAGAGCCTCTCGAGGGCGCACAGGGCGGCACAGCGGTCCGCCCTTACAAGGGTCCGCGGGTCTGGCGGCGGCGGCGGCACACACATTCATTCCTCAGCTATCATACAACCAGATCCACAAGCATTACCCACTACACTTTTCCTATGTAGCCTTAGGTCATTAAATTCAGAGAGTAATGTCCATCTGCTATAAATTTGCCTTCTATTACATTATCATCAGGCTAACTAACAGTAGGAAATGTTGAGGTTGTTAAGTTAATCGCATAATAATGAATGCAGTGCGGTGTGGGGGGGCGGGGGGGGAGGCTGCCTCGTGCGCGACTACACCGGGAGAGGGACGCTAATCCCACAGCATAGGGCCACTCCACACCGTCAACTACAGTACTGACTATGTGTTCCTCAGGAAAAATTGTTCAGCCCCAGTTAATGAGTCCTACACAAACTGTTCAGCCCCAGATAATGGGTCCTGCACAAACTGTTCAGCCCCAGTTAATGGGTCCTACACAAATTGTTCAGCCCCAGATAATGGGTCCTGCACAAACTGTTCAGCCCCAGTTAATGAGTCCTACACAAATTGTTCAGCCCCAGATAATGAGTCCTACACAAATTGTTCAGCCCCAGATAATGGGTCCTGCACAAACTGTTCAGCCCCAGTTAATGGGTCCTACACAAATTGTTCAGCCCCAGATAATGGGTCCTGCACAAACTGTTCAGCCCCAGTTAATGGGTCCTACACAAATTGTTCAGCCCCAGATAATGGGTCCTACACAAATTGTTCAGCCCCAGATAATGGGTCCTGCACAAACTGTTCAGCCCCAGTTAATGGGTCCTACACAAATTGTTCAGCCCCAGATAATGGGTCCCGCACAAACTGTTCAGCCCCAGTTAATGGGTCCTACACAAATTGTTCAGCCCCAGATAATGGGTCCTGCACAAACTGTTCAGCCCCAGTTAACGGGTCCTACACAAATTGTTCAGCCCCAGATAATGGGTCCTGCACAAACTGTTCAGCCCCAGTTAATGGGTCCTACACAAATTGTTCAGCCCCAGATAATGGGTCCTGCACAAACTGTTCAGCCCCAGTTAATGGGTCCTACACAAATTGTTCAGCCCCAGATAATGGGTCCTGCACAAACTGTTCAGCCCCAGTTAATGGGTCCTACACAAATTGTTCAGCCCCAGATAATGGGTCCTGCACAAACTGTTCAGCCCCAGTTAATGGGTCCTACACAAATTGTTCAGCCCCAGATAATGGGTCCTGCACAAACTGTTCAGTCCCAGATAATGGGTCCTGCACAAACTGTTCAGTCCCAGATAATGAGTCCTGCACAAACTGTTCAGTCCCAGATAATGGGTCCTGCACAAACTGTTCAGCCCCAGTTAATGAGTCCTACACAAATTGTTCAGCCCCAGATAATGGGTCCTGCACAAACTGTTCAGTCCCAGATAATGGGTCCTGCACAAACTGTTCAGTCCCAGATAATGGGTCCTGCACAAACTGTTCAGTCCCAGATAATGGGTCCTGCACAAACTGTTCAGCCCCAGTTAATGAGTCCTACACAAATTGTTCAGCCCCAGATAATGGGTCCTGCACAAACTGTTCAGTCCCAGATAATGGGTCCTGCACAAACTGTTCAGTCCCAGATAATGGGTCCTGCACAAACTGTTCAGCCCCAGTTAATGAGTCCTACACAAATTGTTCAGCCCCAGATAATGGGTCCTGCACAAACTGTACAGCCCCAGTTAATGGGTCCTACACAAATTGTTCAGCCCCAGATAATGGGTCCTGCACAAACTGTTCAGTCCCAGATAATGGGTCCTGCACAAACTGTTCAGCCCCAGTTAATGAGTCCTACACAAATTGTTCAGCCCCAGATAATGGGTCCTGCACAAACTGTTCAGTCCCAGATAATGGGTCCTGCACAAACTGTTCAGTCCCAGATAATGGGTCCTGCACAAACTGTTCAGCCCCAGTTAATGAGTCCTACACCAATTGTTCAGCCCCAGATAATGGGTCCTGCACAAACTGTTCAGTCCCAGATAATGGGTCCTGCACAAACTGTTCAGCCCCAGTTAATGAGTCCTACACAAATTGTTCAGCCCCAGATAATGGGTCCTGCACAAACTGTTCAGTCCCAGATAATGGGTCCTGCACAAACTGTTCAGCCCCAGATAATGGGTCCTGCACAAACTGTTCAGTCCCAGATAATGGGTCCTGCACAAACTGTTCAGCCCCAGTTAATGGGTCCTGCACAAACTGTTCAGTCCCAGATAATGGGTCCTGCACAAACTGTTCAGTCCCAGATAATGGGTCCTGCACAAACTGTTCAGCCCCAGTTAATGGGTCCTGCACAAACTGTTCAGTCCCAGATAATGGGTCCTGCACAAACTGTTCAGCCCCAGTT
Organism: Coleophora flavipennella; assembly: GCA_947284805.1. Classification (NCBI taxonomy): domain Eukaryota; kingdom Metazoa; phylum Arthropoda; class Insecta; order Lepidoptera; family Coleophoridae; genus Coleophora; species Coleophora flavipennella. The sequence goes on along the minus strand of OX369289.1, from coordinate 14,600,005 downwards.
AATGAGTCCTACACAAATTGTTCAGTCCCAGATAATGGGTCCTGCACAAACTGTTCAGTCCCAGATAATGGGTCCTGCACAAACTGTTCAGCCCCAGTTAATGAGTCCTACACAAATTGTTCAGCCCCAGATAATGGGTCCTGCACAAACTGTACAGCCCCAGTTAATGGGTCCTACACAAATTGTTCAGCCCCAGATAATGGGTCCTGCACAAACTGTTCAGTCCCAGATAATGGGTCCTGCACAAACTGTTCAGCCCCAGTTAATGAGTCCTACACAAATTGTTCAGCCCCAGATAATGGGTCCTGCACAAACTGTTCAGTCCCAGATAATGGGTCCTGCACAAACTGTTCAGTCCCACATAATGGGTCCTGCACAAACTGTTCAGCCCCAGTTAATGAGTCCTACACAAACTGTTCAGCCCCAGATAATGGGTCCTGCACAAACTGTTCAGCCCCAGTTAATGGGTCCTACACAAATTGTTCAGCCCCAGATAATGGGTCCTGCACAAACTGTTCAGCCCCAGTTAATGGGTCCTGCACAAACTGTTCAGTCCCAGATAATGGGTCCTGCACAAACTGTTCAGCCCCAGTTAATGAGTCCTACACAAATTGTTCAGTCCCAGATAATGGGTCCTGCACAAACTGTTCAGTCCCAGATAATGGGTCCTGCACAAACTGTTCAGTCCCAGATAATGAGTCCTGCACAAACTGTTCAGCCCCAGTTAATGAGTCCTACACAAATTGTTCAGTCCCAGATAATGGGTCCTGCACAAACTGTTCAGTCCCAGATAATGGGTCCTGCACAAACTGTTCAGCCCCAGTTAATGAGTCCTACACAAATTGTTCAGCCCCAGATAATGGGTCCTGCACAAACTGTTCAGCCCCAGTTAATGAGTCCTACACAAATTGTTCAGCCCCAGATAATGGGTCCTGCACAAACTGTTCAGCCCCAGATAATGGGTCCTGCACAAACTGTTCAGCTCCAGTTAATGAGTCCTACACAAATTGTTCAGCCCCAGATAATGGGTCCTGCACAAACTGTTCAGCCCCAGTTAATGGGTCCTGCACAAACTGTTCAGTCCCAGATAATGGGTCCTGCACAAACTGTTCAGCCCCAGTTAATGGGTCCTGCACAAACTGTTCAGTCCCAGATAATGGGTCCTGCACAAACTGTTCAGCCCCAGTTAATGAGTCCTACACAAATTGTTCAGTCCCAGATAATGGGTCCTGCACAAACTGTTCAGTCCCAGATAATGGGTCCTGCACAAACTGTTCAGTCCCAGATAATGGGTCCTGCACAAACTGTTCAGCCCCAGTTAATGAGTCCTACACAAATTGTTCAGTCCCAGATAATGGGTCCTGCACAAACTGTTCAGTCCCAGATAATGGGTCCTGCACAAACTGTTCAGCCCCAGTCAATGAGTCCTACACAAATTGTTCAGCCCCAGATAATGGGTCCTGCACAAACTGTTCAGTCCCAGATAATGGGTCCTGCACAAACTGTTCAGTCCCAGATAATGGGTCCTGCACAAACTGTTCAGCCCCAGATAATGGGTCCTGCACAAACTGTTCAGTCCCAGATAATGGGTCCTGCACAAACTGTTCAGCCCCAGTTAATGGGTCCTGCACAAACTGTTCAGTCCCAGATAATGGGTCCTGCACAAACTGTTCAGTCCCAGATAATGGGTCCTGCACAAACTGTTCAGCCCCAGTTAATGAGTCCTACACAAATTGTTCAGCCCCAGATAATGGGTCCTGCACAAACTGTTCAGCCCCAGTTAATGGGTCCTGCACAAACTGTTCAGCCCCAGTTAATGGGTCCTACACAAATTGTTCAGCCCCAGATAATGGGTCCTGCACAAACTGTTCAGTCCCAGATAATGGGTCCTGCACAAACTGTTCAGCCCCAGTTAATGAGTCCTACACAAATTGTTCAGCCCCAGATAATGGGTCCTGCACAAACTGTTCAGTCCCAGATAATGGGTCCTGCACAAACTGTTCAGCCCCAGTTAATGAGTCCTACACAAATTGTTCAGTCCCAGATAATGGGTCCTGCACAAACTGTTCAGCCCCAGTTAATGGGTCCTGCACAAACTGTTCAGTCCCAGATAATGGGTCCTGCACAAACTGTTCAGTCCCAGATAATGGGTCCTGCACAAACTGTTCAGCCCCAGTTAATGGGTCCTGCACAAACTGTTCAGTCCCAGATAATGGGTCCTGCACAAACTGTTCAGCCCCAGTTAATGAGTCCTACACAAATTGTTCAGCCCCAGATAATGGGTCCTGCACAAACTGTTCAGTCCCAGATAATGGGTCCTGCACAAACTGTTCAGTCCCAGATAATGGGTCCTGCACAAACTGTTCAGCCCCAGTTAATGAGTCCTACACAAATTGTTCAGCCCCAGATAATGGGTCCTGCACAAACTGTTCAGTCCCAGATAATGGGTCCTGCACAAACTGTTCAGCCCCAGTTAATGAGTCCTACACAAATTGTTCAGTCCCAGATAATGGGTCCTGCACAAACTGTTCAGTCCCAGATAATGGGTCCTGCACAAACTGTTCAGCCCCAGTTAATGGGTCCTGCACAAACTGTTCAGTCCCAGATAATGGGTCCTGCACAAACTGTTCAGTCCCAGATAATGGGTCCTGCACAAACTGTTCAGCCCCAGTTAATGAGTCCTACACAAATTGTTCAGCCCCAGATAATGGGTCCTGCACAAACTGTTCAGTCCCAGATAATGGGTCCTGCACAAACTGTTCAGTCCCAGATAATGGGTCCTGCACAAACTGTTCAGCCCCAGTTAATGAGTCCTACACAAATTGTTCAGCCCCAGATAATGGGTCCTGCACAAACTGTTCAGTCCCAGATAATGGGTCCTGCACAAACTGTTCAGCCCCAGTTAATGAGTCCTACACAAATTGTTCAGCCCCAGATAATGGGTCCTGCACAAACTGTTCAGCCCCAGTTAATGAGTCCTACACAAATTGTTCAGCCCCAGATAATGGGTCCTGCACAAACTGTTCAGTCCCAGTTAATGGGTCCTGCACAAACTGTTCAGCCCCAGTTAATGAGTCCTACACAAATTGTTCAGCCCCAAATAATCAAATCAAATCAAATAAATTTATTGCAGGCTGCACAGCCCATAAATGTTAGTAATATACAATAACTTACAAATCTAATGTTAGTGACATTACAAAATAAAATATTGACATAGTCCCTATATCCGGACACTGGCCAGGCGCTTGTGTAGCATTGTCCAGTGACCAAATATAGGACAGTCCGGCTTGCTGGCAATGGCTTTCAGGATGCCGTTGGTGCTGCCCCTCACGCGTTGCATCAGGGACGCGACTCTTCTGCGCACAATTGCATGGAAGCCGTCAGTGCGTGCTTCTGCGAACATCCCCGACGCACTACAGTACCGAGGCAACCCCATCAGCACCCTGAAACCATTGTTGTATTGCACACGCAGAGCATTGACGGTCTTCTTTGTAGAACTGACCCACAGGCTGCACGTGTAAAACGACTGACAGAACGCCTTGAACAACGTTATTTTCACGTTACTTGTACAACGTGCGAACCTGCGAGCCAGCATATTACATCGAACCGCCAACGCCCTGCGCTCCCTTTCTACATCCATATCATCACATAAATTATCTGTGACCCAGTGGCCCAGATACTTAAACTGAGTAACGATCCTTAAGTCAACACCTCCCAATGTAACCGGTGGCACTCTATTGTAAGTTTTTTTACTAGACTTAAAGACCATCAACTCACTCTTGGTTGAGTTGTATCTGAGCCCATGAGCCTCCGCATATTTCTCACATATCTTTATTAGCTTTCTGAGAGCATTGATTGACGGGCTCAGCAGCACCATGTCGTCCGCGTAACTAATGTTATTAACAATTTTCCCATCTATAGAGCAACCGACTTTGGCACTGCCGAGCTCCCCGATCAGTCCGTTCATGTACAGATTGAAGAGTGAAGGAGAGCTTAATCCACCCTGTCTCACTCCGCACCTCAACCCGTACATGTCAGATAACGAGCCTGCCCATCTTACAAAGTTCGTTTGATGTTTATACCAATATTGAAAAATGGCTATCAATTCTTTTCGCATATCAGTTTCTGAATATAATTTATTCCAAAGAACATCATACGAGACCAAATCGAAGGCCTTCGAAAGATCAAGGAAGCACGCATATATCGGCGTGTTCCTTTCTGTATAGTATCGAACAGTATGCTTGAGACTAAGAAATAATGGGTCCTGCACAAATTGTTCAGCCCCAGTTAATGGGTCCTACACAAATTGTTCAGCCCCAGATAATGAGTCCTACACAAATTGTTCAGCCCCAGATAATGGGTCCTGCACAAACTGTTCAGCCCCAGTTAATGGGTCCCACACAAATTCTGCTTCTCCCTGTACTTGCGCCTGCGAGACCGAGCCGAGCAACCAAATCCAAGTTCTTGTACATTCCTGCACAACGGACATCGAAGAATTTGCAACGTTAACGTTGCTAATCTTTATTATATACGAGTATATACACAAGAGCTATTCATTTTTATATATATAAATGAATTGCTGTTCGTTAGTCTCGCTAAAAGGTAGGGTAGTGTAGTGTAGGGTAGGTTAGTGTAAGGTAGGGTAGGGTAGTGTAGCGTAGTGTAGTGTAAGGTGGAACGAAGTTCGCCGGGACAGCTAGTTTTAAATAAAAAACAGACTCGGATTTCTACAATTGCTGAAATAATAAGAATTTAACAGCTTCAGCGTTGTCAGTGATTTACCCTGGCGTACACATTTCGCAAACTACGACTAGTTCGCATTCGGACAACAACTATGGATGTTCATCTGTTCTCTCGTATTTCCTAAACTACTTAACCGATCTTGAGAAATGAGGTGTCGTTAGATTCGTGCCATTACTCAGCGTATCATAGAATATATATAGCATTTAAAAAATCAGCATAGCTGATTTTATGGGTGAATTACAAAACCCAAAAAAATTTTTTTTTTTGATATTCATATCGTGTTTGATACCAAAAGAAAGGTCTTGATGAGTACATTCTAAATATATACATATTAAATATGCAAATGTTTTTAGTTTCTCAGCAAATTGTCTCGCAAGCGATATCGTAAGACGGCTCAATGTACGCGCGCTACTATCAATCGACACGACACGCGGCCGCGGGTAGCGAGGTGGGGTGGCGTTGTACTCTGAGCACAATAAATTATGGAAATAAAATAAAAGTACAAAAACTAAAACCCGACTACGGAAAAGTATGAAAACAAGAGTTCCCGCTTGAAGTCAAAGCCTTTATTTTTCCCTACATCTGGGCTAATAGCCGTAGTCGTAATCAAAATTTCTACCTTAAGTGCCTATCATTATGGCTTGCGACCGCGCCGGCTATTACCCCAGTACCTATCATTATGGCTTGCGACCACGCCGCCGCCGGCTATTACCCCAGTACCTATCATTATGGCTTGCGACCACGCCGCCGCCGGCTATTACCCCAGTACCTATCATTATGGCTTGCGACCACGCCGGCTATTACCCCAGTACCTATCATTATGGCTTGCGACCACGCCGGCTATTACCCCAGTACCTATCATTATGGCTTGCGACCGCGCCGGCTATTACCCCAGTACCTATCATTATGGCCTGCGACCACGCCGGCTATTACCCCAGTACCTATCATTATGGCCTGCGACCACGCCGGCTATTACCCCAGTACCTATCATTATGGCTTGCGACCACGCCGGCTATTACCCCAGTACCTATCATTATGGCTTGCGACCGCGCCGGCTATTACCCCAGTACCTATCATTATGGCCTGCGACCGCGCCGGCTATTACCCCAGATGAAGGGAAAAATAAAGGCTACGACTTCAGGTGGGAAACTCTTGTTGACAGTCTATGTATATATGTATGTATGTATGTATGGATGTTCATCTATTCCCTCGTATTTCCTAAATCACTTAACCGATCCTGACAAATGTGGTGTCTTTGGATTCGTGCCATCACTCCGCGTGTCATGTGATATATTGCATTTAAAAAAATCAACATGGCGGATTTTATATGTCAATTAAACAACCAAAAAATTTAATTGTCAATTTCATCCTTTAAAACCTCATACAACTTGAGAATTGTGAAAGTTATGTGAATTCCAATGCTTGGCGACAAATCTGTGCATCAATACCTTGCATAAACAACTAACGCAACCACTCCGGGAGTGCCCATTTTACAGTTTTATAAGTTTTGACCCTCCGAGTGTTCCTGGTACGGTCGCGGTTATATTACATTACATTAAAGTGACGCGATTTCAATGGTTTTCAAGCGACTTCCAAAAAGGAGGAAGTTCTCAATTTGTCTGTATGTTTTTTTATGTATGTTACCTCAGAACTTTTGACTGGGTGAACCGATTTTTATGATTCTCTTTTTTTATTTGAAAGCTAGTACTTTCCGTGTGGTCCCATATAAATTTTATCAAAATCAGTGTAGTACTTTATTAGAAAATTAACAAAAACCAAAAATAATAACGCAAAAATGTACTAAGTTGCGATGGAAATCGGTTTTTTAACGTGTTTAGCGCTTTTTTCCCATTACAACATGCCCAACGCGCCTCAACAAGTTTGTGATCGGACCGGACGAACTTGCATTACATTTCTTATTTGTTTTAAATATAGAGATTTGAATGCCTTTGGCTGCACTAAACTAAAATTCAAACTGTAGAAAGTCCCAGTCGACAGTGAGTATTGGGCCTAAGCTGCCAGTAATCCAGCGCGATGGGGGGACGGGGGGGACGGGGGGGAGGCAGCTCCAGCTTAATTAGTCATCGCGAAGGCCGCGATAGTTAAAGTCGCGACGCTCGGCTCGACTGTTCCTGGGGTACCATGGAAGCATCTACAGAACGCACGGGACACACTCCTTTGTGGGCGCTGCACTTGGCGAGCGGGCCCACTGACACCGCCGGGACTAAAGGACCCAGAGACGCCAACATTGTTAAAGTGAAACTTTTATTACATTGTCTTACATTTTTTCGTCTGTGTGTTGCATGTCGCGTGACGGTCGCTTTCGTTGATGTTGATGATCGTTTCGTCCTCTGTAAAGTTTCACTCTCACCGTGGTTTCATAAAACCACACACTTACTTTTTATTGTCCTACTTACATAAACTAAAATTGTAAGCATGACAACTAACTTATAAGTTACAACTGGCGGGCATCGAGCGCTTGCAGCTCGGACAGTGCGCGACACGCGACACGCGACACACGTTCAGTATGAGTAAACCTACTACGCGCTGACTACGGACTACGACGCGTAGCATGCGTAGCGCACGTAGCACACATTATTTCGCCGCAGTTTTTAGGGTTCATAAATCAACAAGGAACCCTTATAGTTTCGCCATGTCTGTCTGTCTGTCTGTCTCTCCGTCCGTCTGTATGTCCGTCTGTCCGCGGCCTAGCTCCGACACTATTAGTACTAGAAAGCTGTAATTTGGCAACAATGGTATACATGTTAATCGTTAATGTTAATGACAAATTGGTACAATAAAATCTTTAAAACATTTTTTTAGGGGGTTATATTTTTAAGCTATTGTATAGCTTTTATCGCGGGCTTTGAGGGAACCGAATCAAGAAATTTCGTAAAGAAAATAAAACCTAACACCCCAAAAAAAAATTGAATTCTAAAAATCTTACATTGCCATCTATCTATCCATCATGATGATTATGATGATGATGACGATGACGATGGCGATGGCGATGCCGATGGCGATGGCGATTGACAATGGCGATTGATGATAATGATGATGAAGTTTCTTAGTTTTAATTTATTACATAAACATCCCGCGCCCCAAGGACTATATGCTACTGGTAAATACTGCATAAATAAAAAATAAATAAATAATTATATTTCATATTCATATTTCATATTTATTTATTCCTTGTATTATTGGGTATTGTATAGGAAATTGAACTTACAAAACTACAGCAACACAAGGTACAATAAAAATTAAAAACTAAATCTCATGTAACTTTTTTCCTAAATAAAATGTCCTGTCATGTCACCCTTATCTATAAAAATTAATGTCAGAAAATACATTTAACTAAAACAAATAACACAAGACAGAAAATCTGAAACAAGTCACATTAAACGAAAAGAAAAATAGAAAAGTTTTGAGGCTACTTATTATTAATAAAGTCTTCAATTTTATAAAAGCACTTTTCCATTAAAAACTGTTTTAATAACGTCTTAGAATAATTGCTTAAGTTGATAAAAATGCTATGCAATAGCTTTACCGCGGCAGTCCCCGAGTGCCACACGTCTTTTTTTATGTTGAAATACCCTATCATGTGGGGTATCGTTGAATAGGTCTTTAAAAAATTGTTCCATCATCTGCCTCTGCCTAGAGCTACCCGGCTAGGTGGAGGTCGCAGCCGGAACTACGGGTCCGGCTGTTTGGATCAGGGTACTACGGGGTCGGGGGTAGCCCACCGCTTGCCTGCCGTTGGTCTATCGCCTTCGGCACTCTGGCTTGCCGGTCCCCCGACTGGGCCATGGACTCGTAGTGGTATGTGCTTAGTTGCAGGGGTTGGGCAATGTGTGTTGCCTGGCAAGCACGGTGCGTTAAGGCGTCCTTCCCCGCGCGCAACTAGTGTTGTCGTAGCCGGCCACGTGGGCTCTGGGCGAAAACAACGCGGGGCACGTGAGTTGTCCATTAAGCGGAACTGCTGGTTTAATTAATGGCAGGGAAGCATCTCCGGCACTTGCCTGGTCAGCAAGTAGAGCTAAGCTAATACTGCTCCGGCCGATCCAGCCGCGTAGGAGTAAGTCTGGACAGGTGCGATAAGCGCCGGGAAATGAGCGTGCCTACAGCTCCGGTACCACACCAGATATGTGGGAGCCAGCTTCTCTGGCGTCCCGAGCGGGGATCGAACCGCCAGCAGCGAAAGCCGCTGGAGGTGAGCGCGCCTACAGCTCCGGGACCTACCTGGAAAGTAGGTAGTGGTTCTCTTCTTCGAGGCACTCGCCTTGCAGAGTACCGGGACAAGCGTCTTGGCGGCAAGACCTACCGTAACTGGTCCTTGCCTTCACCTTATGGTGTTGGCAGGAATAGCGGCCCTCACTATATGACCTAGCTGTCGGTGAGTGGGGACGCTATATCATAAACCTGGTAGTTTAGCGTATCTGGTAGATATACGAGAGGGAATGTTCCATCATATCAGCCGAAAGATGTCCACTGCTGGACAAAGGCCTCCCCCAGGGCTTTCCACGATGACCGGTCCCTAAGGGTTTGCAAAAACTATTTTTCGATTCAGGAATCGTTTTGCGAAATATTGTAGTGCTCTTTTTTGTTAGAGTCTAGTGGGGGGTGGGGGAGGGCCTGCTAGCTAAACCACTATATCAGGACATCTGAAAAAAAACCGTCCAAGTGCGAGTTGGACTCGCGGTATGAGGGTACCGTACCAACGCACCTCTCCACACAACTATGACAATGATAACTAGTCACATTACAAACAAGTGGCGCTCCGAGGGTTCCGTACCACCACACCTCTCCACACAACTATGACAATGATACCTATTCACATTACAAACAAGTGGCGCTCCGAGGGTTCCGTACCACCACACCTCTCCACACAACTATGTCAATGATACCTATTCACATTACAAACAAGTGGCGCTCCGAGGTTCCGTACCACCACACCTCTCCACACAACTATGTCAATGATACCTATTCACATTACAAACAAGTGGCGCTCCGAGGTTCCGTACCACCACACCTCTCCACACAACTATGTCAATGATACCTATTCACATTACAAACAAGTGGCGCTCCGAGGTTCCGTACCACCACACCTCTCCACACAACTATGTCAATGATACCTATTCACATTACAAACAAGTGGCGTTCCGAGGGTTCCGTACCACCACACCTCTCCACACAACTATGACAGTGATACCTATTCACATTACAAACAAAAGACACAAACGCGAGCAACAGAAACATACTACTAGCGCTATGTAGTGGTGTTTGGTGAACTATTTTTCGTAAGTGAACGTATTTTATTGAGTTTACCACTATATTTTCAATTGATAGAATTCTTATAGGTTTTCCTGTAATCTTCAAGCAATGAACTATGTTTTATATTTTCTTCAAAATTTTAGGCAGGGGAAGGAATGGTAAATTTTTGTCTTCTTTCATGAATAAAATCAAAAATATTTATTTTACAATAATAACAAAAATATATTTAAGCAAATTGGCTGAGACAGGCGGACGGACAGACAGAAAGACGCACGACAGATCCTATAAGGGTTCCATTTTGTTTTTAGTACGGAACCCTAAAAATTGTAAATAGTAGGACATATAATTAATTTAAAACGAAAACTATCACGGCTAAGTAGGCTTTTTTATTTAAGCAGTCACAGTCGACCAACTTAAGGTAAGCAGTTTGATTTGTAAAAAAAGAATAGATTTTCCATACCAAATGTTCTATTACCAACTGAAAGTATAATAGCAGCGTCGGTGGCTCAACCGGTAACGACTCGGTCCCCCTAATCAGAGGTCCCGGGTTCGAATCCGGACGGCCAATGCACCAATGAGTTTTTCGAAACTTACGTACTCAATCAATGCCTCTAAGACACAGGCGTATCTCTTTTCCGCTAAAAGGAGTCCTTTTAACTTGACTCCTACTTCCCGGAATGAATTCATTCACATTTCCGACCACCTTGAGCTTCTTAGCGTGGAATTAACAATCTCAATTTCGGTCGATACATTGAGTCCAAGGCCAAAGTTGCTGCAATGAAGCTGGGTATTATCTTTAAGGTGAGACGGTACTTCACACCTGGATCGCTTCTTTCTTTTTATCAAGCACAAGTCCGATCTTGTATGGAGTACTGTTCTCACCTATGGGATGGATCAGCGCGCTATCAGCTGGATACCTTGGACGCTATCGACCGGCGCGCCCGGAGACTCATTGGCGACGATGAGCTTGTCAAAAACAAGTTTTAAAGCCTCGAGCATCGCCGCAAAGTAGCGTGTCTTTCGGTATTCTATCGAATTCATTTCGCAGAGCGTGCTCAAGAACTGCACAACCTCAGCTCCATTACACGTTCGGTCAACGAGATGCATGGGAGGGTTCCAACCCTTTGTTGTTGATATTCAGCTTATACGCACGAAGCGTTACACTTCCTCATTTATTATGCGGACAGCGACGGAGTGGAACTCCTTGCCTGCGTCTGTGTTTCCTGACTCCTACAATTTGGGTATCTTCAAAGCGAGAGTGGATCTGCATTACTTGATATTGCGTGTACCATCCTCGGCTACATCGTGACTAACCATCAGGTGAAATATAGTCAAACGCGCTCAATTTTTTTATAAAAAGAAACAAACAGTAAACATATAAACAATACTATTGACGTACAGCGCGACTAATTGTGCTACGCGATAAAAGAAGATAGACTGAGACGGTACTAACCTACAATCATAGGCTTTCCAACCAAAACTGTAAAAAACGGTAATTTAAAAAACTAAAAAACCCGCCTGCGTTTCCCGGGTCCCGACTGCTACAATTTTTCTTAAGTTAAGTGCAATCGGGTATGACGACTTTCTTGTTTTAGGGTTTTTCATTTCCAAATCACACAGAAACGCAGGCGGGTTTTTTAGTTTTTTAAATTACCGTTTTTTATTTTATTCATTTTTTTTAGTTTTATTCATGAATAAGTTCATTTGAATTTGGCGCAAAAAATCCGCCATTTTGTTTTTTTTTTATTTTGATATACCCAGTGTCATTCTCACAGTAAAAACGTATCTAACGACAACCCTCAAGCTATAACTCATCGAGCCGTTCAGGCTGCAGAGCGTGTCAAACATTTGAATTTGGCGCCAAAAATCCGCCATTTTGTTTTTTTTATTTTGATATACCCAGTGTCACTCTCACAGTAAATACGAATCTAACGACACGTCTCAAGCTAAAATCCATCCAGCCGTTCAGGCTGCAGAGCGTGCCAAACAATTATACATACAAACATACATACATACATACTCTCGAAAAACATAACCCTCCTTCTGGCGCAGTCGGGTAAAAAACAATATTGTTCTTAACGCAGATACGCCTACCCGCTGTTAGAACACCGGAAATTTTATTTTTTAATATTTTTTTTTTATTTTTTCTAAGCTAGTAGAACGATTACAAATCACATGCAATTATTTAAAAATATAGTAATTTCCGTAGTAAGTGGGCTAAAAATATTGTTTTTTTAAAGATTACGGAACCCTACTTATCTATCCTCCTCCTCAGCCGATTTCAACTATGGCGTCTGCTCAGTACTCCTAGGCCGGGTTATGGCGTTCGTGCGCCTTAATATGGCTAACATAGCCGATCTTAGCGGCAAACTCCCGCGCACAGTGCACAGTGGGGGCGCGTGGGAACGCCGTTCACAAAGTTGTAGTTTATGGCCGACGGTGGTCGGGCTTTTATTTCGGAACCTTACTTAACGCGACTCCGACTCACGCTTGGCCGGTTTCGTATTATTTTCTTGTGTTACTGCAGAGATCACATTAAGCGCACCAAAAATGACGCTTGTTTATGTGGTACCGTTTTTACTACAAAACAATCAATCAATCAAATATGCTTTATTGTACAATTACAAAATATACAAAATACAAGTACAGAATAAATAGAAAAATTTTAAATTGTACAATGTAGGCGGCCTTAAAGATTTTAGGTATTTATTAAGATAAATGTAAGAATACCCAATGTAGATATTTATTTAGAAAAGTTCAATCACCTGTCTATTACAGTTTAATAGATACAGTTCTTTAACAGTACGACAGATGGAGACGGACGGACTCACAGCGCAGTGTTAGTGACAGGGTCCTGGTTAAACTAATAAACCCAAACAAAAAACACGACACGAAAGCATCGTTGAATTTAAATTCAGCCATTCAAATGGTTCCTACTTCAGGCGCCTCGTAATTGGAGACGCACTGACGGTATAATTTTAAAACAAACTTCAATAAAAGAGCCTAGGATATATAAGAAGTTAGTCGCACTCACACTTACAGGCCGCAGCCACCTTGAGGGCCTTAAATCAAGATTTTGTCTAATAAACGGTCCAGGGAATTAATATTCAGCGGGATCACTCGGTGGCGGCGGCGGCGGCTTAACGCGCTCTTTATAAATAACGAGTGTCGACTGTCGGCGCTCTGTGCTGTGAGAGCTACCCACTTTCAATGTGCAATCAACAACGCAATAATAATAAGCGTGCGACGTGCGAGGCAGGTGCGTGTTGGCGAGCGTCCCACCAGCGCCACCGAGTGGCGAGCGTCTTGCCCGCGCCGTGCGACTTGTGTACCGTGTAGCCCGCGCTGCCTTCACTAACACAACGTTATCTTCATTTTTACCCACGACGGACTGAACGGAACGGAGGCGGTGTATGCCTATGGGGTTAGAGGTTGTTGCGTATGTGTGCATGTGTGTGTGTGTCTGTAACAATTTTCCTCAAAACTACTGAATCGGTTTCGTTGCGGTATTTTGTATTTCAAAACTATGATTCTTAGATTCCTTAAGGCGGTAGTTCACCAGGAAGCGCTGGATGGTTGGTGCTTGAGGGCTTCTGATAAACTTTATAGCGTTATGTAGGTGTCATTTCATATAGACACGCTTTACAGCACTGCTGTACACCACCAGAGAGCGCTGCAGCAGCCAGGATAGTTGGCGGTCGAGGGCTTCTCAGAAACTATGTAACCGATTCCGATGCGTTTCGAAATGGAAGTTAAAGTCAATGTTTAGTGCAATTTATGTGTGGTGTGAACATACCTACCCTTTCTTATGCCATTGGCTATTATTGTTAATTATGCATCTCCCAGTCGCGATGCTTCGTGCCCCCACTGCTCTCCTTCGTCACGCACATGTACTGCGCACGGACTGAACGTACGCGTTGGACGCACGCACAAGGATGTGGCTCTTTCCAGGGCTCGCCTACCTCCTGGTCACGCCGTCACGCCCCGGTGGCCAACCAAACGGCGGCAGCAAACACTCTCCTTCTTCGCAACCAGCCAGCGTTACTCGCGACACTCTTGCCACACGTAGGGGTTTGATACGAGTCTTCCACCATATTCTTAAAGGGGCCAGAACCTTGGCAGCTGCAAAGATGTGCTTTCTTATTGAATAACAATAAAACTATCGATTGGTGAGCTTTACTTACCTTTACCTACCTAGCTCTCCTTATCCCCCCGTACCCCGCGCGCGCGCGGAGACATCTTCCGCATGCGACCTCATTTCGAAATAGCTTCAATGTCCCACTTGGTGTACAGGAAAGTCGCGGTACTCCGAGGTACAGCGCAAACGTAAAAACATTAAGAAACAACGAGCCGCCCTACACTCGTTCAAGAATTGCCTGCTTCGCTCCAGATAAGCAGGGCTGGATGTGTCTGTATGTCGCGACTGTATGTAAGCGACTATATGACTGACTCGGTGGCTCAGTGGTTAGTGCTCTTGACTACTGATCCGAGAGTTGTGGGTTCGATCCCCACCCAGGGCAAACATTTGTGTGATGAGCAGATTTGTTTGCTCAGTGTCTGGGTGTTAAATATCTATATATATATATGTATTTAAACGTATATAAGAATGTATATCGGTCTCTGGTTCCCATAACACAGGGAATCCTACTTTGGGGCCAGATGAACATGTGTGATTTGTCCCAGAATATTTATTTTTATTTATTTATATTTATATACATCTATATAGGTTGGTCCAAAAAGTTAAGTCAATAATATTTTTTTTAGATTTCTCACACCTCGGTGTATCCGAAAATACCCCATGTGGATGTTTCATAGGTTTCAATTACGTTTACACAGATTATCAGCTTACTAAATAATAATAAAAAACGAGCGAGACCTACTTACAGTACTCGCATATGATGTGTAACAAATCACTGTTACACATTTATGTCCCATTTCACGAAATCACTCCCACAAATTGCAGGAAAGCGAGAGCAAAGCTCATTCGTCAGATCGAATAGCGCGCGCTTTCGCGACTTCCTGTTACACATTTCCGTCCCATGTTACACATTTCCGTCCCATTTCACGAAATCACTCCCACAAATTGCAGGAAAGCGAGAGCAAAGATGTTACACATCAAAAAAAGGTTGCTCTTAGTAGGTGGTTTTACGATGAAATCGGCTCTCTTTGGTTAATTCATCGTCCTTGAGGCTGACGTTGACGTTGACGTTGTTTCCGAATTCCGATCCCCATTTTAAACCTACTTTCACATTCTTACTGGACTCCGATTTGCCTAAAAACCGACTTGTGCTTGTGTAAAGAACATTGATTGCTTAGGGATTGGTATTACGTTTGTGCAGCAACATGAGTAATTTTACTTTAAGCCAGTGCGCATAAATGCACTATTACTACGGCATGGCCAGAGGAAATGGTGTTTTAGAAGCAAGACTGAATTGTCAACAACTGCAACGGCGAGGAGAATTAATGGACCATTATCCGGATCATAGGGTATTTAGTAATACTGATAACACTCTCATGGCCGGGCGTATACCCGGTCGTAACCAACAGCATGAAGGCGTACCGAGAGTAGATCCCGAGAGAAGAGATGACGTCTTGGCAGAAGTAGAGAGAGACCCTTCTACGAGTTCGAGAGCAATAGAAACCACGGACTGGGATACCACGGACTTCAGTTCTAAGGATACTGAAAAGAGGCACATGGTTTTTTTTTACTTTAAAGCCTTATTATTTAATTTATTACTTTTAGGTCATCTTAATTATTCATAACATAAAATGAGGCCGAATAATTGTTTTACAGTTTTTTTTTTGCGTCACTGATCGTTCAATTTGAGATTATTTAAACGCTTATGCCTCGCTATTGTTGGCCATAAGAATGTTAAACTATACTGGAATATTTTTCCCGGCAAAACCTTTCTTAGCACATTTTCGGCGTGCTAAGTTTGGGAGCCGATTTCATCGTAAAATTGATTATTAGGAGCAACTTTTTTTGATTATTTAGTAAGATGATACACTGTTGAAGTTTTTAAAAGTAATTAAAACCTATGAAACATCCACTTTGTATTATTAAGAGAATTTTGAAAATGTATCTCCGCCCAACCCAAACCTAAAATTGACACTTTTGATCTTTTTTTCGTTAACTTGTTATGAAGTATATTGTGTATTAGACACGTATTAGATGATTACTGGGCAAAAGTAATTCAAGAAGATTAACTTGCATCAAAATAAATCAAAACATTCTTAAAATTTCACAAGTTACGACTTTTTTATGTTGCTAGAGTACAAATTCGCAAATACACATTTAAAAAATCATAACTTTAAACTACAAAAAATTGCTAAACATATATGGGATATTTTCGAATACACCCAAGTATGAGAAATCTAAAAAAAAAATATTGACGTCACTTTTTGGACCAACCTGTACATACAGTGGTGGTCACATAATTAGACACCCTAAAAAAATTATTGACCACAAAAACTCAATTATGGTCCTGCCATTAGCTAAATTAGGTATTAAATTTAATTTTATTGTTTTAAACCATACATGACGTTGTGTTCTTGAAGTGAGGGATATGTAATTTTCGAAAAACCTAAAAGCTTTTGGGTACAAGCTTTTTACGATCAAAGTACTCGTTAATACAAACCTTACGAGCCCAAACTCAATGGGGTTTTTGTCGTTTTATTGCCACCTTCCAGCTCCAGCATCAGATCAGCTCCATGTCATCATAATATTGCATTGTCACGCGATATGCATATGCATGCAAAATTTCAGCTCAATCGGAAACCGGGAAGTGGGTCAAATTTAACTTCCAAGATTTTATGACAGACACCGGGGTCCGGGACAGGTGAAAGTAAATAAAAGCTTGTAAAAAAAGTTGTGTTCCTTAGTAGTAGTTGTCTAGACACTGTTCACTACGGGAACGTACTCGACGTGCTTGTAGCTGGCCAGCTAATTAAAGACAACTGAAGCTGTGTTCGAATTAATAAAAAAAAATAAAAAAAGCCTACATTATTTTTTAGGGTTCCGTACAAAAAAAAACGGAACCCATAAAGGATCACTCGTACGTCTGTCTGTCTGTCTGTCTGTCTGTCCGTCTGTCACAGTCAATTTGCTCCGAATCTACTGGACCAAATCAGGTGAAATTTGGTAGGAAGGTGTAATCCTATGATCCAAACACATGTGCAAAGTAAATATTTTTTTTTTTTTAAATAAGGGTCATTTTCGGGTACAAATTAGAAAATAAAAAAAGTTTTGCAAACCTTACTGTGTCATATATCAAATGAAAGGGCTCGTTATGAGGATTTCAAATATATTTTTGTTATTAGTATAAAATAAATTGTTTTTATTTCATTCATGAAATAAGACGAAAATCGACCATTCCTCCTTACCCCCTGATCTCCGAAACTGCTGAGCCTAAAACTTTGAAAAA
The DNA here is from genome assembly GCA_947284805.1 of Coleophora flavipennella. Taxonomy (NCBI): domain Eukaryota; kingdom Metazoa; phylum Arthropoda; class Insecta; order Lepidoptera; family Coleophoridae; genus Coleophora; species Coleophora flavipennella. The sequence goes on along the minus strand of OX369289.1, from coordinate 14,582,567 downwards.
AATACAAAATATAGTTCATTGCTTGTAGATTATAGGAAAACTTATAAGAATTCTATCAATCCCTACTAATATTATAAATGTGAAAGTAACTCTGTCTGTCTGTTAAGCTTTCCCGCAAAAACTACTGAACGGATTTGGCTGAAACTTGGTAGGTAGACAGATTAGGACCTGGCTTAAGACATAGGCTACTTTTTACCACGCTCGCGAGCCGCTTGCGGCTCGCGCACTGCGCACCCTCGAAAAGTCATAGAAACGTGGTCCACGCGGGTGAAGCCGCGGGAAACAGCTAGTTAAAAATAAAGTGGTAAACTCAATATAATACGTTCACTTACGGAAAATAGCTCACTAAAAAACCACTAGATAGCCCTAGTAGCAGTTAACTCGCGTCTTACTGTAAGGATTTCAAATATGATATTTTGTATTTGACTTTGGCATTGCACGGAACCCTCTCCACGCGAGTTCAACTCGCACTTAGCCGGATTTTTTTTGCCGCGTATTTTTATGAAAAGTCGATATTACTTACAAAATTTAACTTTTTTCATTAAAATTTATACGTTTTAAACCAATCAATATGGGAAAAAACAAGAGTTGCGATTCGTCCACTGGAAAGACTATTTTGAAGCTTCTTAACAAAGGTTGGCCATACAGAAAAATGGCAAAGCACTGGAACTGTTCGAAGGACATGGTTATGAATGCTATAAAACATTTCAAGAAGTTTAACACGACCAAAAAGTCATAAGAAAACCGAGACCTAGGAAAACTACTGCGCGGGAAGACTCTAAGATGGTGATGAGACTGAATTTTTTAAAAAAAGAATCGTGATCTGACCGTGATACAACTTTTACGTTCGGAGTTATTTGGTGCAGGAGGGTCGAGGGTTAGTACTAATATATATACTGTGGTCGAGGTATGTTAATACTAATATATATACTTCGGTCGAGGGGTGTGTTGTGTCCGCAAGAACAATTAGGCGGAGACTATGTGAGGCCAACTTTACGGAAGAGTGTCTCAGAAGTTACCACTTTTGAAAAAGCAAAATGTTAAGGCAAGATTGTGATTAAATCTGTGATTAAAGAATGTGATTAAATCTGTGATTAAAGATTGTGATTAAATCTGTGATTAAAGAATGTGATTAAATCTGACGGGAAAACAATATGTTAGAAGCCCCCCGAACAAATAAATGGATCCAAAGTACACCAAGAAAGTATTCATACATAGAGGCGCAAATATCAAAGTGTGGGACTGTTTTTCAGGACTTGGCGTTGGACCTGTCAGGAAGCTACAAGGACGATATGAACATAAGAACATAAAAAGCGTCGGTGGCTCAACCGGTAACGACTCGGTCCATCTAACCAGAGGTACCGAGTTCAAATCTGGACGGCCAATGTACCAATGAGTTTTTCAAAAACTTACGTACATACTTACCGATTGCTTTAACGGTGAAGGAAAACATCGTGAGGAAACCTGCACACGCCTGCGAAGGAACTCGAAGGTTGTGTGTGAAGTCGACCAACCCGCACTGGGCCCGCGGGGTCGACTAAGGCCTAATCGCCCTGATTCAGGGTAGGCTCGAGCCCCTCGGTGGGGACGTATATGAGCTGTAATGATGATAATGATGATGAACATATGACATCTCAGTACAAGAATATTGTAGAAGAGACCATGCTACCCTATGCCGAGGAAAGTTTACCGGTCATTTAGAGTTTCCAACGGGATAATGATGCGAAACACACTGCAAAAGTAGTAAAAGACTATAAAAGGAACCAGTCTGTGACAGTTTTGGATTGGCCCCCGCGCCCGTACAGTCCGGATGTAAATCCAATCGAAAATTTGTAGAAACAGATGAAGAAGATAGCGCCGACAAAGCGTACATCAAACGTCGATCAACTTTACACAGCTTTTTCAGAAGCATGGCAGCCAATTCCAGTAGAAGCTTGTACAAAATAGATCACTTACATGCCCAAGAGGATGTCGTGCTATTAATGCTGTAAAAATTTTAACTTGAAGTTTTACGGGCAGATTGTTAATGTATTGTCCAATTTGTTAACGTGCCCGTAAAGCTTTAAGTTAATTTTTGGAGTTTACTCCTTAAGAATCGATTTGCATATAAGGCGCCCGGTATGAAAAAAATATGAGGAGTAAAATCTAGTGATCGAAAACGTAGTTTGTTATATTCTCTTTGCGCGTTACGTTTTTTACGCGCAACCTATTGTGCGCACCTTTGTCACGTGATACAAAACAGTCAGGATTGGCTGAATCTGACAAAAAGAATATAAGTCACTACGAAATCTAAAATGAAGTCACAACACAGTAATCAAATCAGATCTATTATTGTTGCAGTCTTACAATTTTTGATCTGATAATATTTTAAAATTTGTGATTTTAATATAATTTGGTATTCCACTCCATCATGGGTGTCAATTTTGTGAAAGCAGATAGCAGAAACTTGCCCAAAGTGGACGCAATCATGTTCTTTAAAAATAACCCCGATTTCTATTCTGCAGAGCTGAGAAATGTAAAAACAGCAATGTAAGTACTATAAAATAATATAACACTACCTACGTAAGTAACCTTAATTCTGCTAAGGCGAAATAATAGTCTTTCTTTCAGTAGTAGTTTTTTAGGTTATAAAGAATAAATTTTGTTTACAGTAAGTAATTAGTTTGCATTTTCAGGGCTGCACGAGAATCTTATGGTGACGATGCTATTGGATACGTGCAACTAAGTCGTGGATCAGGACTTTGCAAACTCAATTGCAAGATCTGCCCCGAGCACAAAGTGAGGGCTAGTTCATACAAATTCACTATGGTGATAGACGAGACTAAAGGTGAAATCGTCAGTTGCCAGTGCTTGGACTGTGCAGCTTTAGCTGGTGGTTGTAAGCATGCAGTGTCATTTTTGATGTGGACCCATCGTCGCAGTGAAGAACCTTCCTGCACCGAGGTTGAATGTTACTGGAAAAAACCCGGCCTCTCGAGAGTAGGGACTACTATGAAATACGTCACTGTATATCAAATTTGAAAAAAAAAACAGCTCCACATCATGAAACCAGCACAGACCTTTTCCACTGGTTTCTTCAAGAAGCAAAAAAGAAGAAAATTATGAATTGTGAACTTTTAAAGTATCAGAACGACTTTAAACACAGTGATGTTCGACAGTTTTCATTTCCTTATTCAAGTGAGTGATGATATAAAGAAAGATGTCAACAAATTACTAGAAACATTACAAGAGAAACTTAACAAAAATGCTCTTGATTTAATTGAAGAGTCAACACAAAACCAATGTTAGAGCCCTTTATGGTATGACCTAAGATATGCTCGTATAAACCGCATCTAAAGCATACGAGGTTAGTTGCTGCCAAACACCAAATGGATCATTAGTAGCTGCGACCATGGGAGCTAAAACACCTGACACATCAGCTATGAAAAGAGGCCTGAAATTGGAATCATTAGTTATAAAAACTGTGCAGATTAAACTTAAAACTAAAGTCAAGCCCTGTTTTGTGCCTGTTTAGACAATCGTACTTAAGTAGTAAACTCCAGTCGTGCGTCGGAGCTGACACACACACTTTTTTTTTTGCGATTCGTTTTGCCACTTGTCCGTTGCGATTCGTTTTTCCACTTGTCCGTAGCCATTCGTTTTTCCACTTGTCCGTTGAAGTTTCACTTCTACTATGTGTCCCACTCCTAGCACACATTTCGATTTTTTTAAGCTATTGCATAGCTTTTATCGCGGGCTTTGAGCGCGGCGACCGAATCAAGAAATTCCGTAACGAAAAAACCTAACACCCCGCGTTATAAAAAAACTTACAGTGCCATCTATTAGCGATTTGTGGTACTAAAAGAACTTAGTCAATTTTACTGGTGTAACTTTCTTAGTGTTAATTTATTACATAAACATCCCACGCCCCAAGGACTAGCCGCAAGTGGCCGCCATTTTGGACTTTTTAGTTACTGGACCGATTGCTTCCAAAATCGATATATTCTGAGGGTCCCTGAGGTCCATTATCACGAATCCGCTGCCCGAATTGAAAAAAGTGGCCACCATTTTAAAATTTTTAGTTACTGGACTAATTGCTTTTAAATCGATATCTGGGGATCCCTGAGGTCCCTTATCACGAATCCGTTGCCCGAATTGAAAATAGTGGCCGCCATTTTGAACTTTTTAGTTACTGGACTAATTGCTTCCAAAATCAATATCTGGGGGTTCCTGAGGCCCCGTATCACGAATCCGTTGTCGGAAGAGAAAAAAGTGGCCTCCATTTTGGACTTTTTAGTTACTGGACCGATTGCTTCCAAAATCGATATATTCTGAGGGTCCCTGAGGTCCATTATCACGAATCCGCTGCCCGAATTGAAAAAAGTGGCCACCATTTTAAAATGTTTAGTTACTGGACTAATTGCTTTTAAATCGATATCTGGGGGTCCCTAAGGTCCCTTATCACGAATCCGTTGCCCGAATTGAAAAAAGTGGCCGCCATTTTGAACTTATTAGTTACTGGACCGCTTGCTTCCAAAATTGTCGGCCACTTTTTTTAAATTCTGGCAAGTACCAACATTCAAATAACTTTTTTCATAAGTATTTACCTACATTCGTTTGGTTGTGGTTTTGCTAGTGTTTACATTCACTTCTTTAGAGTGTTAACCTCAGAGCAATGACTAAAGCATAGAGGGAGCGTCAAAATTACAATATATCTTTACTCTTCTTTCTTATTATGCTAAAAATTAATCACGCATTGCGGGGTGAAGGAGACGTGTGGGGCGGGAGCTAGGTGTTCCGCGCGCACTACCCCGCACCGCCGCCTCGGCCTTAATGTCTAATTAGTGATGTGACGCGTTCGGTAATAGTATACATACATTCGATATTTATTATGAAAGTTTAATCTCTTTGAACAAATAACTTTTAAAGAAGATATTGATTCAAATATTGCGTTTTATTTATATATTATTGTTATTTAAATAATTTTCCAATAGGATTATTATAAAATCGAAACGTGATATACAAATATGCTGTAAAAGAACAGCTTTCTCCAAACTGAATATTAAAAAGGAAATAATTGTATGTGCCGTTCATCTTAGAAATAAACTCGTTATTTGATATATTATTCTAAGATGAACGGCACATACAATTATTTCCGAAATGTTATTCTAACCCTAAAAACTGGCTTGCATCGGTTACCACCGTATCAATTTATGAAAATCTATACCTTGCACCCTGTTTGTTATTTTAACACATGATAGAGTTTGTCGTACTAAATTGCTGTTAGGTAGGGTAGGGTTATAGCATAGCTCGCTCCCTTGGAATACCTAATAAGAATAAAATCTTTTTTAATACGATTTAAATTGTTACTTTGTAATACCTAACAAGAATAAAAACTTTTTAATACGATTTAAATTCTACTTAGGAATACCCGACAAGAATGAAATTTTTATTCTATAGTACAATCACAATCTAAGAATCTTTGAAGTGGCGTAATAAAAATTTAAGTTAAGTGAATATGGAGTAATTTTTCATTTCTCTATACAGGGAATGTTAATAAAGGTGACACTTTAAGGTGGGTTTAAACTCATCAAACTGAACAAATTTGCTGAAATCGCGTTTATTTTTTATTTTTATACAAATTGGTCAGCTTGGCCGGTTTTGTTTGAAAAAACTTTAAAAAAATCGCGATTTTAGCAAAGTTGTAGAAAAAAAAGTTACTCAGATTAATCAGTACAAGCCCACCTTAAAATATCATTGCACCTTTATGTTACACCCTGTATATTATATTGAAATTGGTTTTATTGTTAATTGACTTACCTACCCCAAACAGTACCTACATCTATGTGTGAGTATATACTCGTAGGTACAAATGTTTTATTTTTGTATGTTAATAAACATTATATAATCCATAAAACAAGCATAAATTCTTAAAATTACCTACTATATTATGCTGCTGTTTATCCTTGGTTATCGATAATCCGCTAAGGCGATAGTGTACTGCAGCCTATCCAGGCGATAGTGCACTGCAGCCCATCCCTATTTGTCACGTATACATCTATATAGTTTACTATAGCTCACTTGCCTACGATGTATTATTATGCGACCGATGCGGTAGACGCGCTCTATACCTACATACTTACTCTGAGACTTGAGCTTTAACCGCTCGGCTATGTAATATGAACTTAAGTTACTAAATCTTTGACTAGTTTTGAACTCGCGCACATCACAATGGCTTGTGGCGCCAACTATCGATGAATCTGTAATCAACAGTTTCTCATACAAAGATAAAAATATTCTGAGTGAAGGGCCTCCCTTGTGGAGTAATAGTGTTCTGTGGCCCTGGCCCAGGGGGGGTTGCTAGCTAGCTAAGTTATTTAATTTATTTGTTTGTAAAACTAGAGTTGAGTTTTCTCCTCTTTTAAGTTCTAGCACAGTATTACGGTAATTCTGTGGTTTTAGTGTTTTTTTTGAAACCTATAAAACTAACTAAATTACGGCAAACAATTACGACTGTAAGCAATTGGGCTCATATTTTGACGTTAGTTACAGTGAGTGAAGACAGATATTAAATTAGTCCACCTCATTTATATTCAATGCTGCTCTTGTGCTTTGTCTAAGTGGACTTCCTGCACCGTTAGGTCCAGCTCGGTGTCGGCGCGCCTCGTTCGCCGCCATGCGGAAAGTGGTGCTGTTCAAGAGCGCGTCGGACGAGTACCGCCGGGCGTTCAGCGTCCAGAACTACGACGTGACTTTCGTTGAGCCGCTGCAGTTTCACTTCGTCAACAGCGACCGTCTCTCCGAAAAGCTGCTGTCTAAAGACTACGATGGACTCGTGCTGACCAGTCCGCGAGCCATCGAGGCCGTCTCCAAGTGCTGGGACCCTACCAAATTTGTGCTATGGAACACCAAAAAAGTATATACAGTGGGAGATGCGAGCGGCCAGCAAGTGAAGCTACTCTTAGGGCTAGAAGCGTGCGGCTCCACTGCAGGCAGTGCTGAGAATTTAGCCAAAATTATAAGTGAAGAGAACAGTAAGTTGTCAAAATTGTTATTCCCTTGTGGAAATTTGAGATCTGAAACTCTTCCAGTGATACTGCACTCAAAAGGAATCTCAGTGGACAGTCTGACAGTGTATGAAACTCGAGAAAATGAGCATCTACGAATACAGCTGATGGAGCTGAATGAGTCGGCAGAAGACCCATGCTGCATGGTGTTCTTCAGCCCATCAGGGTGTGAGTACATCCACCGACAGCTGCAGACATTCAGCAACCGGCTCTTCGGCCTGCCCCACTTTGCCATCGGCAATTCAACAGCGCACAAGATTGAGACCCTGGGCATCGAGATCGCAGGTGTGGCGGCACGCCCGCACCCTGACTGCCTCTCGCAGTCCGTGCACGATTACTTTACAGCTTGCACTCCGCTCTCCAGGCAGGACTGCACTTTATGACAGTCTGGTTGAGTAATAAAGCTTTGTCATTGTTATTGGTGATGGTTAACTCTATGTAAATTGTGAATTAATGTTGACTATTGTAAAGTAGATTATTCAAATGATATATTTGTTGTAACTTATTGCACGTTTATTTTTTTTATCTTATCTCCTTTTTTAGGTTACCAAACACGGTCTAGTACTATTCCATATTATTATTCTACCACCAGTTATACTGCTTCTGAAGGCTACCACCACCTAGCCGCTGAATATAGTCCAGCTTTGGGACACGGCAGCGGCACTGACAAATTTAAGTTTTGGGTTCTCTGTACAAAGCCAGGAATCTTGTAGTCCCAGCCGCCTAAAGGGAAGTCATTTTATTTTACTTACCCCCACTTCCATACCGACCAGTGCTACAGCTGCACCGAGTTCTCCAACAAATATCACTATTCACCTGTGATCTCTAGATTTTTGAACTGTTCTGAGTGCCTCCGAGGATAGCCTTTAAACTTTGGGGTAATTCCTTCTATACTAGAACCTAAGTTCTGTTTCTGTATTTTAGTTGGTAATTCTTTTTGGATACTGTGGAAGCGACGATCTTTGTCTGTCTGGCATTCAATGAAATTCATATTCACTTTATTTTAATTTTTTCTTTAAACCTAAATTTTACATAGAATATTTTTTTATGTATCATGTGTAATGTTAGTCTTATCAATCACGACCATCTCCTTTTATAGCCTGTTTACCTTCTCTTTGTTATAAAATATGTTTTCCAATTTACCCCACAAAAATTTCTTTTCATATATCCGCTTTTAGACCCTATATCCAAATTCTACATATTATGTAGTGAAGCCATAGCAGGTATTATTAACTGAGTTCAGAAAAGGAGGAGGTTCTATGTTCTACTGTATATTTTTAAGTACGTTCACTGATTTCTCTGTCAATTGTGGACCAATTTTCAAAATTCTTTTTTTATTCGAAAGAGTATACACCTGAGGGGGTCCCATTGTCACCAAGTTAGGCTCTGATGATGGGATCCCAGGGAAATCGAGGGCAACCCCCAAATTTTATAGGCACTTATAACGTGATTCATGTGTATTCTAAAGCTATTAAAATACTTGTGTCTGTTAGTCATCATCTCATGTTGATGAAGGAAGGTACAACTCCTTAACGGGTAGGAGTTGGAGAAAAATTATTTAAATTTTATACATAGATATATACGTAGGTATGCATAGACCGATAGTTGTATTCTTTCAGGTTATTCAGATGGATGAGCTGATGATGCACGATGTAACTCTTGACTTTCATACTGCTGAGATAATAATGGAAGCCACAAGACTCTGTATCTGGTAATGAATTACATGTATTATGATTTGATAACTCCTATTGGTGAAGTGATTGGGTCTAACTTTGTGAGATAGATAGAATTATCACTAAAAATAAAAATAAAAGTTTTAAAAAACTAAAAATCGACTTCAAAATGAAATTCTCTCAAAAGTATGAAATAATATTATTATACTTAAATACACAACATCATAAAAAGCGTCGGTGGCTCAACCGGTAACGACTCGGTCCATCTAACCAGAGGTACCGGGTTCAAATCTGGACGGCCAATGTACCAATGAGTTTTTCAAAAACTTACGTACATATCATTACCGATTGCTTTAACGGTGAAGGAAAACATCGTGAGGAAACCTGCACACGCCTGCGAAGAAACTCGAAGGTTGTGTGTGAAGTTGACCAACCCGCACTGGGCCCGCGTGGTCGACTAAGGCCTAATCGCTCTGATTCGGGGTAGGCTCGAGCCCCTCGGTGGGGACGTACATGAGCTGTAATGATGACACAACATCGGTTCAAATCCGGGCGGCCAATGTACCAATGAGTTTTTCGAAACTTACGTACATATACTCACCGATTGCTTTAATGGTGAAGGAAAACATCGTGAGGAAACCTGCACACACCTGCGAAGAAACTCGATGGTTGTGTGTGAAGTCGACCAACCTGCACTGAGCCCGCGCGGTCGACTACCGTTACAAAATAAACAATTTTTGATTTTTTTTTACTAAGGCCCGATCGCCCTAATTCAGAGTAGGCTCGAGTCCCTCGGTGGGGACGTATATGAGCAGATATGATAATGACACAACATTCACCAACAATAACGAAATCAAAGGTGGGTACGAATTAAATTGGGGGCTTAAAATTTTAAATAGCACACAGGTACTTACGTATCAAATGTTTTAGATTCAATGGTTTGCTGCACAGACCTCAAAAAAAATGTCAAGCCCCTAATTTAATTTATACCCACCTTTGATTTCGTTATTGTTGGTTAATATTGTGTATTTAAGTATAATAATATTATTTCATGCTTTTGAGTGCATTTTATTTTGAAGTCTGTTTTTAGTTTTAAATCAATGTATTTTATTTTTGCTACATTTTTGGCGACCGAACAGGGACCTGAAAAAAAATTAGTTTGTAACGGAAACTCCTTTTCCGTCACAAAATAAAAACTTGTTCGATTTCCTCCTAGACGGATAAATGCTAAATAAATTTTAAAAGCGGAATCATATTTTGATGGGAATTACCCACTTCCATGTCGCCGGTGCTTCCACCGACCGGTGCAACAGCTGCACGGAGTTCTCCAACAAATATCTTACCACTAGTCACCTGTAATCTCTAGATTTTTAGTTTTGATAAGGAACTGTTCTAAGTGCCTCCGAGGATACTCTTTTAACCTCGGGGTAATTCCGTCTATCCAAGGTCCTAAGTTCTCTTTCTGTATTTTAGTTGGTAATTTTATTTGGATACTGCGGAAGCGACGATCTTTGTCTGTCCGGCATTCACAAAATTCATATTAACTTTATTTAAAAAAAATTCTTTGAACCTAAACTTTACCTAGGATATTTTTTATGTATCCATGTGTAATCTTAGTCTTATCAATCACGACCATCTCCTTTTATAGCCTGTTTACCTTATCTTTATTATAAAATATATTTTCCGATTTACCCCACAAAAATTTCTTTTCATATATCCGCTTTTAGGCCCTAGATCTAAATTCTACGTATTATGTAGCGAAGCCCTAGCAGGTATTTTAAATCAATTTATTTAATTTTCGTTACAATAGCCAGATCCCCAATTGCGTTGGGGAATTTTGGTAAGCACGCTTCCGTCTTTGGCATCAACGTCATTTCGTCAAAGTCGGCTTTGTCCTCTGATGAACTGTCTAGTGAGTCCAACAGCAACATACGCGAACTCATTTTCTTAATCAGCCTGTATAAAACGTTTTAGGTGTAGCTCATTCACAGACTCATAACAGAATGTTGGTTTTTCTATAGTTTAGCTCCCGTGTGTGATACCTTGCTATCATCATATCAGCTCATATACGTCCCCACCGAGGGGTACGAGCCTACCCTGAATTAGGGCGATCGGGCCTTAGTTCATCACGCGGGCCCAGAGCGGGTTGGTCGACTTCACACACAACCTGCGAGTTTCTCCGCAGGTGTGGTGCAGGTTTCCTCACGATGTTTTCCTTCACCGTAAGAGCGTCGGATAAACGTATTTTTTTTTATTATTATTATATCAGCTCATATACGTCCCCACCGAGAGGCTCGAGCCTAACCTGAATCAGGGCGATTAGGCCTTAGTCGACCACGCGGGCCCAGTGCGGGTTAATAGTTATTTTGGTAATTTTAGTTAATGGTTATTTTGACGAGTTCAAAATAACCATTAACCTAAACGTACATATGAAATCTAAATTCGAAATCACATTGGTACGTGGCAGGATTCGAACCACGACCTCCCGCCCGGACAGGAGGCGGCGGCGGCGGCCGTAGCCGTTACGCCGACCTTGCTACGAGGGTGGTCCCAGAAGTAGCCGACCTAACCAAGAAAAATCAAAATAAATGGGATAAACTATATTTAATTCTCTACATAGCTTCCTTGTAGCTCGATACACTTTTCCCAGCGGTGCTCTATAGCTTCAATGCCATGTCTATAGTAGGAATCGCCGAACTCTTCAAAATCACCATTAACCAAAGACTCAACCACCATGTTGCTTGAAAATCTTTTCCCGCCGAACCATTTTTTTAGGTTTGGGAACAAAATTAATCTAACGGGGCCAATCTGGTGAATAAGGTGCATGGGGAAGCAATTCAAATTTTAATCCTTCGATTTTAGCCATTGCAATGCCGGATGTGTGGACTGGGGCGTTGTCTTGATGAAACAAAACTTTTTTCATTGACAAGTGTGGCCGTTTTTTCTTTATTTCTTCACTCAAACGCTGCAATAAGTTCGCATAATACTCGCCATTAATGGTTTTTCCTTTTGAAGATAATCTATAAAAATTATGCCACGCGCGTCCCAGAAAACTGAAGTCATGACTTTTCCTGCCGATGGAACTGTTTTTGCCTTCTTTGGAGCTGATTCTCCTCTTTCAGTCCATTGTTTTGACTGTTCCTTAGTCTCAGGTGTAAAGTGATGAACCCATGTTTCATCTATGGTGATAAATTCGACGCAAAAACTCTGCTTTGTTGCTGCAAAATTTTGCTAAACATTCGACTGACACATCCTCACGACGCTGTTTTTGTTCTACTGTGAGTAATTGCGGCACCCATCTTGCGCACAGCTTTCTCATGTCCAAGTTTTCTGTTAAAATACGATGGACTGCACTTTTTGAAATGCTTACCAGATCTGCTAGCTCGCGCACTTTTAGTCGACGGTCATCCACTACCGTTTTATAGATTTTTTTTTACTATTTCTGGATTAGTTATCTCATTTGGTCGTCCACTGCCATGTTCAACTTGGCACTTCGAGCGACCGCGCTTGAACTCTGCAACCCAATATTTTATTGTTGTAAATGAAGGAGCAGACTCCCCCAAAGTAGAATCTAGCTCCACTTTGATATTAGTTGGGCTGAGACCTTTCAAATAAAAGTATTGAATTACGTAACGAACACCAATTTTATCCATAGTCGAAAAATTCGATGAAAACTTTCACTAAATATGCTTCAGAACAAATGCCAAATGACATAGCGCGTTCGAATTGTAAATTTAAATTTCTTGATGTTCACGCTTCCTAAAAAGAGTATTTAATCAAATAAAAACTGCCAGTAATTAAGTAAGGTCGGGTATTTATGGGACCGCCCTCGTATACTATATGTTTTTATTGTAAGATACTTGCAGATAAAATATTATAGTTTAGCTCCCACGTGTGACAGCTTTCATAGCGTATGATTTCAGGCGGGAAACTCTTGTTTTCATACTCTTCCGTAGTCGGGTTTTAGTGTTATTAACTTTTATTTTATTTCCATATTTTTTGTGCTCAGAGTACAACGCCACCCCACCTCGCTACCCGCGGCCGCGTGTCGTGTCGCTTGATTGTAGCGCGCGTACATTGAGCCGTCTCTATTTATCTCTTGTGAGACCATTTGCCAAGAAATTAAAAATATGTAATATCCTTATGTAATGTATAATATATATTTAAAATTTGCTTGTCAAGATCTTCCTTTTGATACCAAACATAATATGAATATCTGAAAAAAATATTTTTTTGGTTGTTTAATTCACTTATTAAATCCGCCATGTTGATTTTTTTTAAATGCTATATATCTTACGCGGGGTTATCGCACGAATCCAAAGACACCACATTTCTCAAGATTTGTGAAGTGGTTTATAGTCCAGTAAATAAAAGATTTGAGATTGCATTAAAGACACCTGAGTAAAATGGATTGGAAATAATAGTGTTATTATTCTTTTATGCATTCGTGGCAATTTCGTGACAAAATGTTCTTTAGTCTCTTAGAAATACCTAAAGTAGCCTTTTAATTTTTATACGCTAAACAATAATTACAAATTGGGTGAAAACTAAGATTTATAACAATAAACTCCTTAAAATTATGGTACTTAAGTTATCTCTGGTTGTAGGCATAAAATTCTTAACATTACGATTACTTTTATTTAATTGTGAGAAAAACAATACTTACAAAATAGAGCCCTCGGAGATTTTTATGTTCTTATCATCCAAATTTAAACCTCGAACATGTGTTAAATTATCCCTAAGGTGACTGTTCAAGAACCTAGTTAGTAGTTAAAAAATGTTTTTTTTATATTTCTCTATTTTACATAAAAGACATACGAAATATTTTCTTGGTTATGCCATTACACTTATATGCTTTATTATAAATCATCATTATCCCTTGTTTAAATTACAAAGGTTCTTCAAAAAACGCAAAAACCTACAATAAATAAAACGGTAATTAAATTTGTAACATCGGGAAAGCGCGTGACCTTTGACGCATGATAAGGACAGCATGTGACAAAGATGGAGTTATCGGGCGAGAAAAAGACAAAGCGCACGGAGGTCGGAGATAGCCTGCAAAGCATTGCAATGTTTACATACGCTTGCCCATCGCCACATTGGACATTACATATTTGATATTACATACATTGCCACGACTCAGTCAGTCTACGACTGTCCTTCTAAGGAAGATATTTTGGAGACTTTTCTCTTATTTTTCGTATGTAAAAGTTTCATTTTTTTTTGTTACTCTTCGATCCTGTTTCTTGTAAGGATTAAAAGACTGTATTATAACAACGGAGGTTAAAATACTAGAATAGTCAGAAATCGCAAAAAAAACTTTTCCCATACTTTTTGTAATTTTTTTGCGATTTTTGATTTCTAGTACTCAACTCAAACCTCAGTCGGTTTGATAGTCTTTAAACATGATCAAATGGCATCATAAAGTTTTTGTATAAATTAAAAGTTATCTTGCTGACTGTTTACTTTTATAAGCTGTGAATGGGGGCCAAAATACCTTCCAAAGTTAACGACAGTCTCCTAAGGTACCTGCCATTACTGAACCGTCTCAAAGGGCAAGCCTGTATTGTAACCAACTAAAAAAAATGAATTTTGTATAGGATGACCGTACCTTATTTCAAATCACCACCACCACCACCCCCATGTACTTTTTATTAATCGGTAGGGTTGGGAATTACAATTAAAACCGTAATTAATCATAAAATCCATGGAAAAAAATGACAAACATAAAAATATTCTACGGCTCTAATACCAGCCCTTTTGTACCCAGAGCGAGCCTGTGTACCTAATAACAGCCTAGGGTAGGGTTATGCCTATGGAGTTTTTGTGTTGAATTGTTGGTTTTAATGAATAAATAAGATAATAAGTAAAATTAATCATCATCCATCAGCATATCAGCCGAAGGACGTCCACTGCTGTACATAGGCCTCCCCCAAGGATTTCCACGACGACCGATTCTACGCTACCCGCATCCAGCGGCTTCCCGCGACCTTCATCAGGTCATCGGTCCACCGAGTGTGAGGCCTGCCTACGCTACGTTTTCCGGTGCGCGGTCGCCACTCGAGAACTTTACTGCCCCAATGGCCATCCTTTCTACGAGCTATGTGCCCCGCCTACTGTCACTTAAATTTTACGATTCTGAGAGCTATTTCGGTTACTTTGGTTCTCCTACGGATCTCCTCGTTTCTGATTCGATCACGCAGAGAAACTCCGAGCATAGCACGCTCCATTGCCCTTTGAGTGACCTTGAGCCTTCTTATGAGGCCCATAGTAAGCGACCATGTCTCAGTTCCATATGTCATAACTGGCAACACACACTGGTCAAATACCCTGGTCTTAAGACACTATGGTATTTGGGACATGAAGGTATTGCGAAGCTTCCCGAACGCTGCCCAGCCTCTTTCTTGAAGTTGAACCTACCTAACTGAACCGGATATCCCAGGTACACATATTCAGTAACAACTTCTAACGTAAAGCCTCCAACCTTTAGAGGAGTAGGTACGACACGGACGTTAGACATAACTTTCGTCTTGCCAATGTTCATTCTAAGACCTACTTGTTAAGAGGCTCTACTGAGACCATCGAGCATTGTGCCTAAGTCGTCCATAGTCTCAGCCATGAACACGATATCGTCAGCGAAACGAAGGTGGGTGGGTGATGTACTCGCCGTTGATATTATTGCCGAGTTCACCCTAGTCCAAAAGCTTAAAAACATCTTCCAGGGCGGCGGTGAACAGTTTCGGAGATATGACGTCTCCCTGTCTCATCCCTCGCTGCAACCAGATAGGTAGCGAGTTTTGGTCCTGGAGGTGAACCCACATGGTGGCGTTTTCATACAAATACTTCAGTACCTCGATATATCGATAGTCAATTTGGCACCGCTGGAGAGACTGTAACACAGCCCAAGTTTCGACCGAATCAAAGGCTTTCTCATAGTCCACGAACGCTAAGCATAGTGGCTGATTGTACTCTTCGGTATTCTGTATAATCTGTCGCAGCTTATGTATGTGGTATGTGGTACTGTAGCCTTTTTGGAAACCGGCTGGAAGTCTTCAAACCTACGTGCGAGACGATTCGTAATGACTCTCGAAAACAGCTTGTAGACATGGCTCAGAAGTGAGATGGGTCTATAGTTCTTCAGCCAGTGTTTGTCGTCCTTTTTGAAGAAAAGCACGACCACTCTTCTTTGCCATGCCTTAGGTATTTTTCCCTCGAGTATAACGGAATTAAATAACCTCTGAAGAGCTTTAAGTACCGGTATTCAAATGTAAATTCTAATCAAATAGCACAACAACTACTACTCAATGAAAAATCCGCAATACGAAGCAAGCCGATAGCCTTCTGGAACCTTTCTCACACGAGGAGCTTCAAGGGGCACTCAGGAAACTTAAAGATGGAAAGACTGCAGGAATCGACGGCATCTGTACACAGCAAATAAAGAGGTTGGGCACCGCTGCCAGAAACTGGCTGCTTAAGCTATTTAACAACTGCCAGCTCAACATCACAATGCCGAGAGCCTGGAGAAAAACTCACGTTGTGGCTATTCTAAAACCTGACTAACCACCTGAAGATCCAAAGTGCTACAGGCCTATATCTCTTTTATGCCACATGAATAAAGTGTTTGAAAGGCTAATTCTGGATCGCATTTCCCCAAGCCTAGACACTGTGTTAATTAAACAACAGGCAGGCTTCAGGCCGGGAAAATCATGCACCAACCAAGTATTAAACTTCAGACAGTACATCGAAGATGGCTACGAGAAGAACTTAATAACTGGGGTAGCGCTTGTCGATCTTACTGCAGCCTACGACACAGTGAGCCACCGCAGATTAATACCCAAAGTGTTTAACGCGACAAAGGCCTACCACCTAACGAAAATGATTGAGGAGCTGCTGAGAAATCGAAGATTTTCGTGTCATTCCAGGGAAGCAACAGTAGATTGTGGCGTCAAAAAAATGGACTGCCACAAGGAAGCGTCCTTGCACCTATGCTCTTCAACATATACACGAACGACCAGCCAATCCTACCTAACAAAAAGCACTACCTGTTCGTGGACGACCTGGCTCTCGCTAGCCAAGAAAAAGACTTCCCTAGCGTCGAGAAACAACTATCTCAGTCCCTGGTAACTCCATCTATGTACTACGCTGAAAACCAACTCAAGTCAAACCCTAATAAAACCCAGCTCTGTTCATTCCATCCAAAGAATCGTGAGGCAAGCAGACCTCTACATGTATCCTGGCAGGGCTAGCAACTAGAAAACACCTCCATGCCGAAATACCTTGGAGTCACGCTGTACCAACACCAAGATGAAGGTCACCAACTCACCAGTAGGAACATACTACTGCAGCGCCTAGCTGGCAGCACATGGGGCGCCAACCCACATACAATGCGGACCTCTGCACTAGCCCTGTGCTATTCAACAACTGAATACGCGTGCCCAGTCTGGACAAACTCTGCTCACAGTGGACACGTAGATGTAGCGCTAAATGAAACCAGCAGACTCATAACCGGCTGCCTTAAACTAAGACCTGTTTAAAAACTGCACCTTCTCACTGGAATTGCACCCCCAGCTGTACGCAGGGAGGCGGCCGCGGCGTAGGAACGCTGAAAACAAACGATGCACTATATCCACTCTACGACCATGTTCCTGCCAAACTGCGTCTTAAATTCAGGAAAAGCTTTATCACAAACAAATGCCTACATGGTGAGACCCAGACAGAATTTAGAACGAACATCAGAATCAACATTCCCTAAAGGACCAATATCAAATTTAAAAAAACAATGGGTTGGTAGTGGTAAGTAATCAAATATCAATAATATAATTCTTCAACAGATTAAAAAAAATATAGTAAAACAGTCAAAATCTTTACGCGATTCAAAATAAAATCTAACAACATTAAATTTTTTAACGTATATTTATGTTTGTGACATCCTTGATTATTAAGGCGTGGCTGTTATTAGGTACTCTGTCGAACCAATTAACACCCCCCCGCCCCGTGCTGCCATTATGTGTCCCATACATTTTATGTTTCTAATTGCAGCCCCCCAAATTTTAACTAAAGCAAATTGCAAATGTTTATTTTGCCAGAAATTCATGTATTTCTATGTCTGTATCAATAACCAAACTAATCACGAAATGTAGAATTGAAAAATCCTAAGAAATACCTGGTTTTAGGAGCTCTCGAACTTAGCAAAAAATAGCAAAATGGCCGACGTGCACGTTTTCTTGGGTTCGATCCTAAACTGACACTGGCATATTCATGCAAGTGTTACCGTTTTTAGTACGTATTTTGTGCAGAATATTAGGGTTTTTTTGGTACTTTTCCCTGGTAGGTATTGCCTGTAGATACCTTATTATTTAAGCAGAAAGACGAAAAGGCTGCAACTAGGAGCAGGTTGCTATTAGGGGCGTCCCTACTTGCGCGGGGTAATGAAGCGATTTGTGCGAAAGCGCGCGCGTGCGTCAATAAATGATGTAAAAAAGCCGGCCAAGCGCGAGTCTGACTCGTGCACCGAGGTTTACGTAAAATCTTGTAGGCATATAATATAGTATGTATTATTTTGTAACTAGGAATTTACGGTATACGGACTATTTCTTTTACTTGTGCTATCAGACATTGCTTCTTACCAAATTTCATGATTCTAGGTTCACAGCAAGTAGGTACCCCAAAGGTTTTAATTCCCTTGCGAGTGTCAAAGTAATATGTGGCATATCTTTTTACAGCTCCAACTGTCTGTGATCGACTTATTTGATATTGAATTTTCCCACGGGAGCTCTTGAATTTTCCGGGATAAAAAGTATATATTCCTATATGTTAACCCGGGCTATAAGGAACCACCATACAAAATTTCATCAAAATCGGCCTGGTAGTTTTTGCGTGATGCGTGAACAAACAGACAGACATTTTTGTTTGGTTTTAGCCTCTAAATCGTTAGTAATGTCCACAACAGTTATTATTCTCCAAAAATATTTCATGTAAGACACGGCCCCGTTACATTTTTATTATATGTATAGATTAATTTCAACTTGATACCTTCACGCTTTCCTTGTCGACAAACAGACGAACAACGAAGTAATCCAATAAGGGTTCCGTTTTTTCAATTTGAGGTATGGAACCCTAAAAAGGGGTAATTATACTAGAGACGCGCCGAGTACTCGGTTCGGCAAACCGTACCTCAAAAGAAAAAACGGAACCCCTATTCCTATAAGGGTTCCGTTTTTTCTTTTCAGTGATCCTTCACTTCGTTGTCTGTCTGTCTGTCTGTCCATTTGTCAAGACCGTTTTTCTCAGGAACGCGTAATGGAGGTGTCAAGTTGAAATTAGTACCAAATACTAAAGTCTCCAATCACTTGAAGCTGTGAAAAAGTCAAACCTCAACGTCAACGCAGTCAAAAGATACGGGCGCGGGCGTTTATGCCGTATATTTTGACACTCGCGAGGGAATCGAAACCTATTAGGGTACTTCGCGTTGACCTACAATCATGAAATTTGGCTAGAAGCAAGTAAAGGAAAAAATCCTAAAACCGTAAATGGCTGCGACATACCTATACATACGCTAGGTAGGTACGTAACGTGCTAGAAGGCGCGCGCCTGCGAAAGCCGCGGCTCCCCGTACCCCGCCCATTCCTCTCGCGAGTAATATCATTTATTAGATTATTATTGAGAGTGGTAAATAGGTTCTTCGGGGATTTCTTTGTATTTTAGTTAAAAAAATATATAACTTTTAGAATACGTAAAAATATTTAAGGTGTCTTTAATGTACGAGGGTTAAAATCAAATAAAATTTAATAAAAAAATAAATATCAAAGATACCTCGGAGATAATTCTCATAGTTATTGTTAGTGATCATTTACCCATTGTAACAAAATATCACTTTCGTTGCTGTATTATTTTACAATAAAAATTTTTTTAAACATAAAATAGTGAATATCCACTCGATCTATCGATTTTGACCGGGGATAATTACTAATACAATCAAAACGTTTTACAAGAAGCCCTTATGAAAAAAATCACCAGTTTTGCATTTTATGTTCACACTCAAATTTAATTTTATTGCTTTATGGACTAATTACTCCATAATTATCAAAAATATTCAAGAGATAATTATGAACTTCATTTGTTCAATTAATTAACTGATACATTCGAAGTTTTCACTCCAAGTGCATTTAATGCAACCTACTCCATACAAATGTTCCTAGATTGACTGGACTATTAGGAAATACGAGGCAACAGATGAACATACATACAACACTGTCAAAACATAACCTTCCTTTTTTCGTAGTCGGGTAAAAAGAAGGTTGTACAGCTTTGTAATTTTTCTCCGATAAATTTACTTGTAATTTAATCAAAGTTTTCTTTGTCGACTTTGTCGCTGGACACATTTGTATACTATACAGACAGGTGTAACAAAATTGGTGCAGGTCACGTGACTGGGGCTTCTACAACAACTTTTGTTCTACGAGTTTGCTGAAACGACAAAAAAATTAACTCTTCATACACATCAACCAATTTTGTGCATTTTTGTATGGAGGGTCCAAATTTTTTTTAATTGACTATAGGTTCCTTAGGAAAAGTTGTTTAGTGTTCTGAGTAGAACCCCCAGTTAACGGGACCTACACCAATTTTGTTACAGCCTGTATATGTATATCACATCTTTTCGTATTAATTGTTCCAATAAAACAGAACGAAATAAAACACTTTGCTGTATAAAAACCATATAATTATCCACTGTAATTAATTACAATATAAATTTTTAAAAAAACGTGTCATTCTGCGCTGACCGCGCGCGCGCATCCCCGGCGTGCCTCCGCGGGCACGCGCAACGCGCGCGCGTCCCCGGCGCGCTCCATGCAAATGTAGTTTGGTTCCTATTTGAATATTAATCAATCGATGTCAATAAAATTAAAAAAAACGAGACCTACAGTACTCGCATATGATGTGTAACATGTGACAAAATACTTATGAAATTAATTAATTATCGGGTCGTACATTCACGGGCCGACCCTTCGAATAGTAGTATGTCATCTTTGCCTTTGCCATCACACCAGGCGGCATGGCTATGACAACCTTAGTTTTCGAGAATTAAAGAACGTTCGCATTTCCTGTTACACATTTCCGTCTCATTTCACGAAATCACTCCCACAAATTGCAGGAAAGCGAGATCAAAGATGTTACACATCAATAAAATAAATATAGTAAACATGTATAAAAACTTATATGTTATTATGTGTATGAGTTTGTCAGAATTTCGTAAAAAGAACGTGAAGATTTGTATCTTTACGGAATTTTAATAAAACTGACATAATTTTACGGATATCTGACAAAGTGCAAACTGCAGACACGGATATTAGTACTCAGTATGTATATAGTAGAACATGTTTACACAATTTCAAAAACTTTGATTGAAATTAGAAAAAAAGTACGTTTGTATAGAGCACGCTAAGTATACACTCCTCTTAAACAATGTCCTCAATGCTACCCTCTTGAAGGAGAGTGCGCTGTGCACCGTGTGCACCGTGAGCACCGTGTGCACGGGTAGCCGGCAGTGGTGGTGAACGATCAACACAACAACGAAAGGCACACCAGCACGAGTACCTACATACATATGTACATCCAATGAATAATCAATGTGACCGAATATAAGACAAAAATGTTACAAATAGCTGAAGACGTTATTGAAAAAAAAGTTTAAAGCCCAGTGGTACCTAAAAATCCACTTAAACAGGTTTTTAGAATTTATGTTTGAAGTAGTTAACAGTAAATTTAAAATCTAGGAAAACATACTGGTATTATTGAGAATAGTTACGAGGGATTATATCGAATGGAAACACGATTTAATAAAGATGGCTCGATAGAATAATTTCGCAAAGGTACCTCTTTTCAGCCATTTTATCGTCTATTTTCGGTTTTATTCTTAAAATAAGTAATTTGATAGTATGATTTATTTACTAAAATAAAGTTCATAGGTGACTGAAGGGAAAACATCGAATGGACTTTTATTTAAGATAAATATGATGTAAATAAAAACGAAAACATCGAAAAAGTGCAAAAGTGTGGTTATTTTCTTCCCTCTTTACACGTAAAGAAAAAGACAGACAGATTTTTAAGTACCACTGGGCCTTAATGATATGTTTGATACAAAGACTCAGTAGCTACATGAATTAAACCATAGTCGGGACTGGAGGGAGCCGTGAACACGTCTGGTCGGGGCTCAAGTTACGGAGTGTAACAATCATAATTTTATAATATTAGTAACTTACAACTAAACTATTATCTATCGATGACAGGTGCTACTTTCACAGCTGATCGGAGACGGAGCTTCAGCCGGGCCCGCGGGAGTGTGGTGCGGCCTGGGCGGAGACCCACGCCCCACTCAACACCACGGGTGTGACCACACTTGTTCAACTTGCAACTTTCAATAGCATCTTCTTGGTTTCCATGACAACACTGTCTCTATCACTGGAGAGAAAAAGAGAGTGACGCAAGCGCCAATGAAAGTTGAAAGAGAAATAGAAAACGAAGGGAATTACTGTGGTTACAGCCATTCGTTTTATCTGTTGAAACTCCGAGGTTCTAGTCACGAAAAAGGTTACCGTTTGCGTGAACACAGCGACCCAAGTCTTAAAGGCACGAACAGGGTACGACATAAAGTGTACACTAATATTATAACGAGGAAAGATTTGTGTATAAAGTTTCATTTGAATCGGCCCATTCCATTTTAGAGCAGCAGTAATTTTAAGTTTGTATTGGAAACGCTTTTGTGAATACGCTCTTAGGATTTTAAGGCACAGAGGAATATCTGTGCATTGGGTGGCGTATGTCCGCTTAGCCTTAGCCCTCTCAACTGACCAGGCTACGCTCCATCGGATACAGCACAAACTGCACATGATAGATGACATTTGCCCGTTTCATTTAAAACTATCCACTTGCTTTGCGTGTGCGGAGCGGCTCCTTGCAGGGCATGCACACTCGCGCGCAGAGTAGCAGAGGGCCAGCCCCGTAGTTCGCAGGACCCTTGGCGATGGTTACTGGAGGAGATTTTTGCGAGAGAACACCTTCCGCTTAACTATCTCGCAGTTATTTCCGTATGTGAGCGACCTGTCAAGGGTGCCACCCAGACACTTCGGGTAGATACAGTGGTTGATTGGCACTCCGCCCTACTGATGTTGAGTCTACGGCCGGCTTGTCTGTTGCGAAGGTGAAATGCGCATGACCGGGTTTTATGTGGGTTAGTTTTGGAGGCGTTGTGGCCGTAGTAGACCCTTAGCGTTTCAAGTGCTACGTTTAAATTTACCTCTGGCGACGTGCAGACAACGCAACAATACTCTGTGCAATATCTTTCTGATGCAATACAACCTTTTGAGTTCCATCGCTCGCATAACTGTCAAACCAACCACCTCACAACACGCACTCAGATAATGCCTATTCACTCTCGCCTTGAAGATCCCCAAATTATAGGGGTCGGGAAACACAGACGCAGGCAAGGAGCTCCACTCCGTCGCTGTCCGCATGATAAATGAGGAAGCGTAACGCTTCGTGCGTATAGGCTGAATATCAACAACAAAAGGGTGACTGGGGGAATGAGGTCGTGCAGTTCTTGTGCACACTATCCGAAATGAATTCGAAAGCTCGCTCCGCTCTTGTTAGTGTTAAAGACACTGCTTACCACCCCCAAATACAGATCCTGACCGGACGGAGATCCCTGATGAGGTTCATTTGTTGTGAATTTAAGTAGTCAGACTACCGCAGATTTCCACGCAGAGCGACATACACCCGGCGTTAAAGATCTGAAAGTGTGTAAGGATGTGTAAAGGTGAAGCTGGTTGTGTTGTTGTGTTGTTGACTTGTCGAGTTGTCCCATAAAAGCAAACAGTAACCTTTCTCGTAGTTGAAACGTCCATGGGCGTCTCGGGCGTCTCGGGCAGGACATCCGGACTACTCCGCCGCCAAAGTAGCGCCTGCCGCCAATGACGGCACGCAAAAAAACTCACCAATCCAAGCCTCAACGACATACATTACATATTCATTCTCCTATAAATAATAATATCATTTGTTAGCTTAACATAATTATTTATACAGTGTTTAAATATGTATCATGTACCCTTTGTATATATTTTACATTTAAATATTTCAATCAATACGCACTGTATGTATAATATAGACAGTCAGCAAACTGGACGAAGGGAAAATGAGGGCGTGTGTGTCACCTTGCGGCTGGGCCGGCGCGCGAGGCGCGGTCGAGCAACGCCAATAACTGAACAGTGTCACGTGTGTGTCACCTTGCGGCGGCGCCGGCGCGCGAGGCGCGGTCGAGCAACGCCAATAACTGAACAGTGTCACGTGTGTGTAACCTTGCGGCGGCGCCGGCGCGCGAGGCGCGGTCAAGCAACGCCAATAACTGAACAGTGTCACGTGTGTGTAACCTTGCGGCGGCGCCGGCGCGCGAGGCGCGGTCGAGCAACGCCAATAACTGAACAGTGTCACGTGTGTGTAACCTTGCGGCGGCGCCGGCGCGCGAGGCGCGGTCGAGCAACGCCAATAACTGAACAGTGTCACGTGTGTGTAACCTTGCGGCGGCGCCGGCGCGCGAGGCGCGGTCGAGCAACGCCAATTACTGAACAGTGTCACGTGTGTGTAACCTTGCGGCGGCGCCGGCGCGCGAGGCGCGGTCAAGCAACGCCAATAACTGAACAGTGTCACGTGTGTGTAACCTTGCGGCGGCGCCGGCGCGCGAGGCGCGGTCGAGCAACGCCAATAACTGAACAGTGTCACGTGTGTGTAACCTTGCGGCGGCGCCGGCGCGCGAGGCGCGGTCAAGCAACGCCAATAACTGAACAGTGTCACGTGTGTGTCACCTTGCGGCGGCGCCGGCGCGCGAGGCGCGGTCAAGCAACGCCAATAACTGAACAGTGTCACGTGTGTGTAACCTTGCGGCGGCGCCGGCGCGCGAGGCGCGGTCGAGCAACGCCAATAACTGAACAGTGTCACGTGTGTGTAACCTTGCGGCGGCGCCGGCGCGCGAGGCGCGGTCAAGCAACGCCAATAACTGAACAGTGTCACGTATGTATCACCTTGCGGCGGGGCCGGCGCGCGAGGCGCGGTCGAGCAACGCCAATAATTGAACAGTGTCACGTGTGTGTCACCTTGCGCGGCTCCGGCGCGCGAGGCGCGATCGAGCAACGCCAATAACTGAACAGTGTCACGTTTGTGTCACCTTGCGGCGGCGCCGGCGCGCGAGGCGCGGTCGAGCAACGCCAATAACTGAACAGTGTCACGTGTGTGTCACCTTGCGGCGGCGCCGGCGCGCGAAGCGCGGTCGAGCAACGCCAATAACTGAACAGTGTCACGTGTGTGTAACCTTGCGGCGGCGCCGGCGCGCGAGGCGCGGTCGAGCAACGCCAATAACTGAACAGTGTCACGTGTGTGTCACCTTGCGGCGGCGCCGGCGCGCGAGGCGCGGTCGAGCAACGCCAATAACTGAACAGTGTCACGTGTGCGCGACATTCACCTGCCGCGGAGTGTTGCCCTCGCCGTGCTGGGGCACCATGTAAGCTACTCTTATCTAATTGGACTAGCATCAAAATCAGACTTACTGAACACGATCCTATCAAAGAAACGTGTGTAAAATAAATAATAACAAGGAAACCATCACAGCAAAGAGAGGACCTAGTCAGCCAACCGATGGCGTTTGATATTTTGTTTGTCAAACTAAATACCTACATTAAAACCTAAGAAATTGTGAACTGGATTTTAAATACAAGATAAGATTTTTAAACATTAAATCAAATGGACGTGACTAGATAGGCAGAGTGGTGGCAGTGTACTCGTGTCCCGTGCGTACCGCGCGCGGGGCCTTGCTGCGGGTCCTGTTACTGCGGTACACGGAGAATCAAAACTACAGTTACAAGCCAAATTCATGCAAATAACAATCGTATCAGACGACCTTTTATAAAATTACAAATTACACTTATTACGTCACCACCCCAGTGCCCAGAGCGAGGTCGAGCTGCAGAGCCGCGCCGCGTCGCCGGCCGGCTAGAAGTGCGTGCGCGACGGCTGCGGCTGTCACTATAAGGGCGCGTCGCGGCTGGTGGAGGGCTGCGGCGCGGGAGGCGGGGGTGGCGGCGGCGCGGCCGGCACGGCGCGGTAGGCGGCGCGCGGCACGCCGGCAGGCGCGCGACGCGCGTGCAGCCAGCGCCGCGCGCCCGCGCCCGCCAGCACCAGCGCTATGGCCGCGCCCGCGAGCCCCAACCCCTGCATTGCGTAATCACACACTATATTGCGCGATAAGCGATAAGCGAGAGGTGAGGGGCGAGGGTGCAATGTGCAGGTTGCCATAGAACAAGAAGTAAGACGCCGTTGTAAGTAGGATTGCAACGATATATCGGGAAACCGACAATATCGACACTAAAATATCGATATGTATAATCATCCATATCGATAATATCAATATCGGAAAACCACAATAAATGTCGATAATTGGTTCAACCATTGAAATTTTTATTGAAGCATATTTAATTGCTATTCATTTTACCTGCCATCACTATCCTATCTCATCATCATCATATCAGCCGAAAAAACGTCTACTGCTGGACAAAGGCCTCCCCCAAGGATTTCCACGATGAATCCAAATCGGCTGGGTAGCGTTCGGGAAGCTGCGCAATATCTTCACGTCCCAATTAATGCAGTGTCTCAAGATTAAGGTCATTGACCAGTGTGTTTTGCCAGTGATGTGATGACATACGGAACCGAGACATAGTCGCTTATTACTATCTAAATCTAATCAAATATAAATAACTATTGCATCAAAACTACAAGAGCCTAGAGCCGTAATAATCTATAAAAAAGTTTGTAGTCTTGAACCAACAGTTTGAACCGAACTGAAATCTTATCTTTGGTCTTATTTCTTCGACTTCTTAACATGGCTTATACTTCTATTCAGTCGGTCGGTCTATTGGGATAGATATTTGATTGTAAACTGCTTTTGTTTTTCTAATTTTTACAGAGCTATAAAAATAGTGAAAATATCGATAATCGCGTTGGCATGGTCGATATATCGGATATCGATATTAACCTGCCTTCGATATAAATATCGATATTTATATCGATATTTCAAACGACTTGCATCACTAGTTGTAAGTGGCAATAAAGTTCAAGAAAATTAAGCCAAAAACCGTCCAAGTGGGCGTCGTACTCGCGCAATGTAGGGCCGATCTATTCAACATTTGTATTGACACTGGAGTGTTTCCGGATCTCATGAAAGTTGTTCCACTCTTTAAGTCGGGAGAAAAGAAAGACCCTAGTAATTATAGGCCTGTTTCTTAAGTGTTAAGTAAGGTCTTTGAAAAAATTATACTAAACCAAATGTTGACTCACTTTAACATCAATAAATTGTTCCTTAACCTGCAGTTTGGCTTTACAAAAGGGCGTTCCACAACGGACGCGGGAGTTAAACTCGTTAAAAACATATGATGCTTTTGAGAAATCCCAGTATGCGATAGGGACCTTCTGCGACTTGTCAAAGGCATTCGATTGTGTGGAACATACAAATTTTCTTGTAAAACTGGACCATTACGGTATTAAAAATAAGGCTCTGGATCTTTTAGAATCGTATTTAGTAAATAGGAAAAAGTACAAATAAATGGTACGAAATCAAGGGGTTCATGGGTAAAGATGGGTGTGCCTCAAGGTTCTATCTACGGACCTTTCCTTTTTTTAGTTTACATTAATGATCTACCATTCATGGTTGAATCACTGTCGAAAATTGTGTTGTTTGCGGATGATACATCACTAGTTTTTAGGGTTCAAAGAAAAACTGATATGTCTGACGAAGTAAACGACACTCTTTTAAAAGTGTCATCATTATCATATCAGCCGAAGGACGTCCACTGCTGGACATAGGCCTCCCCCAAGGAATTCCACGACGACCGGTTCTGCGCTGCCCGCATCCAGCGGCTTCCCGCGACCTTCACCAGGTCATCGGTCCACCGAGTGGGAGGCCTGCCTACACTACGTTTTCCGGTGCGTGGTCGCCACTCGAGAACTTTACTGCCCCGACGGCCATCTGTTCTACGAGCAATGTGCCCCGCCCACTGCCACTTAAGTTTAGCAATTCTGAGAGCTATGTCGGTTACTTTGGTTCTTCTACGGATCTCCTCGTTTCTGATTCGATCACGCAGAGAAACTCCGAGCATAGCACGCTCCATTGCACTTTGGGTGACCTTAAGCCTTCTTATGAGGCCCATAGTAAGCGACCATTTAAAAGTGTACAACTGGTTTACTATAAACAACATAGTCTTAAATGCAAAAAAAGACCAAATGTATTAAATTCACATTACCTAATGTTATTGAAGTAAAAACAATGTATCCTTAGTTTGTAATGTATTAAATTTGTAAATCAAAGCGTGTTTCTAGGATTAACTGTAGATTCAAGGCTTCAATGGGTCCCGCATATAGAAATGCTAGCTGGCAGGCTTAGCTCAGCCGCATACGCAGTCAAAACAATCAGGCTCCTTACTGATATAGACACCGCAAGAATGGTATATTTCAGCTACTTCCATAGTATTTTCTTATGGGATACTTTTGTGGGGGCATGCAGCTGATATAAATACCATATTTGTTCTGCAAAAAAGAGCGGTTCGCGCGATTTATGGAATGCGTTCTCGTGAGTCGCTCCGAGATAAGTGCAAAGATAATTAATAATTAATATAATGACTTTCCCGTGTCAGTACATTTATGAAAATATGATGTATGTACGTAAAAATCTGCATCTCTTTTCACTAAATATTTACAGGCACAGTCAAAATCTTCGGAATAGGAATAAACTTCAAGTAACTTATACCAGACTTAGTAAAATCAATAAATTCTTTGTGGGACAATGCTCACTCATGTATAACAAATTACCCGACGATGTGTTAAATTTGTCAGAAAAACAGTTTAAAAATTGTATCAAAAGAACTCTTTGTAGAAAAGGTTATTATAAGACATCCGAATATTTAAACAACAAAAATGTATGGGTAGATAGTGTTTCTTCTATCAACACTACTAATCATGTTTAATAGTAACTAGCTGTCCCGGCGAACTACGTACCGCCTTACATTACACTACCATACTCTACCCTACACTACCCTACCCTACACTACCCTACCCTACACTACACTACCCTACCCTACACTACACTACCCTACCCTACACTACCCTACACTACTCTACCCTACACTACACTACCCTACCCTACACTACTCTACACTACCTACACTACACTACCCTACCCTACCCTACATACACTACCCTACACTACCCTACACTACACTACCCTACACTACACTACACTACCCTACCCTACCCCACACTACCCTACCCTACCCTACCCTACATAAGAACCTTCTCCTGACAATAACGAACTCGACAAAAAAGAATTAGCCAAATCGGTTCGTGCGTTCTGGAGTTATAGCGTCAGGAAGGAAAACCCGACTTATTTTTATATAGTAGATAAAATGATGACCAACCTAAGAATTGGTGTGGAAGCGATGAGACATGACAAGTGTTGCGGACAGCAAAATCCTGAAGAAAGCAGTATAGCTGAAACGGCAATACTTGTAGAACGAGATAGATGCGATGACTGAAATAGCGATAGGTTAGAGTAGGATAGAAATAGTTTTATAACATTTTAAGTTTTTTATCCTTTTTTGTATGTTTTATGTAATAAATGGTTATGTTTTTTGTGTTTTTAGTTAGCTAATAAGACTACAAATCAGAATAAATAAGTATTATAGTAAGACGAGCCAAAATGTAAGACAGGCAAAAGTCTAAAGTCGTAATTTTGTAAGAATTTTAAACTTTGTTAATTTGAACCTGAAATATTAGTAGGAAAACTGTAGCTTTACCTAAACTAAGTTATGTTAAAAGATAGCAGACAATGTGAGCTCTCTATAGGTAAAAGTTATATTTAGATATGTTAAGTAGTTTTAAAGATATAAACAAAATAATGTATGACTGGAGATTAAAAATTATGTTTAAAACGGCCCAAAATCGCACGGCTCTCCTTGAGGTATTGCTCGAAGTAAAGGACCCCGAACGATTTTGGCTGTACGATATTCAGTTCCGATCCAGTCCTTCCTAAGGAAAAAAGGAAGAAAAATAGAAAATAAGAAGAAAGAAGAAAAATAAATACCGGGAAATTCCCTGAAGACGCACCCTGTGTGTTTTGCTGCGGTCCACCCCCAATAGAGTGTGGTCCTTCGAGCCGGATCGCTGACAGCCATGGTGCACACAAGGAGCCAAGCGGGGAAAGAAGACAGAAGATTGGTTTTCGACGACCCCCCCCCCCCCCGCTCCCCCTCGGGGAACGAAGCCCGGGAAAACGCGTCAGAACCACCATTGCAAGAGGTGGCCGGGGTACCCCAGGATGGAAGAGGGGTGGATATTCGCCCCGCTCCCCCCCACGAAGCCCCGCACCTGCGGGAGGGGAGGGGTATGGACGATCACCCCGCCCCCCTCCGCGACACACCGCCCGCGCAGTCTACGAGGAAATCACCGTCGGAGCAGATGGGACGCGCCCGCTCCCCGCGCCCCCCGCCGGTACATCATCAAGAAGTATGGGATACGTCGGTCAAGACAGCTTCGCGACCATGCAGAGGATGGATGAACAAGTACCAGCCGCAGGCAACGTGACGGATGCATGGATTGGAGCAAGGAAAAAAGCTCCTTCGGTTCGATCACGGAGATCAAACGCCAGCGCTGCTGCTCGCCTGCAATATGAAGCTGAAGAACGTCTAGCCGAAATAAAGAGGAAGCAACTGGAAATTGAATCGGAACTAATCAAGAAGAAGCTCGCCGCGGACATGGCTGCATTGGAAGATGATGACAGTCAGCAAGAAGAAGAACCATCTGAACAGGTGGATCGGCGAGTTAGCGACTGGCTGCAGAAGAATGAACAAGAGGGAAGGTCAAGACCAGTAAGGACCATCGAAACCCCTAGACGACCTGCCGCTGAAGCAAGAAGAGTGGAGTTTCCGCCAAGAGAAATGAGGACGCCAGGAAGATTCAAGAATTATGACAACCTTCCAGAAACCGAAGAGCATCAGAGACATCGAAGAGAACGCTCGCCAACACCTGCAAGATCACGCAGTCGGGGCATCGAGCAACTAGCAGAGACACTTGAGAAGTTAATGAAGAACCGTCCACCACCACGTCAAGCCTCGGATCTGCCACTGTTCTCCGGTTCTCCATCTGAATGGCTACAATTCAAAGCAGCAATGAAGGAGACTACAGCGCTATATAAGTTCACACCTCTGGAGAACCTGGCCCGTCTTCGGAACTGCTTGCGAGGAGAAGCAAAGGAAGTCGTAGCACCACTGCTGAGTTCATCAACACATCCAGATATGGTGATGAAGACCTTGGAGCAGTGCTTTGGAAGACCAGAAGTATTGGTGGATCGCATCATAGATGAGCTCAAGCGCCTGCCTCGACCAGGAGCAACAGCCAGCGAGTTGAATGCCTTCGCAGTCAAGGTGCAGAACACTGTCACCGTGTTGCAACAGCTGAAGAAAGACTACCTATTCAACCCTCTACTGAAGAGAGAAGTTTTGGAGAAGCTCAGCCCACATCAAAGAGCGCGGTGGTACGACTATGCTGAAGACAACCAAGATGAAGATATACCAGAAATAGTCTTGCTTTCTGCATTCCTGATGAAAGAAGCCGACCGAGCTCTGAAGTATGGTTTCGCTACGATGTCAACTGGAAGGAAAGAAGCAACAAGACCTGGAACAGTCCCGAAAGCTCCAGCGATGAAGGCGAAGAAACCAGTATTCACAACCACGACAGAAGGAACACAACAGCAGAAGACGGCAACCAAAGAAAAGGAGAATGACATGAAATGCCCAATCTGCGAAGAAGAACATGAAGTCCTGAAGTGCTCCAAATTCAAGCTGATGGATTTGGAAGATCGCTGGGAAGCCATCAAAGGAAGCGGCATCTGCTTCAAATGCCTCAACAGAAGACACCGGAGAATGTACTGCAAAGCCAAGGCGTGTGGGATCGGAGAATGCAAACGCCCACACCACGCTATGCTACATAGGGTCTATGCACCCAAAGAGAAAACTGAGAACGTAGCAACACTCACTGAAGAACCACCAGTGGAAGAAGTAGTAACAACTGCAACAATCCCGAACAAGGAAGAAGTAAGGCTCAAGATATGTCCAGTGATTGTCAGCGGTCCAAAAGGAGAAGCACACATCTTGGCGTTATTCGATGAAGGATCTACCATAACGCTACTGGATGAAGATGTTGCAAGGAAGATTGGAACGACGGGGCCACTACAACCAATGATCATGAGAGGGATCAATGCAAGTCGAGAAGAAATCAAGAGTCGCCTAGTCAGAATTGGCATACGAGGGAAGAGCAGCCGGGACTACAACATTTCAGCAAGGACAATAAAGGAGCTGAAGCTTACGACGCAATCTGTATCCCCGGAGCTGCTGAAGAAGAAGTACTTGAGCGACCTGGACCCAGAGGAGTTATGCTACGGCCAAGGAAGACCACAACTCCTAATAGGAACCGACAATTGGGAGTTGATTGTAACCAGAGAACTGCGAACAGGAAAGAAAGGTGAACTGGCTGCATCCAAGACCATGCTCGGATGGGTGATACATGGCACAGTTCCCAGGAGATTCATCAAAAAAGGACTAGAAGAGGTGCTTCATGTCATCACCACTGACCAGGATCGGGACATAGAAGAACTAGTCAAGCAACATTTCGATATCGACGCTCTAGGAGTCTCTGCAAAGGTGAAGATCAAGGCTGAAGATCAACGAGCCATAGAAGTCTTTGAGAAGACATCAAGAAGAAGACAAGACGGGCTCTACGAAGTGGGACTGCCATGGCGACAAGAGAACGTGGAGCTTCCACCCAGCTACAACAACGCATTAAGAAGACTCAACAACTTGGAGCAACGCTTGGCCAGATATCCCGAAGAAGAGAAGCAATATGCAGAGCAAGTCCACAACCTGTTGGTCAAGAAGTATGCACAGAAGTGCGATGGCTCTGAAGTCAACAGCCGCATCGCATGGTATCTACCGCACTTTCCAGTAAAGAACATCAACAAGCCTGGGAAGGTTCGGCTGGTTTTTGATGCTGCTGCGAAATCACAAGGCACGAGCCTTAACGACTACCTGATAGAGGGACCAGACTTGCTGCAACCGCTACAAGGAATACTCTTTAAGTTCCGAGAGGAAACCATCGCAGTAACAGCTGACATTCAAGAGATGTTCCTCCAAGTAAAGATTAAAGAAGAGGACCAACCAGCTCAAATGTTTCTGTGGAGATGGAACAAGGAAGACCCGCCAATCAAATATAAGATGACGTCGATGATATTTGGAGCCTCATGTTCGCCATTCCTAGCACACAGCGTGAGAAATAAGAATGCAAGAGACCACGCCGCAACCCACTCGAAAGCTCTGCGAGCAATCACGGAAGCACACTACATGGATGATTATGTGGACAGCTTCGACAATGAAGAAGAAGCGAAAGAAACCATCCAACAAGTGGACTACGTGCACCGTCAGGCAGGATTCGTGCTGAGAGGTTGGAACAGCAACTCCGAATTTGTGCTGCGAGACATTCCAGAGGAATTGAAGGCTGGAACCTCACCACAACCCATCGCATGCAATGAGAAGTTTGAGAAGACGCTGGGATTGCTGTGGAACGCCAAAGACGATGTACTGACCTTCAACACGTCACTCAGCAGAGTAACAGAAGAAGTCAAGAGCATGAAGAGACCACCAACCAAACGAGAAGCATTGAGCACCGTTATGAGCATTTTCGACCCGTTGGGATTGCTCAGCTGCTACACCATAACGGCCAAGATAGCTCTTCAGAACATGTGGCGAAGAAGCATTGGTTGGGACGAACCAATTCCACTTGACATCGCGGAAGCCTTCATAGCATGGTTGACAAAGCTCGAGGACATCAAGAACCTTCGTCTCCCTAGAAGCTACAACGAGGGGAGGAAGATAGCAAGTAGACAGCTTCACATTTTTTGCGACGCAAGCGAAGAGGCATACGCTGCAGCTGCATACTGGAGACTGGAATACGAAGACGAAGAAGTAAAGGTTGTCTTGGCCAGCGCGAAAGCCAAGGTGGCACCACTTAGAGCTGTGACAATTCCCCGCATGGAGCTACAAGCGGCTCTCATCGGAGCAAGACTCGCCGAGACAGTCATGAAAGGACACCGGTGGGATGTCACTGAAACGTGGTACTGGTCGGACTCGATGACAGTCCTCCACTGGATAAGAAACGGAAGCCGCCGCTACACGCCCTTTGTAGCCCACCGCCTCGGAGAAATAGCAGAATTGACATCGGAACGACAATGGAGATGGATACCGACGAGTGAAAATGTGGCCGACATCGCCACTCGCCCAGGATATGTCCCAAGAACTGATGACCCGTGGTTTAATGGACTATTCTTCCTGCAGAAGAATAAGAATGAGTGGCCTCAAAACCCAGAATGCTTCGAAGATTTTGACCCACAAGAAAAGTTGGTACTGCACGTCGCCGCTAAGATAGAAGAACGAGGGCTGCCAGACATAAAGAGGTTTTCGAGTTGGGAACGCCTAATCAGAGCAACCGCCATAACGCTGCTGTTTGTTGACTACTGCAGGAGGAAGGACAAGACCAAGAGACCAGAAAGACTAGACGTGGAACACCTAAAGAAAGCTGAAGAACTTTGGATCAGGAAGGCTCAACAGGACAGCTTTCAGAGAGAAATAGAGCTCATGACCAAAGGGAAGCCTCTGCTAAAATCGAGTTCGCTGTACAAACTTGACCCTGTCATCGAAGATGGAGTGCTAAGATTACATGGGAGGATTGACGCCGCAGATGTATCACCAGAAATGAAGAAGCCAATCATTCTAGACGGACGACATCCCCTTACCATGTTGCTGATCAAGAAAGAGCACAAGGCAGCTGGTCACGCGAACCAAGAACGAGTTGTCAACGACTTGCGGCAGAGATATTGGATCCTGAAGTTGAGATCAGCTGTACGAGCCGTAGCAAGCAAATGCACCCACTGCCGTATAAGGAAGACAATCCCAAAGCCACCGATTATGGGCAATTTACCAAGAGAGCGACTCGGAGCCTTCATGAGACCGTTCAGCAACTGCGGAATGGACTACTTCGGGCCCATAGCTGTGACCATCGGACGAAGACACGAAAAAAGATGGGGTGCTCTATTCACATGCATGACGACGCGAGCCGTGCACATCGAAATCGCTGCTTCTCTTTCAACGGATTCAGCACTGATGGCGATGAGAAGAATGGCAGCGAGAAGAGGATGGCCAGCTGTCATGTTCAGCGACAACGCTACTAATTTCCGAGGAGCAGACGCCGAGCTGAGGGCAGCGTACGAAGAATGGTTACCCGCTCTGCAAGACCTGGGACTTCACCATCGCATGAAATGGAAGTACATCCCGCCGAGAGCTCCAAATCAAGGAGGAGCGTGGGAGAGACTCGTCAGATCAGTGAAGACTGCACTGAATGCTACGCTCAACCAGAAGTACCCGAAAGAAGAGGTTCTGCAGACCCTGCTGGTGGAAGCGGAATTTTCCATTAACGCCCGACCGCTCACACATGTTTCGGTTGATCACAACGATCCTGAAGCTATTACGCCGAACCATTTCCTGATTGGATCCTCCACGGGACTACCTACCACCGGACCCTGTGAAGTCACCGACAAGAGGACGTGGCGGACATCACAAGCCCTGGCTGACGAATTCTGGCGCCGATGGCTGAAAGAGTACCTGCCGACCTTAGTACCACGACGAGACTCCACAAGAAAGGAACGAGCACTCGCCGTAGGAGACCTGGTGATAGTGGTGGACTCATCCCTGCCCCGCAATACCTGGCCAAGAGGAGTCGTCGAGCATGTGTACCCAGGACCAGACGGAAACGTTCGGAGCGCAGACGTCCGCACGCAAGGAGGAATCTTCCGAAGACCTGCGTCGAGATTGGCGATCCTGCGAGTTAAAGAAAATGAAGAAGGAGATTTTGCTGCCGGAGAAAAAGATGGGACTACGACCAGTCTTCGTCGAGGGGAGAATGTTGCGGACAGCAAAATCCTGAAGAAAGCAGTATAGCTGAAACGGCAATACTTGTAGAACGAGATAGATGCGATGACTGAAATAGCGATAGGTTAGAGTAGGATAGAAATAGTTTTATAACATTTTAAGTTTTTTATCCTTTTTTGTATGTTTTATGTAATAAATGGTTATGTTTTTTGTGTTTTTAGTTAGCTAATAAGACTACAAATCAGAATAAATAAGTATTATAGTAAGACGAGCCAAAATGTAAGACAGGCAAAAGTCTAAAGTCGTAATTTTGTAAGAATTTTAAACTTTGTTAATTTGAACCTGAAATATTAGTAGGAAAACTGTAGCTTTACCTAAACTAAGTTATGTTAAAAGATAGCAGACAATGTGAGCTCTCTATAGGTAAAAGTTATATTTAGATATGTTAAGTAGTTTTAAAGATATAAACAAAATAATGTATGACTGGAGATTAAAAATTATGTTAAAAACGGCCCAAAATCGCACGGCTCTCCTTGAGGTATTGCTCGAAGTAAAGGACCCCGAACGATTTTGGCTGTACGATATTCAGTTCCGATCCAGTCCTTCCTAAGGAAAAAAGGAAGAAAAATAGAAAATAAGAAGAAAGAAGAAAAATAAATACCGGGAAATTCCCTGAAGACGCACCCTGTGTTTTGCTGCGGTCCACCCCCAATAACAAGTCTAGTACTTCTTTTAATAAATATTTTTATCTTAGCATTGACATGAGTGGTGCATGCTCGCTTAAATGTTCGTGCGGATGGTGACACATCAGGAGCCGGGTCATTCCTTTCCCTTTAACCTCTAATATGGTTGATGAGAGCGATGGCTTACTCTCGCGTTATACTCGTGACCGGGTGCTGTCCGTGTGAACTGGCCTACTCTTGTTAAATGCATTCAATTATTTTTAAGTATAACTTTGCGTGTCATATTGTTTTCATGTTCTAATGACATAATCTGGTTTATATCAAGGATTTAATTTTGACGTTATTAACTAATTATTGTTTATTTTTTGATTCTTCACAAATGACATTGTTATTATTATTTTATGACTATCAGGAAGAGTATCAGGAAGAGTGTAATTTGCACCTATTTTGAATAAATATATTGAGGGCTAATCTACGAAGCAAGATGAGTCTTGCAAAACTCAGCAATTCATTTGAGAACGTCAAAAACTCAATAAAGGGCTTAACTGAAAAATATGATGAATTGGCCGAGCAGCCAACGAGATTTACAATCGAGTATCAACTCTGGAAGAAAAAATGGCAGCTGCGCACATTGAGAATCAGCGTATCTGCGAACTTGAATCCAAAATAAAGTCGATGGAACAACAATCTCGGCTATGTAAAGTGTAAATTAACAACGTTCCTGAAAAGCGTGGCGAAAACCTTGTCCACTTGCTGCAAGATATTTCGACTGTGATCAAGCAGCCAATCGCGAAGCAGGATATAATCTCCATCCACCGTGTACCGCATGCTCACCAGGGCAACACCAGGCCAAATAA
Organism: Coleophora flavipennella; assembly: GCA_947284805.1. Classification (NCBI taxonomy): domain Eukaryota; kingdom Metazoa; phylum Arthropoda; class Insecta; order Lepidoptera; family Coleophoridae; genus Coleophora; species Coleophora flavipennella. Next base: position 14,545,246 of record OX369289.1, on the reverse strand, counting down.
CGTTATAGTGAAATTTGCGACTCGGGTGCTGCGGGACGACTTCAACGCCGCTGCGCGTTCAGCCCGTGGTGTAACGTCGGAACAGCTAAATATCTCCGGTCCATCACAGAAGATATACAGGAACATCTTACTCTGGCCAGGAAGGAAATCTTTCGAAATTCCCGTGATACTGCTAGCCGGAACGGATTCAAATACGTCTGGGTTAAGCACGGAGCGATACTCGCCCGAGCAAACGACACGTCACCTCTCATTGCAATCTGATCCGCAAGTAACTTGTCCAAAATCAAGCCATGAACCTCTTGGAAATGTTTTTCAAGGTCTCTGTATTAGACTTCTCTGTGATTACATAATAACTTTCTATGTTTTAATCATAATTTGTGGGACATTCCTAAATGTTTGTTTTCGTGTCGATGGTCTCTGTTCCGCTACTCTACTTGTACCTACACGTTATAACTTAGCGTTAACAATATTTTTGTTGACAACCGTCATTTTACTGTTTAGCTATAGATCAACTAGTCGATTAATAAATAAAAACATTCTTATGAAATATGTAAAAATGCTAAATCATGAATGCAGATATTTATTGTTCCTCAGAAGCAGCCCTTCTCGTATAATCTATTGTTTTTTTATGAACATTGTATCTCGTATCGAATTCATAACTTATGTAAACATCATATTTTTTTACTAACTAGCGCGGCCATTTTTTTTAATATGCGGTTCTGGCAAGCACCAGTATCCAGCCGGGCGGGAATTTACCGCATCCAGCAAGCGCCAGCATCTGGACGGGGCCCTGTTCGAGGGAAGTGATTCACTTCATACCTGAGTATGGAGCGAAAACTATCACTGCGTCTGTCTAACGTTTGCTAAAGCTCCTTGGTAAGACAAGGATAGAGTTAGGAATGAGTGCAAAGCCAACGGTGAATGATTTTCGATAGAAATCTCCTTCGAATCAGTCAGTGCTTTCAGCTGCGCCCGGGCGTTGCGCGTACGTGTTGTTAAAAGTGATTGTTTAGTGATTGTTTTGTTGTTTTGCATAGAAAAACTCTGTGTTGTTGAAATTCCCAATAAACCGGGTAAGCAATACAATGTTATTGTATTATCTATTGTTATTGTAGCATTCACATTTCACGTTTTTTTAGGTTCAAGTGCAATACCTACTGATACCTACTTACCCTATTTTTAGCTTAGAATGTTGAATTATATTTCACAAAGTTTCATACACAAATATTTTAGTCAGGTAGTCAGTTTATGACCATTTCACAGTTATAAGTTTTATATATAGTTCCCATACAAAAACATTGAGAAATAATTGTTTTTGTAACCCTTGACAATAATGGCGACCACCCACGAAGGGCCCCGACAGTTGAGCAAAATGGCGGTTCTGGCAGCGCCATCTGAAATGTACTCGCCGCGGGCCAGACTCTGGCTTTCGCCAGGGGAGTGAATTTGAATTTGACTTTTGAATTTTTTAATTCGTTTAAACAGGTGATACCATAACAATATATTATCAGAATTGCAGGCGTTTACGGACTACATTAAATACTTTCTATATAAATATACACATTTTCAGTGTTACGACGTAATCATCATAACTGAGTCATGGTTAGTTCTGAAATAACGAAATTATAGATTCCCGTTATGCATTATATCGATGTGATAGGGACCGAGCGGCTTGTCCAGTGGTAAGAAAGACGGCGGCGGTGTTTTAGTTGCCGTGCGAAGGGGCCTGCAACGTCCCGCAGTGTTTTGAATCCGATGAAAAATTTTGATTACAATGAGCCGTCGGTTTTATCTCCCATAATTGATGATGTTCTACTTAAATTTCCTTCTCGTGTTCCCGACACATTTAATTTAATTTGTGGATTTAATTAAGTAAAAAATAATAAGAATCGCGTATAAGATTTATTTATTTATCTAACACTGACTTAAGTGACTATGTTTGCGAACAACCGTCCATGCCTTTAGTTCAAGTAGAAATTACTCATCCCCCAGTTTTGTTTCTACATCATTTAGTTTGCCCTTTGAAGCCAATGGAACGCTGTGTTCGGTTTCAATTCGATTAAAACGCAGCAGTCATAAGTACGTCGTCCTTCAGGGTTACACTTCAACATGGGCTCCGATATCGTCAGGGGTGCCGCAGGGCTCTTTACTTGGGCCACTCTTATTTGTAATTTTTATCAATGATTTAAATAAATGTTTTCTAAATTCGAAAATCCTCCTATTTGCGGATGGAAGATTTTAAAAACAGTATTCAAAGTAACCGATTCTTATGCCCTTCAGGATGACTTGGATAGATTTGTGGATTATTGTAAATTAAACAAACTAGATTTAAATATAACCAAATGTTTCTACATGTCATTCTCTCGCAAAAAAAAATGATTAATGTTGGCTATACTCTTAACCACCAAAAGATTACAAAAGTAGACTCCATTCGTGACTTAGGTGTAATCTTTGACTCGGGCTTATTATTCGATAAACAGGTCGATCATGTTGTATCCAAGGCTACTAAAGCCCTTGGCTTTATTATGAGATCTTCCGCTCATTTTCAGAATATTAAGGCTATTAAGATACTTTACTGTGCTTATGTACGTAGCCACCTTGAGTATGCTTCTCAAGTGTGGGATCCACGGTATGACGTATATATGTCGCAGGATAATTTGATAATCCGTCGTTTCGCGAAAATCCTAGGAAAATTGGATACTATGGAGTAGAAAACTCCTAATAAAACCAAGTCGGACGGAGCCCCGCTATGCGGGGCTCCTTTTTACGGTAGAAAAAGACATGCTAACATAACCTAACCTATTTAACGAAGCGGGGCTCCGTCCGACTTGGTTTTATTAGGAGTTTTCTACTCCATAGTATCCAATTTTCCTAGGATTTTCGCGAAACGACGGATTATCAAATTATCCTGCGACATATATAAGGTCTAACAAAATTAGCTGAAACTATTTTAAGGGCAAGTTCAGTAAACGAAACTGAACAACTTTTTCTTCAGCGACCATACTGAAATCTAAGAAAAAAAATCTACAATAAAAAAAAAAGAAATCTTAATAAATCCGGCACTGGCCATCGTACCGTAGCAGTCCACGCGCCTGACGCGCCTCCGCCGGGCTCCGCCACAAGCCACGCCAGATAGTGCAAGCCGTGTCTTCCGTCGCGTCGGACACATATTGGGTAGGTACCTATCTAAACCCTATTTGTTTGGAAATAGCCAGACATGTAAACAAAACATGAACTTCAAAATAAACTAGTTTCAATTGGTTTTCAAGTCAGTTATGGTTTAGGCCGCAGGTGGAGGGTTTTTAAAAACACTTTAATATAAGAAAGTGAGTTTAATAGTAGATAATATGATTAACAGCTAATTATAAGTACTAATTATATAAATTATGTCCAAGCGCTACCGCGATGGTGCGACAGAAAGGCGGCGGGTCTCGGTGCCCGTCCCTTAAATTAACTTTGTTTCGCAATCATCATTGCATTGAGTCATTGTGTGATCCAGAAGCTTCCATGATGATGGTGTACGAGGTGACAGACTCGTAACTCCTCCGCCCCTAGATGAAAGACTATTGGCCAAGCTTGAGAGAAAATGTTGCAGCTTTTCTTTCTTCTAGAGTCGTCGCGTTGCGTGAAGATTGGTCAGCATGTCTTTCTTCGTTGAATTTTATTAGGTTTCTTAGTGTGTGGCGGCGTCCGTACAATATAGCGAGTGCAACTGTACCAAATATGATGATTGCGTAAACTGGTATTGTTGTATGGAATATGCTCGCTGTTGGGTCCGGTGAGTCAACTGTAGTCGGAATCTCCATTAGTACTTGGTGTTGAATGTTGTGTAATTTATTCAGGTCGATGGATGTCAGGTTATAACGAATTGAATTCTTTGTCGATTTTGCTGACAACTTGGGAATTTTTATGATTTCGACAGCATGTCCGTGAATTTTGTCATCAATGTTGATGATTGTGAATGATGGAGTTTTGAGGTGGCATTTCTGAGGGATGGTTGGAGGGGGTTTAGTGGCATAGCACTTGAAGGTTGATTTGCCATGGGGTTGTTTATAGGCCGGTGAAATGGTCTGGGTTGATTGAACTGATTATTTAATGGCATATTGAACGGAATTGAGAACTTTGGGTGATTATTTTGGGTTTTTGGGTATTGGGACGCTTTACCTTGTAGGTAGAGAATATTACTTTCCTCCAATGCATACTCTAGGGCAGACTCTATAGTAACAGGTCGCATACATCTAATTCTAGAGCCTAGAGGCTCGGATAGGCCTTTCAGGAAGGTTTGAAGCGATAGTTTCCTATACAACTCGCGTTTTGCTGCGACTGTGGTAGGTATGGTTTCGTGCAGCTCTATATAAGTGACAATAGTAGAAAAAAGATTTTGCACGCGTTCGTAAAAAATACTAGGAGAATCTTTTCCTTGTGTAAGCATGGATAGATCTGTGTATAAGGATGTTTCATCCCTATGATCAGAGAAACTGTTAACTAAGGTGTTTCTAATGGTTTGCCAACTGTTAGGGATGCCATTTGCAGACAGAGTTCTGGCTGCTGGGCCTACGATTTTATTCAGGATTCCGTTTAACAATGATGTATTATTCAACTCGTTTCCTGGGAGGGGATTTACATATTTTAAAATTAATTTGTCGCAGATATCTAAAAATCTGACCAATATATGAGGGTTCCCGTCGAATTCAGGGACAACCCTTAAAGATCTCCAAATTTTTTCTGTTAGGTCTTCAGCTATTTGCTGTGGTGCAGCGTCATGAGCACCCTGGGTTTCGTTATTGCTAGCCATTTCTAACTCGTCGTCAGACAATTCTTCTAAGACAGCTAGAAGATCGCTATGAAATCTATCAGCCCTAAGACTTTCACGAAGAGAAGTCGGACTGTTGGGCTTAAGGCCCCTTTCTCTACGAGGGTAGAAAATTTTGAATATTAATAATTAAAACTAAAAAATAGAACTAGTTATACTTAGGATAAGGTTTCCAGGATCGGATATGACAACCAATAGGATTGTGTAACTTATATCTATTACTCACAAAAACAGCATGATTTTGCAAACGAGACCCATCGATGTTTGGATTGATCACGTAGACTCCTTCCAGCGGTCAACCGTAGTAGGTTCTTGATAGCCAACGATTCGACGAAGCGGCGATTCGATTTTTGGAAACGCGTCGCGTCTAGTTAGACTACCTCAACAACGACTGCGCCAGTTATGGTTTAGGCCGCAGGTGGAGGGTTTTTAAAAACACTTTAATATAAGAAAGTGAGTTTAATAGTAGATAATATGATTAACAGCTAATTATAAGTACTAATTATATAAATTATGTCCAAGCGCTACCGCGATGGTGCGACAGAAAGGCGGCGGGTCTCGGTGCCCGTCCCTTAAATTAACTTTGTTTCGCAATCATCATTGCATTAAGTCATTGTGTGATCCAGAAGCTTCCATGATGATGGTGTACGAGGTGACAGACTCGTAACTAGTCTTAAATGAACTAAAACACAGTATTTATGTCAATAAAATCCTTGATGTCCAAATGTAAGTGATTAAGCTAAAATGATAAAATGATTTGTTTACATGTTTGGCCATTTCCAAACAAATAGGTAGATTTTTCTTTAATGTGACTTGTCCGCAAACAGGCTAAGGCGAACTACCTACCTACTTGCTTCTTATGTCTCCGGTGATTTTCTTGGTTGACCGGCATCTACAGGTCGTGGCATACTCGTAAAAGTACCGTAATCCCGGAATCGCTGCAAAGCACCTTGAAACATGTTCCTGGTGTCTATTAGGTTGTGGTTACAAACTTCATAGCACACCGCCATGTCCAAATATTGTTGTACATGGCATTTTCACAATGAAACACTTAACTTAGGCACTTAGGTCACAATCTGTAGGTTCGGCTTTGAGAACGTAACTCAATGAGTGCGCGAGAGTAACTGAGATATTTTTTTCGCGCACGCATCGCACACTTGTTTGTAGGCGAAATGTACCTACGAGCGAGCAGCAAAATAGTTCAATGGTCAATGGCCTCAACGCTTCAAAGAAGCCGCTCAATTTCTTATTTTTCGAAAAGTGTAAATACCTGTTAGGTTGTATTTTACTACCTACATCTAAATGGGGAACTATAAGGTTTTAAATAGGTAATATTAGTTTTTAAATAAGAATTGATTGAGAGAACTACCAAAGGTCAACGGCCAGGCACAGCGCAGTTTCGTTGCGGCAAGGCACGAATCCAGCGAAAAGACAGGACCGTTCTACAACACGAGAATATTATAGTGGGCAATAATGGAATGTGGCAATTTTTTTTTAGAATTCGGTATGGTCGCTGAAGAAAAAGTTGTTCAGTTTCGTTTACTGAACTTGCCCTTAAAATAGTTTCAGCTAATTTTGTTAGACCTTATATATCTCGTATTGAAAGAGTCCAAAAGAAATTTCTTCGTTTTCTCGACTATAAGACTCGACAAAGATTGCACGACTCTAACGAAAGATGTCATCGCTACCATTTTCTACCACTGGATACCCGACGTAATATAAATGACATCTGTTTCTTAAGCCAGACTGCTAATGGATCGATAGATTGCCCCGACATACTATCCTCAACCAAACTGCGCACAGATCTACTGACTCTAAGACGTCGATTGATGTCCCTCCAGTTAGAACTAATTGCCGAGAAAACTCCTTCCTGATTCGTACTTTTAAATCATTGGCCGGTCTTTCAGTTCTTTTTTTGTAAGTATTTTAAAAGATTATCTGTCACTCCTCTTTTGTTTGCAACAATGGACGTCTCGCGGGAAGCTTTTCGTGCTATGATTTTCTATGATTATAAACGAGGAACAATCTTCAAGGAATCTTACGAAAATTTACAAGGTGATTTTGGGGAGTCTCCTCCTGCGTTAGCAACGGTAACTTATTGGTTTCGTGAATTTAAACGTGGTCGAAGAACCTAAGCGATGACCCCAGACCCGGCCGACCACCAACTGCAGTATCAGTTATCAAAATTAAAATTTCATCAGGGTAGAGTGGCTATTGCGGGAGAATAGACACATCACATCACACTTCAGGAGATTGAAGCTAAACTGAATATGGGATCACAGGCAGTTTCCGCCATCCTGCATGAACACCTTAAATTTAGGAAGCTTGCTTCGCGATGGATACCTCATTCTCTCATCGAAGAGTAAAAATCCCGTCGTGTTGATTGGTACAAATTTATGCTGGAATAGTTCAAAGGAAGGACTTCGCAAAACGTAACCTAAATTCTTACAACTAAAGAATCTTGGATCTACAGCTACGATCCTCTCACGAAGCAGCTATCCACGCAATGGGTGTTTGAAGAGGACCAGTTGAGGAAAAGTGGTTCGCGGTCGGAGCGTTTATAAAATAAAAGTGCTTCATGGACCCAGTTTGGACACAACAATATTTGAAGAGAGGAGGACTTAAGTATAGTACAATATAAGTATACATAATAAAAAAACGAGACCTACAGTACTCGCATATGATGTGTAACATGTGACAAAATACTTATGAAATTAATTAATTATCGGGTCGTACATTCACGGGCCGACCCACAGTGCTGCACCGCCATACAAGCGATCGCTCGAAATTCAATATGTTACAGAATCCATTTAAAATCTTAATAAGACCATCTTTAATAGTTTATTTTGATTAAATATGGGATTTCAGAATGTTTTTATTATTTATTAAATATTCTTGAAATAAAAGCTCGTATTATGAATATGGTATATACAATTTATTTTTCATAAGGTACATTTTTTCTGAAACTGACCCGCATATAAAACTAAATTATACGAAATTATTTTATTTTTTACGTATTCATTATTATTAATTATTTAAATGTATGTTCTAAATTCATGTTCATGGAGCACATTCCACCGTAAAAGTTTATTGTTGGGTATAAAAAAGAATAATATTGGTAATTTCAGATGGTTTGGCACCACATATGAAACATTTAGACGTACTGTTAGTATTTGACACAACATTACATATACTGCCATCTACCATTGTAAAATGTAAATCGTGGCTAATACTTAAATCTAAATCTGAAGTGCAAACTGTAGATGGTATCAAATTTGCAATCAATTGTTCCAGTCTATCAGATTCAGCTTTTACTAAAGCGGCATTGGTCTACAAAATGCTGTTGATCCTGGCCGTGGATTATGCCAGATGGTTTTCCCATCTAAAGTGTGCTTCAGCTGCAAAGGCACTAAGGCTACCGAAAGTAGATATTCATCTGTGTTGGACGAATCAGTGAATTTCTGCTTGTATACACTGTGCCCCGAACTACCGTCAAAACCCCATTTATATATCATCGTCAACTCATGAATGGGCGATATATGCCGTAACACTTCTTCCTGAGATTCAATAATACGAGAAACTGTATGATCCAACAGAGCTTGAAGTTGTTCTTCAGCGCAAGTTTCTGTGACCTCAATGTATTCATCTGGTGGATAACACAATTTCTTTGCTTTACGTATATTATTTATACTCGGAAATGTATCTGGGTGCAGGTTGTTGACAGTAGTACGAAGCAGATTATATTTTGATTCTGATAAATTTAAATCCAAATATAACGCTAAAGCTTGTTCAGCTGTGAACACCTTTTTGGCATCTTGGTGACCAGATGACTCTGAAGACAGTGCTGATACATTCTTCACAGCATCTGCAGCTTGAGAATGTCCTTCAGCGCGCAACGCCATAGTATGTGCCAATGATAACTGACCAGAAGAATAATTCTCCACCAACTTCTTTACTTTCTTCCGTTTTGTGGATGGCGCACACTCCTCAAAACTCTTCGGCTTCCTTCCTCGAGAACTAGATTCGACTGGGCTGGCTTCTTTGTCAGCTAGGAAGCCTAGGGAGTCTGGTAACTCCAAGTTTTCAGTAAGCCAAAATGTATTATACTTTAAAAAAGTCTGCATGTTTTGGCCTGCTTTTTTCCATTTCTTTGATGCTACCATACAAAATATGTTATTTTTTTCTTCTCTTAATGCTGCAACCTCTTTTGTACAGTACTCTAAGTCATAAACTTTTCGAACTATCTCTCGAACACCGCTTATTTTACATCCTGGAGGGCTGTCTCGCCACGCGTAAAAACAGTCAGCTTTTGAAATACGGCAAGGTGCATCTACAAAAAAAAAATTCATACATGTTCCGGGACACAAATACCCTTAAAATTACTGTATTTAGAATTAATAAGGTTTCTCGTATTATATAAAAAATATGGTTGAGTTTACAACTACAATTTTTTTTTCCGGGTCTTCTAAAGTTGTTAAAGAAAAAAAATAAGAAACGAAAACAGTTATTATTTTACGATCATTTTATGGTAAAACTGTAAGTAGTATCACAATAAAAATAATGCATTTTTAAAGTCCATACCTTCATTACGAAGCTCCATAATTTTCACAATCGTATCCTCAGAAACATAAATTTTATAATACGATATACAGCAACAGGATACAATGCTAATTATTGCAGTGCCATTGTGACAATGACAAGACATGTTTTATACTTTTTTTTAATGAGTTTAAGGAAAAAGTTTTTATATATTATAACTCTTCAGTAAGTTCTCTTTACAATTATAAGTAACACTAACCATTTTACTTACCTACCACTTTTTTAATTACGAGCAATCGCTTGTATGGCGGTGCAGCACTGTGCGACCCTTCGAATAGTAGTATGTCATCTTTGCCTATGCCATCACACTAGGCGGCATGGCTATGACAACCTTAGTTTTCGAGAATTAAAAAACGTTCGCATTTCCTGTTACACATTTCCGTCCCATTTCACGAAATCACTCCCACAAATTGCAGGAAAGCGAGAGCAAAGATGTTACACATCAAAAATTATAGCCGTTTTATTCCGGCGCAGTGGACCAGTAGCAGTAATTCCGCTAGAAGACCGTACAACCGCTACTAGTGAATGGTACTGCGAAGTTTGCCTGCCTCAAGCTTTCGGGGAGTTGAATAGCAAGTGCCCAAAAAGCAGCGTCCGTAGCATTCTTATTCACCAAGATAACGCGCCCGCTCACACAGCTGTTAGAACCATGGACTATTTGACAACTTCGGGGGTACATATTTAATCCCATCCTCCGTACGGCCCAGATTTAGCTCCGTGCGAATTTATTATTTCCCACGGTAAAAAAGGCGAAAATTCAACACTCCAGACGAGTCCGTCTAAGAATTTCGGCGGTTATTTTTCGACCTCCCGCTAGATACGTTTTTTAATGTTTTGATAGCTGGTTTACTCAAATGCATAAATGCATAGGGGTTGGGGGAGAATATCTTGAAAAGCTCTAAATAAACATTTTTCATATTCCAACTATTTTTCATTTAACTAACTATTTTTGGAACAGCCCATTTTATTTAATTTCGTCGGAGGAGTGCTGACGTACTGTTAAGTGTGGCCGCACATTCTCAGCAAAAATTGGCTACGTGTCACGTGAGAGCGCACGAACGTCGTCGCTCTAATGCATGATTGCAGTCGCCGAGGCCGAAATCGGTCTGGATTGATTGATTAAGTCAATATGCATACAGCTTCAAGGAGACTCTACTAAATAATAACACCATTTGTGTCTCGTAAGTAAAAGTACTTATCATCCAGCCCTCGTGTGTAAATTGCATAACTCTGCACATATAACTATAAATTGAAAATATTTTTGCTGTATGAATCACGAATATTGAAAGAATAAGGCTGACGGGTTGTGGGCACGGTAAGTACAATGAGTGCAGCGAGTGTAGTGTGTAGTGTGCAGTGAGTGTAGTTCGTAGTGCGTAGTGAACAAGAGGGTAGAAGGTACTGACGGCAGCGGAGAGGAGTGGCGCAGCAAGGCGCGGCGGCGTGTAGCGGAACTCGCGCGCCAGCAACAGCGCGTGCAGCGCCAGCGCGCCGCCCGCGCCCAGCGACACCACGCTCCACACGCTACCCACCAGCCGCTGTAACACATACACACATGAGACTCGCTGTGCACAAGCGAGCGGCGCGGCGCGAGCACGCAGCAGTGCGCAACACACTCACCACAGCCGACCAGTCGAGCGGCAGCAGCGCGGCAAGTCGCGTGAGCTCGAGCGCCAGCAGCGCCGCGTGCAGCATGGCCGAGCTGAGCGCCGCTAACAGCAGCAGGCGCCAGCGCGCCGCGAGAGGCAGCCGCGCAGCGCGCACGCCGCACACCGCCCACACGCACCCGCACGCCGTCACGCACACGCACTGCGCACACACACAAGGGCTGTACTAGCACGCCTAGCGAGTGGACGCGTCCCTGCAGGGCGCAGGGCGCAGGGCAAGGCACTCACCACGAGCAGCAGCGCGAGCGCGGCGCGCGGCTTGCGGAGCGCGCGCAGGCGGCAGTAGAGCGGCGCGAGGCGGCGCGGTCGCGGCGGCGGCGCGCGCGAGTACTGCGCGTGCGAGTCCCAGCTGCGCTCCGTCAGGTCCGTGCCGGCCGGGGAGCGCCCGCCCCCGCCCCCGCCCCCGCCGCCTCCGCCGCCGCCGCACCCCGCCCCGCTGCCCGCTATCTCGAAGTCCTGCACATTACCAACCCCTCGCTTTGTACTATTCACTACCAGTTAAGACAAAATATAATATCTCCAGGTTGGTGATTTGGAGAAATCTGTAAACCAATTATGACTGAATATAAATAAATAAATGCTGGTGGGCCACCAGTCTCTTCCCCTACTCGAGAAGGTATACTAAATCTCTTTTTTTCTGCTTTTGTACACAGATGGGAGTTAACGTTTTCGTTATTTTAGTTTATTTATAGGAAAACTTAGTTCTCCTACGGATCTCCTCACTTATGATTCGATCGCGTAGGGAAACTTCAAGCATAGCTCGCTCCATCGCCCTTTGGGCGAGTGGCGGCCGCGCACCAGAAGACGTAGCATATACGACTATTCCGAGGATTTACTTATAGTTGTGCAGTAGTTTGATATGTAACATTCGCTAGACTAATGCAGTACACCACACACACACACACACATACATACACCCACACACCCATACACACACGCACGTACGTACATCAGTCGCTAACACCCACTCGCCCATAGTCACAAACAGACGTATTAAAGAAAGAATCTGATCTCCAAGATACAGGGTCCCCCTAGTTTGGAGATCAGTACACCAAATTACTTACTATTACCAACTCCAACTACCACTTAAGATGTTTTTGTTCCTCATTTTATCACTACAAGTAATAGCAGTGTACCATTTGGTGGTTTGTCAATAAAGATTATTCTTATTCTTATATTTAAGCACGGCGCGGCGGCGGTGGCGGTGGACAGTCGACTTGGTGAAAGTAGCAATTACAAGTTTCCACCGGTTATTATTAGGAACAAAATCATTTTCGAATAACCTAAAAACTTTTGGATCAAGCTATAATTTGATTACAACTTTAATTATTTCGTATTTTTCCCATCAAACCCTTTCATTTGATACCCAAATCATGGGGGTACATACGAAGGCTGGTTGATAAGTATCCGAAATGAGCCATTTAAAAATCTGATAATTTAAAAACAAAATTGCCATTGTCATCTGCCTGGCAAGCACGTTGCGTCCAGGCGTCCTTCCCCGCGCGCAACTAGTGTTGTCGTAGCCGGCCACGTGGGCTATGGGCGAAAACAACGCGGGGCACGTGAATTGTCCATTAAGCGGAACTGCTGGTTTAATTACTGGCAGGAAAGCATCTCCGGCACTTGCCTGGTCAGCAAGAAGAGCTAAGCTAGTACTGCTCCGGTCAATCCAGCCGCGTAGGAGTAAGTCTGGACAGGTGCGATAAGCGCCGGGAAGTGAGCGTGCCTACAGCTCCGGTACCACACCGTCCCGAGCGGGGGTCGAACCGCCAGCAGCGAAAGCCGCGGGAGGTGAGCGCGCCTACAGCTCCGGGACCTACCTGGACAGTAGGTAGTGGTTCTCTTCCACGAGGCACTCGCCTTGCAGAGTACCAGGACAAGCGTCTTGGCGGCAAGACCTACCGTAACTGGTCCTTGCCTTCACCTTATGGTGTTGGCAGGAATAGCGGCCCTCACTTTATGACCTAGCTGTCGGTGAGTGGGGACGCTATATCATAAACCTGGTAGTCTAGCGTATGTGGTAGATATACGAGAGGGAATGTCACTATTCACTGGAGTACTCACCTAAAATCAGCTTATTTTATCGGCTACACTGTGCTTTAGATTTTTTTTAAGTAATTCAATGTTTTGGTTTCTATTAAAATGGAGAAAACAGAAATTCGTGGTGTCATAAAGTTTTAAGTATTGAAAGGGAAAACTGAAACACAGATAAAAAAAACTAGACGTTGTTTTAGGGGAATCTTCGACATTGAGCACTGTCCACACATGGGTAACCGATTTCAAAAGTGGACGACAGAGCTGTGAAGATGCTCATCGCTCATCAAAGAGGTAACCACCCCGGAAACGATAAAAAAAACATAAAATCATAATGAACGATCGCCGTTTGAAGTTAAGGGAGATAGCAGAGATGGTAAACATTTCTTCTGAACGTGTTTTTAACATTTGACACGAACTTTTGGACATGAAAAAGCTCTGTGCCCGTTGGGCGCCGCGTTTGCTCACTGCAGACCAAAAACAACATCGAGTTAACGTTTCAGAGGAGTGTTTGAGGTTCTTTACGCGTAATTCAAGCGAGTTTTTGCGACGTTTCATAACGGTCGACGAGACTTGGATTCACAACTATACACCAGAGAACAAAGAGCAGTCTAAACAGTGGACAAAAAGTGGTGAACCCTGTCCAAAGAAAACTAAGACAAAATTATCGGCCGGCAAAGTGATGGCAAGTGCTTTCTGGGATGCTCTTGGAATAATATTTGTTGAATACCTCAACAAGGGAAGAACGACAAATGGGCCATATTATGCGAATTTGCTGCAAAAATTAAGCGATGAAATCAAGGTTAAACGGCCGCATTCGTCAAAGAAAAAAAATTGTTCCATCACGACAACGCCCCAGTTCATACAGCGTCAATTACAGTGGCCAAATTGCATGAATTGCACGTTGAGCTATTGCCCCACCCACTTATTCGCTAAACTTGGCCCCCTGCGACTTCCATTTGTTTCCAAATCTGAAAAAGTGGATTGGTGGACATAAATTTTCTAGTAATTCTGAAGCGGAGGTCGCCATAAATGACTATTTTGATAGCCTGGACAAAACCTTCATCCGGAACGGTATCCTGGCCTTGGAGAAACGGTGGTCGAAGTGCATCGAGGTAGAAGGAAATTATGTAGAAAAATTAATGATTTTCACAATGTTTATTTGTTTTTTTCTTGTTCATTTCGGATACTTATCAATCAGCCCTCGTAAATAAAAAAGTAAATTTAAAAAAGAAAAAAAAAGTTAACTTAAAATAATAAAAAAAACACTAAAAATCAACCTGCTTGAAAAATAAACTTTAAAAAAGATTGAAACAAGATTACCTATTTCTTTCTCCAATACCACACCCCATAGGTATACCGTAAGCCGAGATCCATGCCCATTGGCTAGTGTTGGCCCTACACTTATTCTGCAGAGTGCCATTCATAGTCGCCCTCTCGCCAATAGAAACAGTAAGGCGCTTTGCACACGACAGGGCGGGGCGGGGCGGTCAATTTCGCCGCCAACGATAGCACAAAGGGAATCCTATACTACCAACGCACATGGAGGCGGCGCGGTCGGCGCTGTCTTTTTGTTCTCCATGTGCAAAGCGCCTAAAGGCCATCCGATGCACCATCTCACAACAATCTCATGCATTCGGGGCAACATGTCTTTATTGTTAAATTAAAGAAGATGCCTTTAAGACATATCGCCTCCAACGGCATGATGCATTGTGAAATAGTGCAGCAGATTTAGGGACACCTAGCCAATGGGCATGGTGTACTTACGTGGTGTGGGATTAGAGACAGAAATAGGTCATCTCGTTTCCATCTTTTTTAGGGTTCCGTAGTCAACAAGGAACCCTTATAGTTTCGCCATGTCCGTCTGTCCGTCTGCCCGCGGCTGAGCTCAGAGACTATTAAAGTGGTATAATAAATCTAAAAAAAATAATTAAGCCTTCCTACTTGTAAAGAGGGGTGAATTTTTATTCGTTGACGTGCCCTATCACGTGGGGTATCGTCGAGCAGGTGAGCAGGTGAGCAGGCGAGCAGGTGAGTAGGTGAGCAGGCGAGCAGGTGAGCAGGCGAGCAGGTGAGCAGGCGAGCAGGTGAGCAGGTGAGCAGGTGAGCAGGCGAGCAGGTGAGCAGGTGAGCAGGTGAGCAGGTGAGCAGGTGAGCAAGCGAGCAGGCGAGCAGGTGAGCAGGTGAGCAGGCGAGCAGGTGAGCAGGTGAGCAGGTGAGCAGGCGAGCAGGTGAGCAGGTGAGCAGGTGAGCAGGTGAGCAGGCGAGGTGCAACACAACACAACTGAGGGTTTGCTATAACTATTATTCGATTCAGGGAACCATTTGCGAAACATTAAACTTTAATGTGCAAATTTTTGTTAAAGTGTCCCCTGCCCTACTACCAGCTAAACCGCTATTTTAGGAAATCTGAATTGTGTTTTTAAATAGTATTGCGGCGTCGGCGCACCCTCCGCTACGCCGAGACACGCACAGAAGAAGTAACTTTATGGAGGGAAGGGCGGGGTCCCACAAAACAAAATAAAATAGGATTTAGCCACAAAAAAATTAATACATATATTATAAAAAAAAGAAATAAATGAGAAGTAAGGAAAAAAGAAGAAGTATTGACAGGGATGAGAATTGAATGACAGAGTAACAATTTGAAAAACAAACAAAATAACAAATAGTAAAAATAGACAAAAAGATCATATAAAAGTAGGTTGAAAATAAAAAAACCAAAAAGATTGACTTCGTCACAGTATGACATAATATAATCGACATAAAAGAAAAACTATCACGGCTAAAGATGTGGACTTGTAAAAGGTTCATAGATCATCATCATAGATTTTCCATACAAAATGTTCTAATTACCAACAGCAAATATAATACGCGGCCGATTGTGAGTCGTTATCGCGGTAAGGAGTCGGAACTGAATGTAAAAAAGGCGTTTTTTGTTGCTCCCTTTATGGTTTTAGTTTGCAATTAATAAGTATAATTGTCAAAATTGAGTGGAGAGGTATGGTGGTACGGAGACCAGCGCGAGTCCGACTCGCACTTGGCCGGTTTTTTATAATTCATATTTTATAGGGTTGCCACCATAGTAAAAAATCACTGGAAGGTGTGGGGGAATGGAACCCTCGGAGCGCGAGTTTGACTCGCACTTGACCAGTTTTTTTATAATTCATATTTTATAGGGTTGCCAACATAGTAAAAAATCACTGGAAGGTGCGGTGGAATGGAACCCACGGTGCGCGAGTATGACTCGCACTTGGCCGGTTTTTTTTATATTTCTATTTTTTAGGGTTGCCACCATAGTAAAAAATCTACAGAGCTGATGTATCTTGTGTTGATGAGCTGATGATGTAAGGTACAACTCATTAATGATTAGGAGTTGGAGGATAATTCTTTAAATATAATAATTTTTTAAGCTTAAATTTTATATATTCAAATAATAATAAATAAAAACGAAGGCAGAGAACAACCAAAAGAGCAAGCTGGTTTTCGCAGCAATTTTTCCACTGTAGACCATATACATGTGGTGAAACAATTAATAGAAAAGCTCAACGAATATGGAAAAGAGTATTACATTGGATTTGTTGACTACAACAAGGTTTCCGATTATTTATCTCATAACATCATATACGGAGCATTACACAAGCAGGGAATAAACAGTAAATACATACAAATAATCTATTTGATTTATAAAAGTAGCACAGCAAGGATCCAATTAGAAAAACTTGGTAAACCATTTGAAGCAAAAAAAGGTGTGAGACAAGGAGACCCACTATCGCCTAAGCTCTTCACAGCAGTCCTGGAAGAAATCTAGATTAGGAGACTGGAGTGATCATCAACGGCACTAATTTAAACCATGTAAGGTTTGCTGATGATCTGGTGCTGTTTGCTGAAGATCCACAAACCTTACAAAATATGTTACAGTCACTCTCCACAGAAAGCTATAAGGCAGGTTTAACGATAAATGCATCAAAAACAAAAATAATAACCAATAATACCAAGACTAAGATAACAGTCGATAACCATGAAATTGAGTATGTAGAGGAGTACATATACCTAGGCCAACTGATAACATAACACCAAAGGATCAAATTACTAGAGAAATCGCATCGGTCACTAAAAGAAGTGATGAAGAACAAATCTATACCAATATCTGAAAAGACAAAATTATCCAACACCTGCATACTGCCTGTACTGACCTATGGGTGCCAAACTTGGTCATTCACAGCTTCTGTACAAAAACTAAAAGTATGCTAACAAAATATGGAACGAAGTATGCTGGGCATCCACTTAAGTGATAGGCAAAGACTCATAGACATCAGAGAAAGAACAGGAGGGGTGGATGTGATTAGGGAGGTCAAGAGCCTGAAATGGCGCTGGACTGGTCATATGATAAGAACCAAAACATGGAAAATGGAGGATAGGTAGACAAATAAGGAGATGGGAAGATCATCTACAAAAAGGCTGGAAGAGATCAGCATGGGAAAGAGATGTGTGGAAGTGTATAGAGGAGGCCTATGTCAAAGGACAGCCTGACTTAGGTGCATGTTGACGGTGACAACTAATTTTTATTATTAGTTTGTCAAACTACTATATATGTAATCTGAGTCAGAGAGGCCTAAATTAGTTTTGTACTGAAAGTTTGAAACTGCTCTTATTTTTTTCCGTTTTGTATAAGCACATTGAAAACTAATTACAAACATTGATATGTGTATACTCAATATATTTACAAAGTTTGGATTCAAACCGGCATGTAGTTTTGTATTAAAGTGGAACTACATATGTATGGAAACTTGAGCCTCCTGGGGACCCTTAAGATGGAACATTTTGAGCTGCCAAGTCCTGATGAAGCAGAGTGAAATTCTCATCCTATGAGTGTTTCTTCTGGCGGTAAGAACTATGGTCTATGGGCAACGGCGACTACCTGCACGTCCTCCCCGCGACAGCTGGTGGGCTCCAGCTCGCGGATTTCGTCCAGCAGCAGCTCTACCTCGTCCGTGGCGTACAGCTCGCTCACTGACACGTAGCGCGCCGGCGCCGCGAGCATGTCAGCCGCCGCGCCTACCGCGCGCGTCGCCGCAGCCACCACCTGCAACCCCCCAACCTCAATGAAGTGCCACCGTATTATATTACAAAGGGCTGACTTCTAACGCGCTCCCACACGCACGCTGCATTGTACCATTGCTAGTACCATTTTACCTTTTCCGGGTGATGACATTGAGACTCCGACTTCTTGTACGCAACCACATAATCCGGAACGGCTGGTATTGTTCACGAAAACGTAGCAATCACGGCAGAAACTTAACCCGATTCATTTGATGGTCACAATCACAGCGCGGACAGCCCCACTTCGAAAGTCGCGGTTATTAGAATTCATATGTGTTTGTATTTAAATTCCACACAAATAACTATCAGGTCTATTCTCTTTACGTATAGTAATTTAAATAATATAAGTAGGTATTTTACATAAATGTAAATCGTAATCATAAAACCACTACCTACACGTCGCCATGTTTGTTATTACTTTTTTACTTTACATTTTATAAAGTCAGGTTGTAAATTGTAATATAATAAAGTCTCTGGGAACAAGGCCTTTTGAGACAGTCTTCATTTTTCAGCTTCATTTCTTTTTTGATTTGAAATGCTTGTGCCAGTGCATTACAAATTACTTCTCTGGAGTTCTTGACAGTATTTTCCGCAGCCTCATTCTGACTTGGTACACCCGGTCACAGTACAGCATCTATAAAACTGCACCCAGTGCAAGTCGGGTCGTCACGTCCTACTTCATTAACCGACTACGAAAAATGGAGGGATATGTTTTTGGTGTCAAAAAAGCGTCGGTGGCTCAACCTGTAACGACTCGGTCCATCTAACCAGAGGTACCGGGTTCAAATCTGGACGGCCAATGAACCAATGAGTTTTTCAAAAACTTACGTACATCATTACCGATTGCTTTAACGGTGAAGGAAAACATCGTGAGGAAACCTGCACAGGCCTGCGAAGAAATTCGAAGGTTGTGTGTGAAGTCGACCAACCCGCACTAGGCCCGCGTGGTCGACTAACGCCTAATCGCCCTGTTTCAGGGTAGGCTCGAGCCCCTCGGTGGGGACGTATATGAGCTGATATAATAATGTTTTTGGTGACAGTCTATGTATGTAATTATGTATGTATGGATGTTAATCTGTTCCCTCGTATTTCCTAAACCACTTAACCGATCGTGACCAATGTGGTGTCTTTGGATTTGTGCCATCACTCCGCATGTCATTGGATATACAGCATGTAAAAAAATCAACATGGTGGATTTTATAGATAAAATAAACAACCAAAAAAATTTTTTTTTAGATATTCATAATATGTTTGGTATTAAAAGAAAGGTCTTGACAAGCAAATTCTAAATATACAGGGTGACTGGTATGACAACGGACACATTTTAGGAGGTGGATCAGAAGACGAAACTGAACAACTTTTCTCAAGAAACCTATGGTCAATTTAAAAAGAAACATGACTTTCCATACCAATTGGTCAGCTCATAAACCAACTTTGTATAAGAAGTCCAACTTTTTTTTGCGAATTGACCATTGGTGCCTTGGGAAAAATTGTTTGGTTTCGTCTTCTGATTCACCTCCTAAAATGCGTCCGTCGTCTAACCAGTCACCCTGTATATACATTAAATATGCAAATATTTTTAATTTCTTAGCAAATGGTCACACAAGTGATATTATGAGACGGCTCAATGTATGCGCGCTACAATTAAGCAACACGACACGCGGCCGCGGGTAGCGAGATGGGGTGGCGTTATACTCTGAGCACAAAAAATATGGAAATAAAATAAAAGTAAAATCACCAAAAAACCCGACTACGGAAAAGTATGAAAACAAGAGTTTCTCGCCTGATCACAAGCTATAATTGGAGTTTACTCCTTAAGAATCGATTTTCATTTAAGGCGCCCGGTATAAAAAAAATATGAGGAGTAAAATCTAGTGATCGTGTCACGTTTTTCGCGCGCAACCTCCTGTGCGCACCTTTCACTTAGCGTTGTTAGACGTGCGATAATTATCGTACATGTACGATAACTTCTACACCAAAACGACGTACGATTACAATATATGTAAGTCCGATAATTTAAAAAACATTGCTTGAAAAAGTTCTAAATTACTTGGATTACCGTACTTTGTTTTTTGTTTTGCGAAATAGCGCGTTTCGCGCGGTTCTGGCAATTGTACGATAATTTTCGAATACTGGTACGATAATTCACTTGCACTCGTCTGGCAACACTGATCACAACTCACATCACAACACAGTTGTCGCGAACACGATGGATTTAACATCTTGTCGCGAATGAACTTCATAAAGATGACCTAACTTAAATTGATTAGTCTATGACGGATCGGTAAACAGCAAAGAGTTTTTATCCTCTTAGTCATTTCACTCGTTTTATATAGGAGCACCGGGCTCATAATTCATTGCATTTCGATTTCGCGTGTGCTTCGATCAACATCTCTTCGAGCCAACCACGAGGATGGAAGAAGACCTGGACCAGCTGCCACTGCTGCCGAGCCAAAGGACCCAAGTTGAGTATCATAGTTGATTTCATATCTTGTCGAAATCTCTCTTTGCTTCTAACTTGCTCGTGTAACTATATCCGATGTAATCTTGATATTTACACAATGCCTGGTGCCGGTATCAGCCTGAAGGCTCCACAATCACCAAACCCCATCGACCTTGCACCATATTTCCACGACACATCATACACGCCACCACAGCTCGCACATAACCTATAATCATCGTGTCCTTTGACACATTGCTTTCCTAACACAGCTAGGTGGAGAGATGACAATTGGACGACGTGGTGCTGACGTGGCGAGCGCGCTGCAGATCCTGTTGAGTACACGGAACGGACAGGAACCCAATCACCTTGGATGAACCTGAGACTTTTTATGGATACGGAAGACGACATACTCGAGTATGATCTGTAAGTTACGGGAAGCCGCAGATCTTTCCGGAGTGCCGACTACCTAGATGTGGATCAATCGACGTGTGAGAATAGCGTGGTACCCGCTGATACTTCGGTGAACGTGGATAGCCAGATGTCGCCTGGCAATGGGGAAATTAAACCTCTCCCCCGACGAGGGACATGGGGATGTGTTTCTCCTCCAACGTGGGACATGGGGAACGCTACCTACTCCCCCAACAGTCCCCAATGACTCGCCAGCCCGGACGCGGGTGGGACGAGGGGACGGATAGCCAGATGTCGCCTGGCAATGGGGAAATTAAACCTCTCCCCCGACGAGGGACATGGGGATGTGTTTCTCCTCCAACGTGGGACATGGGGAACGCTACCTACTCCCCCAACAGTCCCCAACGACTCGCCAGCCTGGACGCGGGTGGGACGAGGGGACGAGGAGAGTGGCTCCTCCAACGTGGGACATGGCAACGGTCCCTGACGACTCGCGGCCCAGGCATGGGGAAGACGAGGGGACGAGGAGAATGGCTCCTCCAACGTGGGACATGGCAACAGTCCCCAATGACTCGCCAGCCCGGACGCGGGTGGGACGAGGGGGCGAGGAGAGTGGCTCCTCCAACGTGGGACGTGGCAACGTGATCCCCTTCCCTTACCTTCCTTACCCCCGACCTATTAATGATTTATTTCTTTCAGCACTGTTGTTTGACGTGTGACTAACCATTGCCTTACTCATGCTACTGTGCTCATGTATTATGTGATATTCATTTGTATACACACCTGACATCAAACACACACTCATAGAAAGGCGCCTCATGCAACACTGATTGCTTATTTCATGTGCATCCTCATCCCGTAATTTAGCCATGGACGGCATGTCCATCCCAAGGTAGAATCCCACTCCTCACGACAGATTATGGGATCCGCTATCATACTCATGCCAGTTTAATTACAGGAGTTGGACGAACACCTGGCAGCACGGGTGGTCGGGTGTACTCTGCGATGGTGAAGGACATGAATTGTGTTGCAGTACAGCGAGTCACATGTGAGTTTAATCATAAGTGCGTACATGACATTCGCGGTGCAGATACTGATATATACACCGCTCCGCGACAACAGTAATCTGATCTGTCATTGTTGCAGTCTTACGATTTTATATTTTACATTATTTAAATTATCGCAGAGATATGCTATATATAAGGTGTTATCGTGATATTTTACAATCTCCATTCTATAATTTGGGTTTCCACTCCATCATGGATGTCAATTTTGTGAAAGCAGATAGCAGAAACGTGCCCAAAGTGGACGCAATCATGGTTGAAAATATGTTCTTCAAAAATAACCCCGATTTTTGTTCTGCAGAGCTGAGAAATGTAAAAACAGCAAAGTAAGTATTATAAAATAATATTACACTACCTACATTAGTAACCTTAATCCTGCGAAATAGTAGTATTCAGTAGTTTTTTAGGTTATAAAGAATAAATTTTGTTAATTAAGTAATTAGTTTGCATTTTCAGGGCTGCACGAGAATCTTATGGTGACGATGCTATTGGGTACGTGCGTCTACGTCGTGGATCAGGACTTTGCATACTCAATTGCAAGATCTGCCCCAGCACAAAGTGAGGGCTAGTTCATACAAATTCACTATGGTGATAGCGAGACTAAAGGTGAAATCGTCAGTTGCCAGTGCTTGGACTGTGCAGTTTCTCTTGTAATGTTTCTAGTAATTTGTTGACATCATTCTTTATATCATCACTCGCTCACTCGTGACTCAAGGAAATGGTGAAGTGAAAACTGTCAAACATCACTGTATTTAAAGTCGTTCTGATACTTCAACAGTTCACAATTCATAATTTTCTTATTTTTTGCTTCTTGAAGAAACTCGTGGTAAAGGTCTGTGCTGGTTTCATGATGTGGAGCTGTTTTTTTGCAAATATGATCTACTGTGACGTATTTCATCATTCACTCTCGAGAGGATGGGTTTTTTTCCAGTAGCATTCAACCTCGGTGCATGAAGGTTCTTCACTGCGACGATGGGTCCCCCAGATATCGATTTTAGAAGCAATCGGTCCAGTAACTAAATAGTTCATAATGGTGGCCACTTTTTTCAATACTGACAACAGATTCGTGACATGGGACCTCAGGGAGCCTCGGATATCGATTTTGGAAGCAATCGGTCCAGTAACTAAAAAGTTCAAAATGACGGCCACTTTTTTCACTTCCGACAACGGATTAGTGATAAGGGACCTAAGGGACTCCCAGATATCGATTTTGGAAGCAATCGGTCCAGTAACTAAATAGTTCAAAATGGCGGCCACTTTTTTCAATACTGACAACGGATTCGTAATAAAGGACTTCAGGGACCCTCAGACATCGATTTTGGAAGCAATCGGTCCAGTAACTAAAAAGTTCAAAATTGCGGCCACTTTTTTAATTCTGACAACGGATTCGTGATAAGGGACCTCAGGGACCATCAGATATCGATTTTGGAAGCAATCGGTCTAGTAACTAAAAAGTTCAAAATGGCGGCCATTTTTTTCACTTTCGACAACGGATTAGTGATAAGGGACCTCAATTACTCCTAAATATCGATTTTGGAAGCAATCGGTCTAGTAACTAAAAAGTTCAAAATGGCGGCCACTTTTTTCACTTTCGACAACGGATTAGTCATAAGGGACATCAGGGACTCTCAAATATCGATTTTGGAAGCAATCGGTTCAGTTACTAAAAAGTTCAAAATGGCGGCCACTTTTTTTCAATTCGGGCAACGGATTCGTAATAAGGGACCTCAGGGACCCTCGGATATCGATTTTGAAAGCAATCGGTCCAGTAACTAAAAAAATTCGAGCGAGACCTACAGTACTCGCATATGATGTGTAACATGTGACAAAATACTTTATAAAAGGACGGCAAAGATACGGCAGACTAGGCTGTATGGTCATAGATACCTTTGCCTTTTCCGCGCTTTTAAAGCCTGAAAAAACGCGACTTCCTGTTACAATGGGACACTTTTCCGTCCCATTTCACGAAATCACTCCCACAAATTGCAGGAAAGCGAGAGCAAAGATGTTACACATCAATAAAAACTTTTTTAATATTTTTTTTTGTCTCATATTTGGAAACTCACTACGAAGCACATGCGGTTCTTTTTTCAAATTTGGCGCGAAAACAAGTAACACATACATACAATAATATACCTATATAATACACTGTGGTCGGGGATAGGTAAAATTTTCGTTTAACGCACTTCGGGTATCATCGCGTGACATCGTAGTTTGATTTTACTCCCATATATTTCATACCCCGGCCTTATATATGAAAATCGATTCTTAAGGAGTAAACTCCAATAAAAATGCTCTAAGTCATTACGAGTGGTTTTTCCAATGCTTATGCAGTTGAAGATGACATAAGCATTGGAAAAACCATGCAGTTGAAGATGACTCGACCAGGAAGACCTTCAACCTACACTGGTGACACTCACATTCAAGTTTCTGATCTGGTGCGGGCAAATCGTTGCTAACTGTAAGAGAAGTTGCAGAAGAGGTTGAGATCCGAATAAGGTCGTGCGATAACATTCTGACCGAGAAATTGAATATGCATCTTAGTTGGATGCAACACCACGACAACGCCTAGGTCATCTTTGACAACGCGCCAGCTCACGTAGCCTTGTTAATTCGCAAGTTTTGTGTCAAAAATCAAATGACTGTCCTCCCTCAACCTCCCTACTCGTATCCAACCTCATATCTCGTCTCGCTCCTTGGTTTTAACCCGACTATGAAAAAAGGGTCATATTTTTGACAATCTATGTATGGATGTTTTCCTAAACCACTTAACCGATTTTGACAAATATGGTGTCTTTGGATTCGTGCCATTACTCCGCGTGTCATAGGATATATAACATTTAAAAACTGTACAAGTGCGTGTCAGGCCACGCGCAATATAGGGTTCCGTAGTTGCCAATATGTTTGATACGAGAGCAGTTTGACAACTCAATGACTTTAAGGTTGAATAAAAACTTTTTTAATATATTTTTGATGTGTAACATCTTTGCTCTCGCTTTCCTGCAATTTGTGGGAGTGATTTCGTGAAATGGGACGGAAATGTGTCCCAGGGAGTCGCGTTTTTTTAGGCTTTAAAAGCGCGGAAAAGGCAAAGGTATCTATGACCATACAGCCTACTCTGCCGTATCTTTGCCGTCCTTTTTTCAGGCTTTAAAAGCGCGGAAAAGGCAAAGGTATCTATGACCATACAGCCTAGTCTGCCGTATCTTTGCCGTCCTTTTATAAAGTATTTTGTCACATGTTACACATCATAGCGAGTACTGTAGGTCTCGCTCGAATTTTTTTTTGTCTCATATTTGGAAACTCACTACAAAGCGCATGCCGTTCTTTTTTCAAATTTGGCGCGAAAACAAGCTTTTTAGAAACAAAAAAGTTAGGCCACTTCTAAGTATTCTTTGAAAATGGAGAAAAGCGAGTTTCGAGTGCTAATTAAACACTATTTTTTACGTGGTAAAACAATTTAAATTCAAAAATTTTTAAGTGCTCCAAAACAAAGTGAGACAAACAATACACATAACTAGTGTACAAACTACTTCGAACAACATAAAAAATATAGTGAGTAAACAATACAATTGTTTAAAAAATACATAAAAACGATCTGAAAAAAGACACTGGAAATTCGTTATGAAACCAAAAATATAACATTAATAAAGTGCAAAATACTAGTGTAGCGTGTGCATTATTAAACCGGAACTTGAATTACATTAAAAGAGGGCGTTTGGAGGATCATAATCGGATATGGAGGAAATAAAAAATATATTGGTTATCATGCAACAAGATATAAAGCAACAAAAACAAGACATGCTAGAGATGAAAGAAGACATTAAATATACAATAATCAACAGCTTCAACGAGAAGTTCAATAACTTAGAACTCAAAAACGAGCTATAGGAGAAAAAAATAGAAGAACAAACAAACAAAATAAAAAACCTAGAAAGACAGTTGAGACGCAGAAATTTAATCTTGTTTGGCGTAGAAGAGAGCGAAAAGTCATATGACGAACTCGAAAGAAAGGTAATAAATATAATAAATACATACACAAAAACTTCATGTGATACTAGCAACATTGAAGCTGTTAGAAGACTGGGAAAAAAAGGCGAGAAAGTTAGAGGGATAGTCATAACATTCAGGCTTCAAACTAAAAATACAAAAAAATAAACAATACTTCCAAAATACGTCATATTACTTGAAAGAAGACTACCCAATAGAAATTTTAACGAAGCGCAAAGAACTACAAGCCCAACTTCAGAAAGAAAAAGAAGCAGGAAACACCGCTTTCATAAAATACGACAAAATTATTATATTGAACCACAAACAACCCCCACATAAACAGTCAAACAAAAGAAACCTATCGGAATCCCCGGAGACACCTCACCCTGGCAGCCAAAATGTTCTTCAGACTAATAAACAACCACCTAAGAAAAACAAATGAAACATGAAGAACTATTTAATACAAGCGCCAAAACTAACCCTCACTCAAACAGAATCAGCTAAATGCCAAAAGAACACACCACAGTACAACACAGTATAGCAATCAAAATCGAACCCTCTTCCAACCCCAATCTCCCAGTACGGCCGGTCACCGAGGGAGAGTACGACCAAAACCCCCCAAGATAAAAAATCAAAAAAAATAATTCGAGTGAGACCTACAGTACTCGCATATGATGTGTAACATGTGACAAAATACTTTATAAAAGGACGGCAAAGATACGGCAGACTAGGCTGTATGGTCATAGATACCTTTGCCTTTTCCGCGCTTTTAAAGCCTGAAAAAACGCGACTCCCTGGGACACATTTCCGTCCCATTTCACGAAATCACTCCCACAAATTGCAGGAAAGCGAGAGCAAAGACGTTACACATCAAAAAAAAACAAACGTTTATTTCTAACCTTAACGTAATCTTCTGATCAAAAATTAATCGTGACATAATAGGTCTGTGCTAAGTTCGCCGCCTAGGAGAAAATGCATGAATAATGCCCGCAATGGCGGGCGGAAGTTGGATGGACAAAGCCAAGAACAGAGAAACGTGGCATTCCTTGGGGGAGGCTTTTACCCAAAAGGGATCCATACAAAAAATAAATAATAACTAAAATTAGAACTAAATACATAAACTTAACCTATAAAACAGAAAGTAATATATGTTTCATATATTTACTAATTTAATAATGGCTATTATGTATAATATGAATTTATCATTGTAATAATCTGTATGGAATTAAATAAAGCTTTATTATTATTTATTATTTAAAACAATTAAGCAGACCGAAGACAAATTGAAAAAGTATTATGATGATTCTGCGCCTTCTCATGGGATGGTACATAAGTGGTTCACTAAATTTCGTTGTGGACGTACTACCACTAATGACGCGGAGCGCCCAGGAAGGCCGATTGAGGTCACTACGGAGGGCATGGTTAATAAAATACATGATATTGTTTTGGCAGACCGTCGAGTGAAGATACGCAAAATAAGTGATGCTGTGCACATCTTGACTGACCGAGTTTTTTATATTTTGCATGATATTCTGGGCATGAAAAAGCTTTCTGCAAGATGGGTGCCGCGTTTACTAACAGTCGACCAGAAACGAAATCGTGTAACAGCTTCTGAGGAATGCCTAGCCATGTTTAATCGCAATCCGAGTGAGTTTATGCGTAGGTACATAACAGTTGACGAAACGTGGGTCCATCATTATACACCAGAGACTAATCAACAGTCGAATCAATGGACTTCTACCGGGGAACGTGTCCCAAAGAAGGCAAAAACTGTTTGCTCGGCTGGTAAAGTGATGGCCACAGTCTTTTGGGACAGCCAAGGGGTTATTTACATCGATTTTTTGGATAAAGGCAACACAATAACCGGAGCTTACTATGCTGCATTGTAAGATAGATTCAATGAAAAGTTGATCAAGAAACGACCGCGTCTAGAAAAGAAAAAAATCTATTTCATCAGGATATTGCACCGGCCCACTCGTCTGCAATCGCGACATCAAAAATTGTCGAATTAGGATACGAATTATTGCCACACTCTCCGTATTCGCCAGATTTAGCCCCCTGTGACTTTTTCCTCTTCCCAAACATAAAGAAATGGCTTGGTGGGCAAAGATTTTCGTCAAACGAAGAGGTGGTAGCCTAAACTGAGGCGTATTTTTCAGGGTTTGATAAAAAATATTTTTTTGATGGGTTTAAGAGGTTGGAACATCGCTGGACTAAGTGCGTAGAGTTGAAAGGAGATTATGTAGAAAAATAAAAAAATATATATGTAAAAAGAGTGTTTCTTCTTTCCAAAGTCATGGACTTATCAAACCGCCCTCGTAAATTGATTTACTTACATTTTGATATACCTATTCTTAAACGCGCTAGCAACATTTTTGAGCAGGTAATATTTTTTAAGATATTCATATCATGTTTGATATCAAAAGAAAGGTCTTGACGAGCACATTCTTATAGTTGCAAATATTTTTAATTTCTTAGCATACGGTCTCACAAGCAATAACAGGCCTCCGTCACTCCATGTACTTGCGCGCTATAATTACCTACCGCCCGGCGGAGCGTTCTCGGGCCGTTTGCGGACCCAATTCAGTGCGGTTTTCACAAACGAAGCGCACGCACGTAGTTTAATTTAAATCGTTTTGTTCGTTCGTACGCGTACCTACGATGCCGTCTGGTGCCTTATGTGCTGTAGATGGGTGCAAATCAAGCAAAAGAAGAGATAAACACCTAAAATTTTCCATTTACCTGTCAATGAAGAAAGGTAAGTGATAAACTATTACTATTTTTTGTCGTTTTAAAATTATTTTTAATACTAGGTATACTAAGCAATAGCTAGTACTCTTTATTACACTGTGGCATTAGCTTGCCTTTCAGACACAGATTTTCATTTTTTCGTTACATAGAAACGTCATACTTACCTTTAACACTATTTTAACAACGTTTAAAAAGCTATTTTTATTAAAATAAAATTGTGATAATATGTGAGTCGCAGGCGCGGCGACCTGTCTCAACTTGTCGTGCTGTTAGCGCACACAAAAACTTTTGACATAACTATTTAGTAATCTGTGCTTGTGATTCGGTTTTATGCGATTTGTAAAAAATATACATGGTGATTTTTTTCTATGAGGAATTTCTAAATTATAAGAGATAGAGCAAAGCGCTCTTAAGAACCGTGATCTCAATTTTAGAGAAAATAAAAATTGCGTGTTAAAAAATAAAAAAAATGATAGGTCCTGGAGTATGTACTCCGGAGATATGACTTTTTCTTAAAATTTTTTTTTGTTATTTCGATTGTATATCACTATACAAACTAAAAATTGTACGGAGACCATAGGTCTAAAGTTGCTAGAAGTTGTTGAAATAAACGTTTTAAATAGTATGTGGAAACTGAACTTACAGACCGATTTTCTAATGATAAAAAAAATATAAAAACCAATTTATAAAAAAAAAAAATATGTTGCCCGCGGCTTCGCCCGCGTAGGGGTATGAAAAATAGATAAGAACCTATTCTCAGGCCTACCCGATATGCACACAAAATTTCATAAAAATCGGTCCAGCCGTTTCGGAGAAGTATGATTACTAACACTGTGACACGAGAATTATAGATAGATAAATGATACAATTTTAAACTACCACCTATAAGTCAAAACATATTCACAGTTCTCAATAACATAGACACAAAAAGTTATGTTAATTTAATTTTATCGAAGAGGCAGCCCTGCGATCGCGCGGTGTGAAGCAAGCACTGCGGTTGCTGACGCGATGGAGTAGGCTATTATAGCAGTAGGTATTAGAAATTTACTACTGAGTGAAGTATCTGTTACGTAGTAACTAATTAGTAATCTGTGGCAATAATGAGACGGCTCAATGTACGCGCTACGATCAAGCGACGTGACACGTGGTGGGGTGGCGTTATACTCTGATCACAAAAAGTATGGAAATAAGATTAAAGTTAAAAAAAACTAAAACCCGAATACGGAAAAGTATGAAACAAGAGTGTCCGCCTAAAATCATTGCCTTTATTTTTCCCTTCATCAGCAGGCGTAGAATGAGGTCATAGACATGTGTCGCGCGCGACGAGAGAAAATTATCTCTTTCTACGGGCTTTTGTCGCGTGTGCGAGCATGCCGTTATAGGTAGAGAGTGTGTAGAGTGAAAAGTCGCGGCGACATAGCAGTTTGATAGGCGACAAATCTGTTTATGATTTTGTTTTGTTGTTCGCAAATTGCTTGGTTTGTAATTCCAAAAAGAGACCGAGATATGAAAATTTGCTTGATTAAGTAATAATTTGACACAAAAACAACTGTTATCGTTTGTGAGGTGGGCAAACGTAGTGATTATATGCTCTTTGGAGGCGAGGGGACTGTCTGGCTCCGTTGGTTTTCGTGCAAGTTTCTGAGACTAAAGCAAAGGAAAATAATAGGAAAAAGTAAGCAGCAGGCGTAGCATGAGGTTCATTTTGTCTACCCACTAATGTCAAATGTAGACCTCGAAGCGCGATAAAACGGCTGTATCTCGACACTGAGCATGGCCCTCGCGAGATAAGACTGGTCTCGCTCTCATCTGTCATTTGGACATTGACATTGGCGGAATTATTGTGCCTTAACATAAAATCAGTTCATATACGTTCCCACCGAGTGACTAGCTAATGTACCGGCACGGCACTAGCATTGCAAATCAAAAAACATGAAGATTAATTATTCATCTTCATATGTTTTTTGATTTGCAATGCTAGTGCCGGTGCATTACAAATCTTCTCTGGAGTTCTTGACACCATATTCAGCAGCCCCATTCTGAGATGGAACACCCGGCTGCAGTGGGGCGTCTATAAAACTGCACACAGCGCTAATTGGGTTTTCACGTTCTCCTTCATTTTATTTTCTTGTCCTTCACATTGCTCACGTGCACCAGACGATTTTATCCAAAACGCACCACTTTTTGAAGCAAATTATAGCAGAAAACAATGCAAAAACAAAAATAAAATAAAACTACGAATGCGTTCACCACAAATCCAGCCAAAAAACTCCGGTGTTGCCGACCGCACGACGCTACGTTTTTTGGTTATGTGTAAAAAGTTTCATTAGAATCAGCCATCCATTTTCAAGTAGTAATTTTAAGTTTGTATGGAAAACAATTTCATGAACCTTATCTTATGTACTTAACCTTGCTTTTGTAAGTCGTTAGCAGCCCCTGTCGTCCTCATTGCTGTATCACAGCTATATAATTTTAACCTGCGTGAATCTTGCAACGCGACCAATACCAGCTCGAGATAAGTTTACATAGTTACACTTAGTTTGGATCAAACGTCAGGTAATTGGGTATGCTAAAAAAAAAAGTATTTTTTTTAATTTTTTTTCTGATGGTTTAGACCATTTTGAAAAACTAATTTGAATATTTCATTTTTTAAGCCTCTAGATATTTTTAAATATTTTTTTAAATTTTGAATCCTTGATGACGTCATCGGTTCACATTACTATGAAACGAACAGCCCTATTTCTATGACGATGAAATGAATAGGCCTTGACGTCAACTGTCAAGTCACTCAAGTCAATCATTCCCAAAGGTTTTTTGGCGGGATTTGTGGTAGACGCATTCGTAGTTTTATTTTGTTGTTTTTTCATTGCACCGGCACTAGCATTACAAATCCAACAGCTAAGGAAGCCTAAATACGTCAGACCTGGCTGTATGGTCTTAGTAACCTTTGCCTTTTCCGAAACGAAACTATCACAAAGCCAACAACGAAACGTCAAAGTCAAAATTTACTTGTCATCAAACATCATAATCTATGTATGGACAAGGCCTTCAGAGTTTAAATGTTTTTTAGAACCACAATAAAAATTGGACCTCTAATGAATATCTTACCCATTTAAGTATTTAATTTGAATGACGTTCTAATAATATTTGATTGTTTCAAACGTAATTTTTTGTGGATGATAAATAAATAGTGCCTTTTTCAGTGCTCGACGAAAGCTCGTCCTCAAATGCAAGGTCCGTAATTGATATGACAAGTAAGAGTGCACGTTCCGTTCAGTGGTGAAATAAGGTTTTATTGTAAACTCGTGACGTCATAGGGGTCAAATGAAGGTTATTGTCCTTTTCCGATTTTTTTACGCAATCTTTTACTTTTTCGAGTGGAAAATGAAAAAATATGGCTTTAAATAAAAATATCTCGAAATGGTTTTTTTATTTTCATGGCTTATAAAAAATTTAGCATACCCAATTACTACCTGGGTGAAACCGTGCTTGTACTCGTGAGACGATCGTTTGTGGTAGCAAAGATGACGTATTAACGGAAGCACAGATTACTAAATAGACGGAAGGCTGTTTGTGCTGCCACACTGATTTGAGAATTTATTAGATCTGTGGAGAAGCCATATTAGCTGGACGTCAGTCTCGAGGCCACGTGAGCAAAATGGACGTGTAACGCCATCGCTGTGATCACCGCGTTTGCATCCATTGTAATCCAAGGCATCCTGTACAATTTCGATTACCAAATGATCAAGACTATTGAAGAAGGACCCCTGTGATATAGCTGCATTGTTATTTCGACGCCCACGACCGAAATACCATATGGCCATCCATCCTAACCTCACCACCCCCTTAGACTTATTTGGGGTGTTAGGTTTTATTTTCGTTACGAAATTTCTTGATTCGGTCCCCTCAAAGCCCGCGATAAAAACTATACAATAGCTTAAAAACTTCCGTGGAATTGTGCCTTGCCTTCTTAGGAGGAACGATAATTCTGAATGCAGCGGGTGTCACACTGTGGGAGTGTTCATCTCGTGATCTCGGAGCATAAACCTGGTGACTGACGGTGTTTGGGCTGTTGCTACCCAGCACACCTTTATTGCTGGTGAAATGTGAAATGATACAACTTTATTTTTCTTTGTTGTTTTCTTGATAGTGAGTAGGTACGCGGGCGCGGTACGGCGACCGAACGTATACTAATTGATATTACACTTAATAAATGAAGTTAGCGTAAACCGCTGACGGCGCGATGTGCGGTCGCAGACCGTACATGCTGCCGGGCGAGAGAAGAGGAGATTTAGATGATGATAAAGTAACTTAAATAACATTGATATGCTTATAGATAATAAAACTTTAAATAACATTGATATGCTTATAGATAATGAAACTTATAACATTGTTAAGCTTATAGATAACTAAGTTTAAAATTCACTAGTCACAAACATTTTTTCGTGAGGCATAGGTGACGTAGACTTATGATTCACGTTTAGTACATGTAGTTCATTTAATTGTCCGTTGATCTGATCACCGCTGGTGCTTTTTGCTCCGCCGCTGACCTTCTCGTTGGCGGCGGTGGTCGTCGTGAGTCGTAGGGAGCGACGCAAGTAGCGTCACGCTGGCCTGCCGCCGCGTGCTCCTCGCCCGCCGCAACGCGTATAAGGCTGCCGCTGCTAAAATTCCCGCCAAAATGAAATAGATGGCCGTGTAGTGGTGGACGTCGTGATAAGATATTTCATCTGACAGGGGCGTCTCTGATTTCATTTGTTCTATTTGGCGGCTTATTTTCTTAAATGATTGGTGATTATCGATGATACTGGTGTTTATCTCAGTCACTGGTATCGTAAAGTTTAAGATGTGATTTATCGTAGCTATCTGTGGTATGTGCACATTTGCTTGAGTATTCATTTCACTTTTCTGATATTTATGAGAGTACATACACTGAGAACTCTTCTCCTTTGATAATACAATCCGGGCTCAGTGTTATTAACCCGGCACTGATAAGCCGCGCGACGGTAACCCGATCTTCACATATGATACGGAGTCTGCACTCGTCGCAACAAAAATATAGGTATTTATTTGTTTGACTGAGTTCTATCCACTCATTTTTGCATGTATGAATAGTCATTAGACATTTATTTGATTTTGTTTCCTTGATTCATAGATTTTCATCTGCGTTCAGTTGATAAACGGGACGCTGCGAATGACAGTAGTAGGTCTGCGAGTCCCGCTGGAGACACTGCTGCACATCGTTATCAGTCATTGATACGAAGGTGTCCTTGCGTAAGTTTATTGCTGCGTGACTTGTAATAGGCGTTAGGGTGACCATGTTTTCTTCGTGTTTGCTTGGAACAGAAAATATTCTGTACAGGTCAAGTCTCTCTGCTTATAAGTGGAATTTTGATTTCAAAGATTAGGTATTCCTTTGTTAGTTTTGCCTTTATGGCCAAGAGATGATAGATTTGAGATAAACCTGTTTGAATATTCTGTATTGGTAGAGATAAATCTCGTGAGAGCTGTCCGGATATGATGTTGAGCTCGTCTTGTAACTGCTGAGGGTATAGAAGATGAAAATTGAATTTTCCATGATGAATATCTGTTATTGAGTCCAAAAGAGTTTCTTGTATAGTTTTCAAGTTTAGAAGCATGCTATTAGTGATAATACTTGAAATGGCAAACTCGTTTAGAAGTTCCAGTACTTCGATAGTCAAGCCGTTGTTTGCCTTATCCAAATTATTGAGATGTTCATTAACGATTTTATGCTGTTTATTGATGGCTTCTTCGGTTCTCTTCAGCAAATTGTACTGGGCTTCAGCCACTGAGGTCTGGTTTTTCCATAAGTTTGCTAAATGTTTTTGATTTTTCCTGATAATATCAATGTCCTTTTGATATTGATTTGCAAAGTTGTCATCCAAGATTCCGAAGAGGCTGTTAGCAATATTGCCAACTCCATTGATTAGGCCGCGGCGCTTCCGTGCACGCGCTTGATTTTGCTAACCGAGCAGTAGGCGATTATTGTAGTCTAGCTCGGAGTGGGCGTGATTTAACTGTGATAGAACCATGTCGCAATGAGTTTTTCTCTGCGTTTTTTAACAGATGTTTTCCAAAAATTTTGAATATTTCACGAATGCTGTGAGTCCAGCCCAGTATGGATTCATATCGTAATAGATGATTAATTTCCACTCGTCTCTGATAAGTTGCATGTTTGCTATTCTGTCGAAATACATGGCTTTCGAGATTTTTGTTGTGTTGAATGCTGCCAATGATGACGTAGCCAAGGTCATGAAAAGTAGGAATGAGATGACCATCGAGGCTAATATTCCTTTTTTCTGCCGACATGATCTGATAGGCCTTGTTTTCTGGGGCTCGGCTGTGTCATTTTGTGATTTTGTCATATTTTCTGCTGATTTTGTTGGCAACACTGATAATTTTACTAAAGGCCTTTTGATAGTGCCGTTTTTTGTTTTCAATGATACTACACGGACTAATCCGTCTTTCCCAGGATGAAGCTCAATAACTCTTCCCAGGGCCCACCTTCCATGTGGTAAGTTGGTGTCGTGTATCAGTACGACATCGTCAACCTTAATGTTAAGCTGTGACCTTTGCCATTTGCTTCTTGCTGATAACTGAGCTAGATACTCAGTCTTCCATCTCTTCCAGATATCTTGATATATTTTTTGTGTCATGTGCCATCTCGTTCGTTCATCCCTTTCCGTTTCAACGATTGATAGTATAGGACCGCTGGCGAGGAAGTGTGAAGGCGTGAGATAGTCAAGGTCATCAGGGTCTTCCGTTAAGACATTCAATGGTCTGCTGTTGAGGGACGATTCCAGTTGAGAAACCAGGGTTGAGTATTCCTCAAAGGTAAGCTTCTGATCTCCAACGACACGTCTTAAATGATACTTTAGGCTCTTGACCGCGGCTTCCCACAATCCGCCTGCGCTTGGCCATGAGGGGCAGTTGAAGTGCCATTTGATCTCCATTTCTTCCAGTTCTGAGAAGAAATTATCTGTTTGTATTTGTTTTAAGTCGAAACAAGCTTCCTGTAGGACTCTGTTGGCGCCGACAAAATTAGTACCACAATCACTGTACATGTGATGTGGCTTTCCGCGGCGGGATGACATCCTTCTGAGGGCTGCTAGGAATGCTGAAGTGCTCAGGTCTGAGACCAGCTCAAGGTGGACTGCTTTTGTCACGATACATATGAATACCGCGATATATCCTTTTGTTGTTTTTGCTCCACGTCCTTTGTTTATCTTGATATCCACGTAACCTGTGTAATCCACGCCGGTATGGTAAAATGGGCGAGTTTGATTTACCCTTGCTTCAGGGAGGTCTCCCATAAGTTGATTTTGCATAATAGGGTTCCACTTCCGGCATGTTACACAACGACGGATATGGCTTTTCACCGCACGAGTGCCTCCAATTATCCAATATTGTTTTCTTATGTATGATAGTGTTATGCGCGCTCCTCCATGGAACGTCATTTTGTGAGCGTGCTCTATGATAAGAGAAGTCAAGTGACTGTTATGTGGTATGATAAGAGGGTGCTTCATGTTTTCGTCAATATTTGCATGTTGGATCCTCCCTCTGATTCTTAATAGGCCGGTTGTGTCCAAAAATGGCGTAAGACTCAAAATTTTGCTTTTTGAGCTAAGTTCTTCTCCATTTTTTAGATTTTGTATTTCTTTCGAAAATTCTTCTCTTTGTATAGTTTTGATAATCATATTCTTTGATTTTCTCATTTCTTTGATAGTTAAATATGATGTTAAATTGCTTCCACGTGTAGTTGTGCGCAAAATCCACGCCAATACACGTACCGCGCGGGTGAAACTGCTTTGCTTGCAAATAACTTGTAGTATGATACTGCTATTGTCGTCACATCGTTGCATCGCTACATTGGTTTGCTTCGTATTTTTTAATTCCTCGTTTGTGCTATATACAGGTTGCTTCTTTTGTTCTTGATATTTAGATATGAGGAAATCGGGACCGTGCCACCATAAAGGATGCTGCTGTAGTTGATGTGCAAATATTCCTCGGCTGGCACAGTCTGATGGATTTTCTTCTGATTTTACGTAACGCCAACATCTAGGGGGCATTATTTCCTGTATATGCGCGACCCTGTTGGCTACGAATGGTTTCCATTTGATTGCATCACCATGTATCCAACCCAGCACTGCGGTAGAGTCAGTCCAACCGTACATGGTTATGTTATGTTTTGATAGGGCTTGATAGACTTTTCTCATCAGATCTGATAATAGGTATGCTCCACTCAGCTCCAGGCGTGGTAAAGTGAGATTTTTATTTTCAGGGGCAAGCCTTGCTTTCGCCGCCACAAGTGTGATACAGGGTGTTTGATTTTTGTCGTAGGTCTTGCTGTACACGACGCCCGCGTACGCCTTAGTAGAGGTATCACAGAAGCCGTGTAGTTCGATGCTGTCATTTTCATGGCACTGGTACCATCTTGGTATTTTAATCTCATTGATGGATTGAAGGTCAATCTTTATCTTGAGCCATTCTTTGCTGATTTCATCTGGTAATTGATCATCCCACTGTAGATTTGCTAACCAGACCCTTTTGAATAGAAGCTTCAATTTTGTTGTTACAGGTGATAGCCATCCGAGAGGGTCATATATTTTGGAGATTTCTGACAATAATGTCCTCTTTGTCCACTTAGTTGCTGTTGTGGTGTCGAATGGCAGTTTGAAGGTGAACTCATCGCTCTCAGGCAGCCATCTCAAGCCGAGTGTTTTTGTTGATTCTGGTTGTTTGTATTCAAAGGCTTCATTTTTTATTTGATAATTAGGGACGGGTACTTCACTGATATTTTCTAAAGTCTTAGAGTTGGAACGCCATTTTCTTAAATTGAATCCTCCAGATTTCAACAGGTTGATTAAATCTTTTTGGAGCTTTTTTGCTTGCTCCATGGAGTGGGTTCCACCTTGAAGGTCGTCCATGTACATGTCTTCTTGTAGAACCTGGGATGCTGGACTATCAGGGTACTTATGGCCTTCATCAATTGATAGTTGTTTCAAGGTCATCATGGCCAGGAAGGGCGCTGCCTTTACTCCAAATGTGATCGTAGTAAGCTGATATTCACGCAGGAGTTGATCAGGAGAATCTCTCCAAATT
Source organism: Coleophora flavipennella (assembly GCA_947284805.1). Lineage (NCBI taxonomy): Eukaryota > Metazoa > Arthropoda > Insecta > Lepidoptera > Coleophoridae > Coleophora > Coleophora flavipennella. Next base: position 14,507,254 of record OX369289.1, on the reverse strand, counting down.
ATTTTTGTTAACTTTTGATGTTCTGGATTTACCCATATTTGACGGAACATTTTTTCTATGTCCGCAATGAATGCAAATCTATATTGTCTCCATTTGAGTATCAAGGACATTAAATCTTGCTGTAAGTTAGGCCCACATTTCATTAAGTCATTCAATGTGTAACCCGTTGATGTCTTTGATGACGCGTTAAAGATTACGCGTAGCGCCGTAGTAGTGGAGTCCGGCCGTAGCACGCAGTGATGAGGTAAGTAGCAACTGGGTGTCGTGTTACTGGTACATTCAACCTTGTGGTTTAGTTCCTTGTACTCGTTGATAAATTCTTTGTATTTTTGTGCAATTTTTTCTTGTCTCAAGAATTTTTTCTCCAGCTGTCTGAACTGCGCCAGAGCTGTAGATTTTGATTTTCCAAGTTTTTCCTCAAAATTTTCTGTCATGGTTAAGTTTACCACGTATCTTCCGTCTTCGCTCCGTTTGGTAGTTTCCTGATAATATTTGATGCATTGTAGATCTTCTGACCATTTCGGGTTTTCTACAGCGATATCTTCAATATTCCAAAATCGATGTATGTTTTCGATATCATTGATGACGACATTACATTGCAATGTCTGAACTCTGCCACAGAGAATCCAGCCTAAACGCGTCTGCTGTGCGATAGGTTGAGTTTTCTCAGTTTTGATAATTCCATCTAGCATGATATTTGAGTAAACGTCGGCTCCGAGCAATAGATCTACCGGGTGACTGATGTTAAATTCAGGATCTGCTAGTTCAATGCTTTCCAAATAAGGCCATTTCGGCTTCTTGAAAGTGTGGTTAGGTAGATTGTTGATCAAATTTCTCATGATGTACACGTCTGTTTCGAATGTGTAATCGCTGTTGTTTGATGTACATGTGATGTTTAAGAGTCCCTTGCAGTTATTTTCCTTTGTTCCTACTCCGAATATGACTTCCTTGCATCTCTTGCGGGGTAGGCCAAGTCTCTGAGCTGCGTTTTCTGTGATAAGGGAGGCCTGTGACCCTTGGTCAATTAGGGCTCGTAAGACCATCTGAGTTCCATCTGATGACGTCACATAGAGTTGTGCTGTTGATAATAGAATCTCGGGTACCGATACTCTGGTACTCTGGTCTTGTGACGCGTGATTGCTGTTGCTAGTTGTAGCCTTAAGGTTTGTTTGTTTGTAAACTCTTTATTGTACAAAATATACACTTAAAATAATGCATAAAAAAAACCTTAAGTACAAAGGCGGACTTATCCCTTAGAGGGATCTCTTCCAGTCAACCTTTGCAATATTAAACAGAGGACTTAGTAGGACAAAGAAACACGTAATTACGTACAAGCTAGTTAAAAAAACATCAATACAACTAATATTACATTTAAACCTACGTAGCCTAATTTAATAAAATAAATGTAACATAAATAAATATGATACATTATATATATATATATAAGCTCAAGACAAATGGGAAGATCTCATATATTGTCCTTTAGACAGGCCTTGAAGGCGGTAAGGGTAGGAGACATCCTAATGTCAGCTGGCAGACTGTTCCAAAGGCGGGCTGCGTGCACCGTGAACGACTTAGTATAAGTGTCGGTGCTGTGGGTGGGAATCGCGAGAGTTAGGTTCTTGCTAGAGCGCAAACGGTTCTCCATAGCCGTACAGAAGTGAAACCTTTCACGGAGGTATTGCGGAGCAGCTGAGTTGAATAGTACGTTGTACAGGAAGAACAGGATATGGTGATTTCTCCGCTGGCGGATGAGTGGCCAACCCAGCTTACTGCGACTCTCCGATATATGGTCGTACTTCCGAAGGCCAAATACATAACGAATGCACTGGTTCTGAAGTCGCTCTAATTTATCCAGCAGTTCAGAAGAGTGGTCGAGGTATACAACATCGCCGTAGTCCAGCAGTGGAAGAAGAAGAGAACGGACCAAGAGAAGTTTAGTGTCGAAAGAAAGAAAATTTTGAAGCCGTTTTAATGAGTGTAGAGAGGCAAAGACTTTGCGACTCACTTCATTAATTTGTGGAGACCAGGAAAGTGTTTGGTCCAAGGTGATACGTAAATTTTTTTCAGTAGAGGAGAAAGGTATAACTGTGTTATTAAATACCAAGTTGGGCACGCCTAAATCCTGAAACTTGGAAATGAAATGAGGGCTGCCTATTACAATTGCCTGGGACTTTGAAGCATTGACAAGAGGTCCGTGAAGGCTTGACCACTCAGCAATTGCAAACAGGTCAGCATTAGCAACTTTAAATGGTGCTTAGTTGTTATTTATGTTAATTATTTAGATATTGTATCACTGTTTGTCTTCCGAATAAAATAAAATAAAAAAATAAAAATAAAAATTCTATTGCCCGATCGAAATTTGCAAGGGGTGCGGCGGTATAAAATTGGAGATCATCTGCGTACAGATGGTAGGAAGAGGAAAGGGAAG